>MU865952.1:0-34381 GCA_033296975.1 Podospora aff. communis PSN243 | reverse complement strand
TGGTTATTGGGGTGCGTTGGTGGGTGGTTATTGAATTGCTCGTCTTCTTTTCACCTTTAATTAAATGAAATGCTTTGTTCCTACAACTGTTGCCCCCCCCCCCCCCCCCCCCCCCCCCAGTTTTCTCTCTCGTCTCTGCGAGTCTAGATACGGGAGAAGATTTGGGCGCGTTTAGAATGGCACATTGGCGGCGTGAACAGAGCGAGTGGCTTTTGTTTTTCCTTTTCTTTTCTGTCCTTTAACATCATGGCAGTTGGTGCGCCATCTTGGTCGCAGCTGGCTGGAGGAAGGGAGCAAAGCAGTGGGTTATCTTGTAATTCTTCTCTCATGTACCATTTCTCCCTTCGTGTTTCCCGGCGCTATTTTTTCTCTTCCTTTCCGCTCTGGGCTTGGGCTTCTTGTTTGCCTTTTTGATTTTCTCTCTTCCTCTCAGAGATATTTCGCTTTTAATTCGGCCTCGGAATGTGATGTTGTATGTGGATGGTGGGAACGAAGACGAGACGAGGCGAGACAACTTGGACTGGCCTGCCGCTTGGGCATGGTCCGGTGGAGACAGGGTTCAAGTCCGCTGGCCAGTCGGATGTCGGGCTGTCAGTCAAGTGGGATTGGGGGTCTGGAACGTCTCTCTGGTTGGGTGGGATTGGGTGGATGGGGGTTGGTTGGTAAGGGGGCAAATGGAGCCTGGTGGATGGCGGGATTTGGTTTTTGCGATTGGTGTTGTTGTGTGCGTGTGTACTTGTACCGGTATATCATCATCATACTACTACTACTACTAGTTTGCTCAATCGTTTTATGGAATCAGATTGAAAATATTGTAGAATATTGGGTTTGTATTTTGTGACATGTGATGTGTTGTCTGGTAAAGATATGCTGCGGGTCGAAGTCGAGTGTGTTGATGTCGGGTTGAGACTTGGTTGCTTTGCGCGATTACGAGCCGCGTCGCCACAAGCCAATCTCGATGCCCAGGGGATATGACGAGAGCATACTACTCTCGTCATATCCGTTGCTGCCCTCTTGAAGACAACACAGCCTCAAAGCCGACTACGTGAATCACAGTTTGGTTGACGGTTAACCTCACCTAAGCGTCGCTGGCCGCCTTCCTCGAGGAATGGCCAGAGCCCCACCCATCCGAACATCAACATCAAAGTTCACCTCAAACACATCACCAGGTTAAGCGATTCAGCAACAATGTAAACTTGACGCCAATCAATTCAAGGGAATGAAATATACAGCTACCATAAGTAATATAATCATGTCCCGTCCATTCCAGCCCAAACGCCCGCCATGACACTCGCTCATATTTCCCAGCGTAAAAATAGCATATCCAACAACCCACACCAACCAGAATTACGTGTCTCAGTTTCCTTGCGAAACAATACAATCGACCATACAAATAACAAGTATCTGAGACCAACGCTTAAGCCGCAATGAACCCAAGCTTTGCAAAGAGCGTGTCCATCGCTACCCACTGCCGCCCACACTTATCCAGGTACTTATCAACCACTCCCTTGACCGTCGTGAACCTCGCCCGGTTATGCTCCGCAAGCGCAAGAATCTTAGCTTTTCGCTCCTCAGGGGAGACAGCCGGAGCCGCCTCTGTTCCCTCAGCGACGGCAGCAGCAGGAGCAGGCGGTGCCTCGCCAGCTTTGTCGCGCGCCTTCTCGACGTCCCATAGACTGGCATAGTACACCAGCTGGTTGTAGATGTCGCGCTCGGTGAACTCGTAGCGCATGCGGCCGGAGCACTCGCGTGCGAGGCCCTTGGACCCCAGGCAGCGGCTGCCGGCGACGCTGATTTGGCGGGTGCGATTCCCACAGCTGGTGTCGTCGCAGACGAGCCAGCCCTCGTAGTAGCGGGCGATCTGGGCGCGAATGGCAGACTCGACCTGGGCGACGATGGAGAGGGAGGAGAGGGTTGTACCGCATCCGGGGGTAGGGCATGTGACGCCTCCGGGGGTGATGCGGTCTGGGGAACCGAGGAGGCCTTCGAAGGGGGCGCTGGTCTTGCAGGCGCGGCAGCGGAGGGTGAGAGGGGTGCAGTCGCGGAAGCGAACGGCGTCGGGTATCTGAGACTCGAGGGGGTGAATCTCGATGTCGTTGCTGCCACCCCCGGAGCCGCTGTTATTGTTGTTGGCGTAGCGACGGATGTCAAGACCAAGATTCTCTGCGATTTGAGCGGTGGATGTGCCGACGATGTTGGCGCAGAGACGCTCGACGGTTGGGAAGATCTGCTTGGCCATATACCACTCAACATCGGGGACGAGACCTGAGTCGGCCTTCACCACCTCTTGAGAGGCAAAGGCGCGCTTAGCTGGAGGTTCTGATGTAGTCTTGCTGTCGCCGGTGATAATGTACGAGATGACGTCTCCCTTGCGGATCGTCTTGCCGCGCGCCAGCTCGCGAAGGGCTACTTGGACCTGAGGCATGCTGTCGGCGTTGGGGTACTTCTCGGGCGGTTTGTGAAGCTGCGTGAAGATGATGTACTTCTGCACGGGAACCGCCATCTCGCGCATTTTGGTCGACATCTCGCGGAGATACTCGTGAATGCGCTGAACTGATGCTTCGGTGTCATCACCAGAGAGGATCTCGTCCAGCGTCCGCTTCGAGATCTCCTTGGCCAGAGCGCAGTACTCGCGACGCTTCATGTCGAGACCCTTGACCTCCATCTTCTCAATCCAAGTGCCTTTTTCTTCAACCATGTTGATCGCAGCATACTTCTTTTTAGCCTGCAGGAGAATGCGGCGGAATATGTTGTCAATGTCAATCTCGAGAAGTTTGTAACAGTCGTTGACGGCCTTCTTGAACTCGTTGCCAACACGCAGCGCGTCGGCAATGTTGTCCACATTGGCATTGATCATTACGGAATCCGTGTCACCGTAGATGACCTGCAGATTGTTGCTTTCTGCCAAGTCCTTGGTGCTTCGCAGAATCTCACGGCCCTTGTAGGTAGTGAGCACGGCGAGGGGCCGGGCGTAGAATCGGGACTTTGTGTATCCCAAACAGCCGTACATGGAGTTAGCTGTCAGTTTGAGGGCAAGTTGCTTGATATCCCAGGTCGCAAGCTCCTCGGGCTTGGCGTTTTTGGACTTCATCAGCCTCTTCACTTCCCGTCGGCGACTGACGAGCCCTGCAATAAGCTCGGGCAGTATTCCCTTCCCGAGAGACTTGTCCGGAACCTCGGGCACCTCATCTTCATCGTTGGACTGTCGACCAGTTAGCAAGTGTGTGGTCAGGGGGCGATCGAAGGGCTTACCAGTTTGGTTCGATCAACTGTGGTGAAGCAGATGTTGTACTCTTGGATGATGGAAGGGTACAGAGAGTTGAAGTCCATGACCAGAACGAACTTGTCATAAAGCCCTCGCTCCGGCTCAAAGACGAGGCCTCCCTTGTACTTGTCCTTCTTCTTGGTGCCTTCGCCCCCTTCCTCGTCCAGCTCTTCGGCAGCCTGACGACCGCGGAAGGTCTGTTTATCGGGGCAGATGTACTTATTCTTGTGGAATCGGTGGAGCAAAATGTACTCGTTCCGCTCAGCGCGCGTGCCCGTGAGTGTCCTCGCCCAAGAGTTGCCAGCCAGGTTGGTGAGGACCTTGGTCAGGGGAAGAATCTGGGTTCGGAGAGCAAGGGCGGCAATGAAGTAGGTATCGGCTTCGATGTGCGAAATGTAGTCCATCATGCCAGCCTTCGTCGTCGCCCAAGTCTTCAGAGCCGCGTCGTTGTCAATGTCTCTGCGGCGGTCGTCACTTGAGAGATACAAGTTGCACATTTCCGTCAGAGTCCACGACTGACACTTGAACATCACCGACTTGCCGGCGTCGTTGGCCAGATCGCACAGAAGACGGCCCGACATGATGCGGCGTTCTTCGAAGACATTGCCGCCAACATTCCCGATCGATGAAGGCCATTGGGTTCGTCTGAACCTGCCAATTCTCGACCATTGATGTGTTTTCCTGTCGTGAAGTCGGCTAAGCAAGACGCTATAGTCGACGCCCTCCAGTTGGTGGCCCATGATGACATCGGGGTCCACGACGTCGAGTTGAGCGAGGAAGAAAGCGAGCATCTCTGACTCTTGCTTCCAGAGTTTGATGAGACCCTTTTTTCTCTCCTTCGCCAACGTCTCAAACCCAACGGGGAACGCAGTCCCATTTGGGCGGATAAGGGTGAATGTCCGACACCGCAGCTTATCTGCCGGTGTGGGATCGCTCAGCGAAACATCCTCATAGATTCGTGTACTGATGGCAAGAATCTCCCGCCTGTTGTCTTTTGCGTTGAACGTGGTTCGCATCGCCAGACTCATGAGGGTCAATGGCGGATCTGGCGGGCACTCGTTCTCGCTGATGACGGAAACCATGTTTGGATGGTCAAGCAGTAGTTCCAGCCGGCAGTGAGATGCGTTCTTCAGTGCGCCAAAGTCGGCATCCTGGATCTTGAGCCAGCAAGGTCCCATGACGTTCTTCCACAAAACAAATTGCTCAAAGAGGGCCGTGTTGGTACCGAACACACGCGAGAAGGTCTCTCCTTTCAAGTTCATATCCAGAGCCGGCTTCGTGTACGGGTAGAAGAGTTTCAAGTATTGTGTCTCTTTTGGCACATCGGGAAGCTCAAACGCGTACTTTCGGGTACAAGGTTTGATCTTGTGCACGCCGACATTCATCTTGGTCATTATTGCGTCGACCTCGTTGTAGATGGCCATCATGTCGACTTCTTCGCCTGATTCCTCGCCATGCTGGACCCGATTCTGGCGAGGCAGGAAGTACAGCTTTCGGAGAATATTGTCAATCTTGACGAAGCAGCTCACGTGGCTTTTCGTCTTCTTGTTGAGAACCTTGCCAAACAGGCACAAGCTTCCGTTGACTTCGGTGTAGTCCGTCCAGAACATATTCAAGCTGCCGTCTTCCTCGATGGCGTCCTTGTAGTCGATTTTGCCAACGGACCTCGGCTCGCTCGGTGTACCCGTCACAACGTTGAGCTTTTGATTAATGCTGTTCCAGGAGGCGGAGTCGACATCCGCATCGGACGCCCTGGCAGGGGATGAGGTAGCTGGTGAGGGATATGGATCGGGCTTCGTGATCTTCTTGATTTGCCGTGTTGCCGAGATGTTGACGCTGGCCGTCATCAGACCACCGGAATGTGCGACTTCCATCAGGTCATCCTCCGAGTCCTCATCGGCTTCCGGCTTCGGCTGCGTCCTCCGCTCTGCAACCTTCGCGGCAGGGGATGAGGGTGCAGGGTCGCTCATGGGCACGTCGGCGGCGGCGGGCTCGTCATCCATGGGCCCGAAATCATCGCCGTCGTCCATGATAGCATCGTCCGCAACGGGCGATGGTATCCTGTCGTCGACAACCTTGACTTTCTTCGCGAGCGGCTGGCGCACCTCCCGAGCTGGCGAAAGAGCGCGAGCTTTCCTCCGCTCGGCCGACCTGTCCCTCTTCTTTGCCGGAAGTCGCCGAGGGGCCGGAATATTAGTGTCAACCTCGCCCAGCAAGTCTTCCAGAAACTTGTCGTCTTCTTCCGTCTTGACCACCTTTGTCTTCGCTGGAGCCTTCGCGGCGCCTTTCTTGAAAAACTCGGTGATGTCTCTGTCGTTGGCATCTCGCTTGGACTGTTCTTCCTCGTGCTGTTTCTTGGCTGCAACAGAGTGGTGTTAGTACGGTGAAGTGATACAAGTTGTTCAGGCCGCAGGGCATACACTTGCGGTCTTTGCCCCGCGCTACTCTTCCTCCTTCATCGCTGTCAGACTCATATACGGGCTCGCGATCCCACTCCTCACGGCCGTCGTCGGCATATCCCTCGCCATTGTCGTCTACCACGAAGTCGTCTTGGTCCAGGCGGTCCCGGAGAATCTTCTTATACTGAGTGTCGTCGACTTCCTCGTACAAGTCGTCAGCGTCGGCGACTTCGTATGTGTCGAATGTCTTTTTGCCCTGGGAACGTAGAGCTTTCAGCTGCGCAAGCTTCTCGCGCTTGGCCTTTGCCGCAGCTCTGGAAGACATTATAACGAGTCTAGTAAAAAAGGTCTTGCCCAAAGGTGCGGTGCGAGACTCTGTTGTCGAGCCAGTTTCGCAACGGTGCAGAGCGGATAACGGGGTAACAGGGCAACGGCCCATGGGTTATAGTGGGCTGGCTCCAAATTGACGAGACGCGCTGTTTCGTGCTTTCTCGCGTTCAAAGACGCGCCACCCCTGCAAGCCCATCAAAGCACCGCGGTTGTCCCTACAGGGGTGTATGTGGGGCAGATGCCAAGACATGATTCCCGGCAGGCAAATCCAAAATTTCGTCAAATGCAACGAGAGCTGCGACGACCTGAGCATCGGATCCAATACACCGTCGCCATCGTCACAACATCGCCGTGCGCACTCATCGACTAATCCGGGAAGATACATGGGCGCGAAGCCCTAGCAAGCTCTCGAAATGTTTGTCTGCAAGGTTTGTTTAAGAAAAAACCTCGGCGCAGTCGCGTGCGATGCGCGACTCCGTCTCCGCCCAGCCCAGACACAAGCCGCGATAGCAGTCAGTTCCAGGCGCCTTGCTTCGTCCTCAGCTGCTGCCACACCGCAAGCCTCCCCTTCACCAGAAGACCGGAAGACGGAACTCGCCGAAGAAAGACAGGTCCAGAAGGTCGAGTTCGCCGTCAGGAAACATTTACAGTATCTCAGCAAGGATCCGTTCAAAGTCCAAGAACATGTTTCGCGAATCCTCAAGAAGGGCAAGTTTGAGGAGGCGCTTGCGTTGGTTCGCAAAGCCAGCCGCGACACCAAATTGACCGTCAGCTGGAATCATTTGATCGACTACGAAATGAAAAACCAGCGACTTCATGGTGCGATAAAGCTGTACAACGAAATGAAAAAGCGGGCTCAGCTTCCGGATGCTTGGACGTTTACCATCATTTTCCGCGGCTGCGCCAAATCCGACCACCCGAAGCTTGCGGTGTCCGAGGCCCTGCGTATCTACAACTCGATGATCGCTCACGACCGGATATCGCCCACTACTCACCACCTCAATGCTGTCCTGGAGGTCTGCAATCGCGCGGGGGATCTTGACAGCATGTTCACTGTCCTCGAGACCATGAACAATCGCCTTCGGAAACCCGATTGTTGGACCTACACCATCGTCTTGAATGCGTTGCGCCATAGCACATACAAGCTGGCGCATCTTGACCTTGATCCAGCAGCCGCAAAGCAGCAGACCGACCTTGTTCTGAACCGAGGAAAGATGCTGTGGGAGGACGTCATGGCGCGATGGCATAACGGTCACATTCTCATCGACGAAGCGTTGGTCTGCGCGATGGGGAGAATTCTCGCCATGGGCGACTATGCGGACAAGAAGAAGATTCTCAGCATTCTCGAATCAACCATGAGGATACCAAGATTCGACCTAACCGAGGGCGCGGCTGTTGAGGGCGACACCCAGGCCCAAATACATGCAACAGATACAAGGAGTGATTCCCTCACGGTTCCGAAACCAGGCAACAACACCCTCTCGCTCGTGATGACGTGCTTACAGGTGACAAAAAAGACTTCTGTTGCCCCCAAGTACTGGCAGCACTTTACCTCGGTTTACGGCATCGAGCCTGACAAGGCCAACCACATCCATTACATCCAAGTCCTCGGGAAGGGCCGCGCCAGCGCTAAAGCCGCCGAGGCTCTATGCTCTATGCCAGATGACTTCCTCGTCCCCTTCGTCTATCGCAGTGCCTTGTCCGCCTGCATCCACGACGGGCTCAACAAGCACGCCTTTGAACACGCCTGCAAGATATTTGACTTCATGGTTAAAAAGGCGCCGTACCTAGACCCGCTTTCCATGCGCCTCTTCTTGCAGGTGGCTCGCTCCAATGTGCGCCACCTCTACGAGGGCCACAAGGATGACTCAAATGCAGGCAAACTCGCCGTCGGCAGCCAAATCGTCACGGCGCTCGAGCGCATGTGGAATCCCTTCCGCGCTTTGATGAACACGCTCCATCACAACGGGAGGGACCACCCCGAAAAGAAGCTGTGGCGCTTGAAGAGCAGCGAGAAGGAGGAAGTCGTCGCCACCGCGCGGAGAATGATCGCCGCCATGGATGTTGTTACCGGAGAGAAGATGGCCGAGGACGAGAAGGTGCTGGAGACGCTGAAAGCGAAACGTTCCTTGCTGAACAAGTTGGTGGAACGCTACGTTGAGACATTGCCTGTGGATGTGAGGTCAAAGGGTAATAAGAAGATGAGCCTGCGGGAGGATGGGAGGACGGATTCCCACTTTCCTAGGATAGCGTAAGTGGGTGTTGATGTAAATTCCAGTGTATGGATATTTGCATGTATGTGTATGATACTATGAGGGCATATCCTCTCTTCATTTCGTGGTTGCGATAAATGGTTATTATTTGCGCTGCGCCATGGATGCTGCTCCATGGATGCTGCTCCGGGTGCTTGTCTCTCCTCATGGCCCCCTTTCGGATCGAAAACGCCGTGAAAAATGAAGCAATTTTCTCATTGGGCATCCGTTTTCTCTCTCATCGCTGAAATACTTTCAGGCTTCTTTTTGCGACCAGACGTTCACAGTACTAAACGAGTGGGGAATCAGTCAAAATTGGAACCCTGAATGTTCCCCCAACCTGTTCATAGTCGTGACGGGATGGTGCGGTTACATAGGTATGATAGATACCTTGAGCTAGACGAGTACTATCTCCACAACTTATCCTCGGGTGAGACATATACCGCGGTAGTGGCTATCCCTGACTGTGGCCGCGTGAGGCAGTTGTGGACAAGTACCTCTCGTACCTCTTGGGGGAAGAAAAAGGCAGAGGGGTTAGCACTGGGCTGTCAGGTCTTCCTCCGCCAGCATTCATCGAAGACACTCACACGAAATCATAGTTTTGTGTTGGTTGGATTCATCTCGGGGCTTTCGCGTTCAAGACATGCAGCTTCTCTTGTTGCATTACTGGATGTGAAGCACTCCGGGCATTTGGGCCGCCACAGCTGGCCCCTGAAGGGGCTGGGGTAGATAGGGGCAATGTAAACAAAGTCATCACACTCTTCTTCCATCGAGCTCAGGCTGCCACAAGCACACAGGAAAAAGACAATACTAGTGTATCCTCGAGTGACGAATTGCTTCTACGTTCGATGGCGACCATGAATCGGGATCGTTATGCGAGTATTGCTCGCCTCGCAGGAGATGAGGTCGTTGCGAACGTGGCGCTGAAAGGTGTGGAAAGAGCCATGAGTATTTTTCGCCAGCCTCTGGCCAGTATTTCAGGGAAGGATCCGGGCCACCAAACATCACGAAAACCCAGCAGCTCTACACCCATCGTTTCAACGCCCTGTCCGCAGCAGCGCTGTCCCGTGTATCGACCTTGAGCGCTCTTCAAATGATTCTCCAGAAACTCCCCAAGGCAGCCCAGGCTCTGATGCCATTGCGCCACGCTAGAATTATGAAGAAGCTACCAACGCAGAGCGTGGAGCTGCACGGTAAAACCAGGACGCTTCAGGCCACCTGTTTTGGTTTTCTTTCCAGCGTCTCCCAGGTTTCGGAGACGCTCGACTTTAGCAACAACTGCCAACAGCCTGGTGCGATAAAGGGCCGATGCTCCCAAACTACATGCCGATACCATGGCGGTGTTGTCGACGATGAATAACAAGCACGACATGGCGACCATCCGGGAAGAGCCGTGGCTAGACCTGCCGGAATGTAAGGCAATGCTAAAGAAGATGTTCGGAAGGCGGGCGAGCCTCTACTTGTTGCTGCTAGTACTCCCGGACCACGTCCAAGGAGCCCTTGATCTGGAGCGCAAGGCAGACTGGCGCCAGCTGATTAGACTCTACGATCTTGCCGTCTCGAACTGCAACCAAGTTGCCATTTCCTTATACGAAGAGTTGGTTAGCCTTTACGAACCAGCCTTCCAAGAGACAGTCGATGCGGCCGCGTGCGAGTGGAAGTGGAGCCCCACTGTCGGCGATATCGAGGAGCGAATGAACGCCCACCTTGCCGTCTACTTTTTGGGGTGGCTGGTGAAGACAAGCATCAATCCTGCCATACCGGAAAGCGACTTGGACGCGAAAAGGGCCGTGATGAAGTTGGCGCGAAAGGTATTGGCGCCGACCGGCCAGCCAAGTCTGCGTGGTAACTTGCCCACCATGCGGACTGACGAATGTCCTGTTGCTCGTCGACTTCATGTGTACAAGAAACGTATGTTACTTCAACTCCGGCCCGTTTGGCAACATTTTATGGACTAAGATGCTTTGTGACCAGGGCGTCATGTCGAATGGAGATATGGAGCTAACTTTGAAGACAGGTTGCCAACGGAAGCGTCGACGAGCCAATCTGCCAGACAGAAACATGATGGAAGAATGAGTCGCGCCATTTGAGAGAACAACGACAATCCTGAGATCAGATGAGAAGAGTTGTTCTGTATTGCGAGGAGTATGGTGGGGCCCGCACTGTGTCCTCGATTATGCGAAGTGCCGCGTTGTAAAAAACAAAAGCGGAAGAAAAACGAGGCATGGGTTACTTCAAATGCATGGATAAGAAAGAAGCGAACTAATTGGTCTGACTGCGTGACAGGTCTATGTAAGGTAGACTTTGAGGGAAGTGTCAAGACTTGGTCATTGCCCGTGGACTTGAGACGTTGAAGAGGTTGAGCCCAACCTGGCGCAAGCGCATAACGCACGGACCATAAAGGACCTTGATTCGTCACTTCGTCCCTACCGCGCGCAACAACGCGCCAAAAAAACACCAGACTTTGAGAGCCATTGTTGGAGGACTCCCACTCGAGCGACCAGCCAGACCATCGTCATACTCGCCGCCTCCTCGAGTACCGAAACATAGCTTGACCTCTGTTTCCGGCACTTTCGCATCTAGCTCTGCTCATTTGCTCGCCCGGTAGCCAGAAACGATCTGCCCCATCTCCAGCCTTTCTTCAGTTGACTGCATCATCCCGTCGAGCTGCCCGCCATGGTTGCAAATGGAGCAAATAAAAAGGTCGCGACCGATTTCGAGAAGATCATTCAGGAGGGTATGTCGGACCCGCAGTGCCTTTCTCCGCCTTGCTGGATGCTGACTCCACGTGTCTTGCAGGTCGCGATCGCAAGAAGAACGAAGCGCTAGCTGCGCGCATCTTTGGCAAAGACCGTCGCTCGAGCGCTCCGTTCAAGGCGCCCGCATCTCCTGCCGGTCCTCTCTCCAGTCGCGCAGGAGTCAAGAAGGTTCGCATACAGCCTCTTATCGCGACCATCGAATCGTAACTCAGAAGCTGATTTTCGTCTCAGCAATCACAGCGCAGCGCGTCCTTGACCGGACCTCGCCACAGCACAGGGAACATCAACGGGGAATGGGCACACGATCTGCACGAATCGCAGGGTCCCAAACAAAACGCCGGCTCCCTCGCATCGCGCGTCTCCAACCCGAACCTCGGACCCGCCGGGAACCCTCGTCAGAAGCGTCGCGCGGCTCAAGTAGCCCAGGCTCTTATAAGGACGGAGCTACAGCAACCGCGCGCCCCTGAGGCCCCGACTGCACCAGCCTCATATGGGAACAACGGCCGCTCCACCAAGCAGGCACCAACACCTCAAGGCCTCACCATTCGCGGCCTCGCCGGGCCTTATGTCGTCCTTGCCCAGAACTTTGCGCCCGGGACGACAGCCGCCGACATTGAGAGTGCTCTGACTCCGATCGGCGGCCTTATCGAACGCTGCCGCATTATCAAGACAACCCCCATTGTCATCGCCGAGATAACATTCGAGAGCAAGGAGGGTGCTGAAAATGTGGTTGCGACACTCGATGGCCAAACGGTACGTTACGCCTTCAACTTCCTTGGGAAAACACAATACTGACTCTCTACCAGGCCGACGGTCGTATCCTCAAGGTTTTCCACAAGCCTGGGGTCACCGCTGCTCCGGATCGCCAGCACAAGGCCCCCAGCGCACCTCGCTCAACCCGTGACGACCCCGCGGTTGTCGACGGGAGCTTGGGGTTCGACGACCCCATGGAAACGGACAACTACTCGAGTGGCAACGGGCGACAGCCGCCGAGAGGCCCGGCAGCCGACACCGGCGGACTCTACAGTGACAATTTGGTGCGCGAGAATCGTCGAGGCCGCGGCTTCGGGCGTGGCGGCTGGTAGACACCGTGCCGGCCACGGCAGCAGCAGCAGGCAGAAAACGTATAAGCGAATACTTCACCATATTCTACTCGCGTCAACATGTTTGTTCTGCGCTTTCCTTTCGCTTACGACGTAATGGAGCCCGGTACAACCTTCATTCTTGGTTCTCT
Organism: Podospora aff. communis PSN243; assembly: GCA_033296975.1. Lineage (NCBI taxonomy): Eukaryota > Fungi > Ascomycota > Sordariomycetes > Sordariales > Podosporaceae > Podospora > Podospora aff. communis PSN243. The sequence goes on along the minus strand of MU865952.1, from coordinate 22,142 downwards.
GCACATGACACACATTCGCATTTTCTGTAGGATTACTGGGCGGGAAAGGAGCTGCCAATAGCTTGGCAACAGTGTTTTTGACGCTCCATCAAGGGCGCACAGGCGTATCGGAGTTCACAGGGTCATGGCGAAGACGGTTTGGATCTGGGTCGGGTCTATCGATTGGGTCATTGGGGTGATAAGCAGAAACAAGCTGAGGGACGCAGCTCTCTCGTCCATGTTAGAGTTATAGGCAGCAGTATTGAATACGGTCCAGGTAGTTCCAGTGAGTGGAGATGCTTGGTATTGTCAGCCATACACACCCCCTTTCTGTCTTACTCACTGAAGAATGCTCTCATTAAAAATGTACTAGGGGTATCCAACTTCTACCTCCTCAATATCTGTCATGGAAACGCCTCATACGCCGCTCTCCTCCTCATCATATCATCTTTGAACTTGCCCAGCCCTCCCACCCCCTCATCCGCACTCGAATACCGATCCGCGTTTGCCGCCTTGTACGCATACCTCCCCGCATCGCTCGACGTCAAAATCGTATTAATCACCGCCCCCGCCACCGTCGTGCCCACCAGCGCCCCGAATATCCCGCCCGCCACCTGGCCCGGCGCAATCCCTAACCCCGACCCCGTCGCCGTCTGCAGTAGTTTCTGCGTGTTATCAATGTTTGAGCGGTACGTGGTGAATGCTATTATCGACCCCGCCGCAGCGGCCCAGTCCAGCGCGCGCGCCCAGACGGAGGCGCGCATGTGGTCCTCACGCGAGGCGAGGACGTTGAAGTAGAGCTCGATGGCGTTGGCGAGGAGCGAGAGGGAGAGGACGATGAGCAGGGCGATTCCGGAGAAGACGATGAGGGAGGCCTGCAGGGCGAGAGCAAGGCGGAGGAGTTGGGTGTTGGAACCGCCTTTGGAGGAGGGGATGAGGCGCTGGAGGTCGGATACGGAGCGGGAGGCGGAAACGGTGAAGGAGGTGGTGCAGGCGTAGGGCTCGGGGCCGAAGCAGATTCCTGGGAGATTGTTAGTTTCTGTGTGTGTGTTATATTTGGAATATGAGAGATACGAACCCCAGAAACCGATGCGGATGTCTACCTTCGTTGGCGACCCGCCGATTCCGATGAGGCCGTTGGAAGATACTACCACCGGTGAGACGGCACTGAGAACTGAATTTGCGCAGCCAAGTGAGAGCGTCACTATTCACCTATTAGCATCAACGCCCCTATTCCAGCATCGCCCACCCGAGTCAACTCACAATACAGAATAAAACTAACCACCGGAAACGCCATGCCCAAAAACACCCTCGGCGCCTTTAGAATCCCTTTTCGCGCGCCATCATAGTCAGCATCAAAAGTCAAAAAGACCCGCCAGGGGCGCAACAAATAGTACGAACAAGCAGGTTTCGGCGCCATGTTCCTCCCGCGCGTCGTCCTCAACGACGGAGAGAGAAAAAGACAAGGAACAGCAACCTTATTTGCGAGATTGTGCAAGAAGGAGAAACCGTATGTCAGTTCCCTCCCTGGCGACGATGGCTTGCATCTTCTTTGGCGCTGCGTCGGCGTGGACTGGCAGTCATTGGTCTCCCCTCCTTTCGATGCAGGGTCTCGGTGCGTGCGCGCGTGGTCGGACCGGGATGATACCTTGACTCCTGATGAGGGGGGGATGGTTAAAGTTTGAATGGTATGTCGTCAGAGTCTGGGTTGGTAACGGTCCCGTGTGGAAGGGAGGGGAACCGAAAAGGGGTGTGCACACCTCACCGAGGGTGGTGAGTAGTGGGTGGGCAATTAGATTTAAGGCGTGTCCGTGTCAGAGCGGGCAGCATGCACGACATTGCATTGTGTGTGGGGGAAAACGGTAAAGTAGACAAAGTGTTGCTGGAGGTGCCGACATGGTCGATGATTCTCTCGCCAACGAGCCGCTGCAGGGGTTTCAGAAGTTGGGCTTCCAGGCCTGCCGCTCCGACTTTTAAGAAGTCGAGTGTTTCAACGGAGGCGTTTCGCAATTGACAGCCCCGGAATACCGCATGCAGCGCTGTGTAACCCGTGTCCCTCAGCCTCGCATTACGTCCGAACTTCAGACGCAGCCGCCGGCAAAAACGCGCAGCGGTGATCACTCACGGCCGGTGAAATAGGCTCGATAGGTCTGATGCTTCAAAGAACCCGCGATCCTTATGCCCCGCGCGCAGAATCACATCTTTGCCCTTCTTGACAACTTCTCGAACCTGTTCTTCAGTTCCCCAGTTCGGAACTCGGCTTCCCCAGCATATCAGATGAGTCCCGATGTGGATGGCGGTGCGGAAAGCAAGGACATCGTCGATTTTCCCGTAGCCGGTCGTGAAGCCGTCGATCAGCCACTTTCCTTCCTCCATATCCTTGAACAGGGTGAGCTCGTACATCTCGGCGATCATCTGGCCGAGATCTAACGCCCGGACTCCGAGTTCGCACATTTCCCAGTCGATGATGAATATCTTTATGGAGGTCCCCTGTTCCAGAGGCCGATTCGGGAGGAGGGCGCTGGATTGGGCATCAGCATCACCAAGCCAGAAAGAAGAGTATCGTTTACGTACTTCCCAGCCCAGAAGTCGCCATGGATGGTCTCTAGATTGTCTCGCTCCAGCTCAGCAGCTGCCATCTTTTTCACCTGCTCAAACACATCCTTTGCATCGCCCAGGATGAGGGGAATGTGTCAACCGTGGCGACCAAGGTTGAATAGTTCACCATGTGCTTGATACTCTGCATCGGCTTGTTCGACTTGGCTATGTCGTAGAGCTTGGCTTGCTGCTCAGGAAGGGAAACCCAGCCGTGAAACTGTCGTAGCCAGGCACCAAGGCTGGAGCCAAGATCATGACCCAGAGGCTTCCTGGATGGATCTTGAGCCGTAAAGTGCTGTAGGGCATAGCTCTTGAGATCCGTCGCATCCGGGAGGTATTCCTGCACCTGAGTGTTGGTGTCAGAGCTGAAGTAATATAGCTTGGGAGCCCGGACGGCATAGAGCCCTGGAAGTACTGGCATGTCGATCATGACCTTGAGGCATTCTACTTCAATGAGCTGGTGTGTGTCAGTTCATCACCGCGCCATCTCATTGATGTAGGCACACACGCAGCGGGAAGTGGATATCTTGAAGTCGGGCATCGACGCAACGTAGCCCTTCCCATGTTTGATGACAACTTCTTGCTTCCCATCATCGAGAGGGCGAGTGAGGAGACCCTTGAATATGAAATTGGCGGTGCCGCCGGAGAGAGGTTTCAGTGACGAACAGCCGTAGACTGTGTTGCCGAGTTCCTTTTGAATCGCCCGGGAGTGATTGATACTCTGCTCTGAAGCCATATCTGTTCTCGAGATCGGGACAAAGGACATGACGTGAAGGAAGCAATAAGAGATGGGTATGAAGCCGCTTGGCGAGTTGACGCCGGACAGAGAGAAGCGTTGGAGGTTGACTTGAATGAGACTTCCCGGGGTTGTTTATACTACGAGGCAAAGGTCGGACAGAAACTGATCATGCGTCAATCGTCAGCAAAAGCCGATCCGTGAGAGGCCGGTGTGATTGCCCTCCGAATGCACTTTCAGGGCTCCGTATCCATCGTACAGACTGCGATCGGGGAGGGGTAGCGGGGCCCGGCTTGCAGCTATGACCCCAGCTTTGTCTCCAACAGTTCGTCCGACCAATAATGGATATCCCGGCTCAACTTGTCTCATCGATGACTCTTCGCCGTATGACGATTGCCAGATGCAGCTGCAAGCCCGCTTGATCAGTCGGACATGCAGGACATGATGGTTCAAGATCGGGTGTCGAGTGGAAAAGTTGAGCTCGCCATATTTCCTTAGAATTCCCCTCAACTTGAAGCGCCCTGTGATAGAATTGAAATGCCATTATGGGTTCGGAAACACAACTCTCCGCCAATGGCTTTCAAATGCAAGAAAGCGTATGGTGTTCCAAATGGTGCGGTGCCTTAAACGTGACGACAAAAGGACAGCATCCATCACCTCGGTGCTTCGGCGCCACAACGGTGGAAAACGCAGTGAATTCTTCACAAGCCCTCGAATGCTGCGGGGAATATTCTAGGTAAGAGTCTTGCAAGGCCGGTCCGAAGCCATGTGGAAAAATTCCGATTCCAACAGTTTCGTAGTTGCGTCTGCGGCTTCGTGGTTGTTGGTATCTCTCTGCCTTGTGGGGCTAATGTTGTTGGCTGCATCGGCAAACCGTTGACTACCTATAGTGTAGGTAGGGCCGAACAAAAGAATGCCCCACCACCTTCCATCGGTTACTTGAATAATTTCCTCCGGCATATGCGGTATTCCGTAAGCCGGATTTAATCGTCACCCTCCTCGAGCCGACTGGCAGGCAACAACTCCTTCAACAACTCGCCACTCAGCGAAAAAGCAATTCTCCACCATCGCGTCTAGCACAGCAGCAACACCGACCTCGATCGAGCGTTGCGCAGCGAATTCGACGATCGTGTCGAGGATTCCTATTTCTTTGCAGAGCAGCACAGAGAAGAGCAGGCACAGCAGGATAATAAAGAGAAATCAAGAGCTCTGCACAGGCCGCTGCCGCTGCCGGAGGCAGGTTCGCGACAATGCCGCCAAAGAGAAAGGCAGCGCCTGCCAGCGCTGGCGCGTCCAAGGCTGGTAGGACGTCTGCGATGTCGACACCAGGGCCCGCGACGCCGCGCAGTCTGGATAGCTCGATGATGTCGGATGCCGAAGACGACTTGAATGACCCCGAGGTGACCGAGGCCCAGAGGCGGCGCGAGGAGAAGCTTGGACAAGAGGCCGATGAGTTTGTTAATGGTTGGGACTTGTCAAAGTCACATTTTCATACACGGCCAGCTGGGTGGTCTGGCGATGCTGCGACGGCGTACTTTGGCGGCCGCCGCGACTTCTCCTTTCTCCCTTTGAAGCCGGACCACGCAAACCGGCCACTCTGGATCGACCCGATCAAGGGCGTCATTGTTTTGGAGCGCTTCAATCCGCTGTCCGAGCAAGCAACGGACTTCCTCATCACTGTCGCCGAGCCAAAATCCCGGCCTACCTTCCTGCATGAGTATGCCCTGACCACGCACAGCTTGTATGCCGCCGTTAGTGTCGGCCTCGATCCCAAGGATATCATAAACACGCTGGACCGCTTCTCCAAGACGCCGTTGCCCGCAGCCATCCGACAGTTCATCAACAAGTGCACACACAGCTACGGGAAGGTGAAGCTGGTCCTCAAGAGCAACAAGTACTTCGTAGAGAGCGTAGATGCCGATATGCTGGAGACGCTACTCAAGGACCCGGTCATCGGGCCGCTTCGCGTCCACAGCTCCGAGGGCATCACCACAAGTTATGCCCCCACTATGGGCGGCCTCGTCATCCCGGGAACCAAGAACGCAGCGGGTATCAGGCAGGCAGAGCTGGACAAGGCCAGCGGGAAGCCTGCTGCACCTGGCGCCGACGCGGAGAACGAGGCAGAGCTCTATGCTACCCTGAATGACGAGGACGATGATGATGATAAGACTGCCGTCCACTCGTTTGAGATCAACGATAGCGCTGTCGAGATCGTTCAGAAGAGGTGTCTCGAACTAGGTTATCCGATTCTCGAGGAATATGACTTTAGGAATGACGATGTCAACGCCAACCTCGAGATCGATCTCCGGCCCAACACACAAATTCGACCTTACCAGGAGAAGAGTCTCTCCAAGATGTTTGGTAACGGCCGGGCCAAGAGCGGTATCATCGTCCTGCCTTGTGGCGCTGGCAAGACACTGGTCGGCATCACAGCCGCATGTACCATCAAGAAGGGCATCATCGTCCTCTGCACAAGCTCCATGTCTGTCGTCCAGTGGCGCCAGGAATTCCTCAAGTGGTCCAACGTCAACCCCGACGACGTTGCCGTCTTCACGGCTGAGAGTAAGAACAAGTTCTCGGGAAACACCGGCGTCATCGTCACAACATACTCTATGGTTACGAACAACAGAGAGCGCTCGCACGAGTCCAAAAAAATGATGGACTTTCTCAAGGGCCGCGAATGGGGCCTCATGCTCCTCGACGAAGTCCACGTCGTTCCCGCTGAAGTCTTCCGTCGTGTCATCTCCTCCATCAAGTCTCATTCCAAGCTTGGTCTCACCGCGACCCTCCTCCGTGAGGACGACAAGATCTCCCATCTCAACTTCCTCATTGGCCCCAAGCTCTACGAGGCCAACTGGATGGAGCTTTCTCAGCAAGGCCACATCGCCAAAGTCCAGTGCGCCGAGGTCTGGTGCCCCATGCCGACCGAATTCTACGACGAATACCTCCGCGCCAACTCCCGCATGAGGCGAACCCTCTACGCCATGAACCCACGCAAGTTCCAAGCCTGCCAATACCTGATCAACTACCACGAGGCCCGCGGCGACAAAATCATCGTCTTCTCCGATGAGCTCTACTCCCTCAAGCAATACGCTCTCAAGCTCGGCAAGGTCTACATCTACGGCGGCACCGGCCAAGCCGAGCGCATGCAAGTCCTCGAAAACTTCCAACACAACCCCGACGTCAACACCCTCTTCCTTTCCAAAATCGGCGACACGTCCCTCGATCTCCCCGAGGCTACTGTTCTCATCCAGATCTCCTCCCACTTCGGCTCCCGCCGTCAGGAAGCGCAGCGCCTGGGCCGCATCCTGCGAGCCAAGCGCCGTAACGACGAAGGCTTCAACGCCTTCTTCTACTCCCTCGTCTCCAAAGACACACAAGAGATGTACTACTCCTCCAAGCGCCAGGCCTTCCTCGTTGACCAAGGCTACGCATTCAAAGTCATCACGCAGCTGGCCAACATTGAAAAGACGCCCGACCTGGCTTTCGCCACCGCCAAGGAACGCCGCGAGCTGCTCCAGCGCACGCTCGTCGACAATGAAAAGGGCGGCGAGGAGGATATCGAGACGGATGACCTCTTTGGCAAGCCCGGGGGTGGCCGTGGCAGGAAGAAGGGTGGCTTTGGCGGCGGCGGCGTACGTCGCACGGCGGGCACACTCGGTGAGCTCAGTGGAGGGCACGACATGGCGTACATTGAGCAAAACAAGGCTGCAAACAAGACACTCAAGAAGAAAGCAAAGGAGGCGAACCAAAATGCCTTCTTCAAGAAGATTGCTAGGGAAAAGGAAAGGAATAGGAAGTGATGTATGTTCTGTCACGATAGAACGGTCTCATATTCTGCATTTTCTTTTTGGGGAACGGCGTTGTGGCAAAATAGGGGTGACAAAACGGCCCAAGCACAAAGGGCGTTTGATGCTTGGGCAAAGAGCTTACAGAATGAATGCCACCAACAGGCGGTGTATTACTATATACATAAATATACAATATACCAGGTTGTGAGAGGAAGGGTCCTTCTCACACCCATCTAACCTAACGCGGGTCTTCTATCCACCCTCGGCCATGATGCTACCGTCGCTATATGAGGCCGCAGCCTGATGCTGATGATCTAAACGCACCAGTAAAGAAAGGAAATAGGGTGGACTGCTCGTCTTTGGAACGTCCAGGTGATCTCCATGCTCAAAGCCAAACTCCTGCCCAGCGCTTGCGCGCATAATCATTTTCCCAAACCGACCAGTTTTTTGCGCCTTGCTTCCCGAATTAAAGTAAATCAAAGGCCGCATGCCGAGTTGATCCGTCATATCGCGGTCGACACGCGGCGAGGTTTTGCTGGCGAGGTATTGGACTCCGCGCCGGGTTCATACCTTGATGAAGATCTCGCATAAGGTTCAGGATCTTCAGCACCTTGGCTAGTGTTTCGCCGATGGAGCGGATGGAGCGCGTTGTGCCCAGGGAGGTCCATCTTCGCAGGACCGGGGTGCAACAGCGACGTGAACAGTACGCCGGCACGCTCCCCGCTAAGGCTGCGACGACGGCGCGCTGCAGTTGAGCCACGATACCCCGAGGTGGCGACGGAGGCGTGTGACTGTTGTCGAGCCATAGCCATCCTTGCTTCAGCATCTGCTGCCTCCTTTGCATTCAGGGCCTCGCTGGGCAAGAGAATAGCGCGGTCGAGACCGTAAGGGAGACCACGATGCCGACCGCGAATCATCATGGCAATGAGCACGAGTTTGCCCACCGTGGTGAACTGAGAACAGAGCGAAGCGTTGACATCGGGGTATCCCAAACTCATTCCGACTGTGCCGTAGGCGCTGATGACCTCGAAGAGGATCTCGAACATTCCAAAGTCATGCGCCATCACTCGGGGACCCTCGGAGATGGCCAGAATGAAGAGCCCGACAAAGATGTACCACAAGTCGAAAGAGAGCTGACGCCGTAAATGGGCACCGACGTAGGAGAGATCGCTGCCGTGGACTTGCTCGTCGATATCTTCGCGGCCGCCACCGTAGACTCCGAGCGACTGCTCTTCGTAGACGTTGGTGCGACGAACGGAAATGGCAATTGGGAACACCGAAATGTACATCATGATCATGTACGAGACCTGCACACCAGGATGAAGTTCGGCAAGATTGACGCAAGAGAATCCAGCAGTCCGTGTCGACGCAGCCTCGAAAAGGCCGTTGAGAATCTTGATGCCTGCCGGCATTTCCGTTACAGGACCAGTCCCAAGCTGTTGACGGGTTAGCGATTTGAGTCGAAAAATGAAAAGGCAGGGTACGTACATCGAGAACGATAAAGAAGATGACGTCCAGACCGTTGAGGATAATCAAAAGCCAGAACAGCCACCAAGTAGCCCCCGACGGGAAAAGGAGGGTAAAGCAACGACGAGGATGGTCAAGGAGAAATCTGAGTTCCTCGTACAATCCTGTTCCGCGAGGAATAATCAACGACATGACCCATATGATGAATCGAAGCATGACGGGGAAGCCAGTGTTGCCGATGACAATAAGAAAACACATCAGGAGTAAAGGCCAGACGGCAGTGTTGAACGAGTTCATGCTGTCGGGTGTCAATGTGAAGCCAAGATCCATGAAGGCCGAGTTGGCTGTGAAGAAGCCCCACCACGCCCTGCCCTGATGTGCAGCGTCAACAACCTCGCCCCATCTGTTGACATTCAGAATCCAGGGCACGAGACCAATGACGCCGAGGACGGAAAACCCCCAGAAATACCATGTAAGGACAAGAGCGAGCGTCTTCAGAGATCGGTACTCAATACCACCGAGCTCTTCTCGCTGCTCCTCAGACAGGTCGGGGAAAGCAGAGTTGCGACCAATGGTCGGTTCCCAGCTGAGATAAGGGGTCCCCTCATCCTTGTCGCCGCTAAGCGCGGTTTTCAGCGCGTTGAAAGTCTGGCGTTTCTGAACGCGCCATCGGCCAGGAGGGTGAACGGCGTCCTCCTCATGGTGTATTTTTATGTCCTTTTTGCTCATAAACCGCGGCTTCCTTGGCCGCAAGAATGACAGCGCACCAGCCACAGCTTTGGCTTCCCCGGCAATCGTTTCGCCTGCCTCTTTTACGGCTCGCATCATTTCGCGGTCGGGCTCTGCGATGGTGATGGCCTGGGGGCGAGAGCGAACAGCCTCGAGGGTAGCCGGGTCATCGTGTTCTCCACGCTCTACTCGCTCTGGGCGTAGACCCTGCTCTGCTTCCAACCGACCAGGAATACGTAGAACCTCGTTGTCTTCGCGCTGTCGCTTCAGGATAGCCAGATGCTGCTCTTCTTCGGATCTAGCGGGCGGGATTTTGGCAGCATCTTCCCCGAGGCCGTCGCTCCTTTTAACAGTATCGGCGAAGGTAATTCGGATATCCTGCGGGTTATTGTTGTTGTTGTTGTTGTTGTTGTTGTTGTTGTTGTTGTTGTTGTTGTTGTTGTTGTTGTTGTTGTTGTTGTTGTTGTTGTTGTTGTTGTTGTTGTGGCCGGTCACATCGTTGTAGACGTGGCCGTTGGCAGATCCTGCTCCACTCATATTGGATGAGCCGCTGTCTTCCACATCTTTGACCTTGCCATTCAACACAATCCCATCGTTGGTAATACGCGACGGTTGGTCACTGTGCATCACAGTGATGCTCCTCCCATTGACGCCCTTCTCCGCGTCGACGAGGTCGTCTCGTGGTCTGTTTTTGGACTTTGACATGGTCCCCCTTTTGGTGCGAGCTTCGCTGACGAGGTTCTGGAAGCGCTTCTCGAACCAATACAGTCGCAGAAACACGACGAACGAATTTATCGTTATAGGGTTGGCGAGCATTGGGATGATGTAGCACACAACCTGCTGAAACGTGTTGAGACGGTTGAAGTCTACCGTATTCAGACCGGCTTGAGTGCTCGCGCCGCTCGAGAAGAACAGAGCATCGATGTAGGCGACATTTCCCCGGCCTGAGCTATAGATAATCACAGATCCAGAGAGGGCCAGAAAGATGATCCAGAAATCTAGCTGCGGTTAGATCGCGGTTCAGTGGTGGCCAATGCCATCCGCACTCTATCACTTACAATGCACTGATATGAAGTTAAAATGCGGGTTCTTGGATAGGAACGAGGGACGGAGCGCCTTTGCCTGAGTAACGGTCCAGTTCCACGGTCGTTCCCACCACGGAGGCATGGTAGGCAATGCTAGACGAGGAGAGTGACGTCGAGGAAGAGCAGGCTGTAGGTTGCGGTATGGTTAGGTTGTTGGTGGTCGAGCAAAGGGATCCGTAGGGCAATGTATTTGGTGTTGGCGAGGAGCCAGGGATACGGAACACAATCCCAACTCGGGCCAAGAAGGCCAGGATGGTCGTATCGATTTATGCTCTGGGGCAATGGCGATGGTCTCTGCTCGCAGAAAGCAGACCTCACAAGAGGCTGCTGGTATTGGCAGCTGAGCGCAGTTGCGAGTCTGTCATGACGGCGAGAGGACCATGCGGCAAGGACCGTTGGAATTCGAGGGTGTGCCGAAGCGGAGGGCACGAAGTGGTTGAGAGAGATGCCTCAAGTTAGCCTGTGAATCCGGTCGCCGGTAGCGGCTCCTAATGCCGATGTTGTGATGCCCAATATCGGGGGAGAAGGAGCAATCACAGGAAGGTTGTGAGACGAGTCCAGAAAAGCCAAGTCGGATGCGCTAGCACATGAGCGGTCGCCTCTAGAGTTTGACGTAGGCAGGGCTGGTGCGGATTGGATGTGGGGGAAGGTGCAATAGTAGTGGCGTGAAAGAGAATGTTGTTCTGGCCATTGAAAGCGGAGGCGCCAAACGTTGCAAGTCACTTGCTGCGGTCGACAAAAAGAAAACCGTGGGATGATGTGATGGGATGGCCGAGGGTGTTGGTGCGGCTGCTGTTAGTGACGGGATGGAAGGACCCTGGCATGCCTAGCATGCAATCGCTGGGGCTAGACCTCCACTCTCCTGCGGCCACCGTCGATGAACCGTGTTTCGGCAACCCTCGACAATACCGCGATCATTCTCGCAGCACGTGGGATGAGGCGCAGCAAGTTCAAGGCCCATCAGCAAATTTGGGGCCACAAAAAGCCTGATTCTTGATATTCTCGGCGCGGGAACATGATATTTGTTTGGCCAGAACCGCATGAAACAAGACGGGTTGCTACCTTATCCATCTGCTCATTATGCTTCCCCAGGGCCCGACAAGCCAACGGATCATTAAAAAGTGGCCCCAATACTGCCCATGCCGGCAAATGCTGGCTCGCCATTCGACGAAGCCAGCTACCGGGACCTGGAGGTAGTTGAGTTAAGGTGGGAGCCGGCAGTGGCGCACAGATGCACTTGATATCAATCCAACTTCAAGTCATGATCTGCTTAGGCACTGTTGGGGATTCAGGATAAAAGGTCCGACACCGCTTCAAAATCCAAGACCTTGGCAGGTCTGAATGACTGCAGCGCAACAAAATCTCTTGCCGGAGCTCGCCGAGGTTCCCTGGATCGCCAAGCACCGGTCAATCGGCGGCGATGGCGTAGCGGTGCTGGCCCTTTCCGTTCCTAGCCGCCGCTCCGATGTGCCTTATCGGGGCCAATCTTATTGCTTACCTCTTCTTAACTCAATCCTCACGGCGCAAGTCGATTGCCGCTTCTGGGGAAATAACACGGCCATCGGATGACGGACGAGAAGTCAAACCTGCAAATGCGTGACACAAGCACTCCGATTCAGGTCTCTCAACGCTTTCCAGGTCTCGCTGCCGAGACAGTCTCGGTGCGGCGAGTGATTGATCATTCCGTTTGCCAGACCGGCGAGCAGTCCCACATCTCGGTGGCTCTTTCGGCAGTGGTGATTACTATGGCTTTGCATGCGCGCATTAGGGAACATGGAACAGACGTCTTGTACGCCGTCTCGCGACAACAGACCAGTGTTGGAGGCAGCAGGAGCAAATCATATCATACGAAAGCCATCCACAGGAATGCAGAATGCAGAGGAACCATCAGACCACGGCGTCCTTTTCACTGTTTACTACACGAATACGACGCAACAGCACCGGCCTCCGAGTAGATGTGCCTAACTGTCGCCGGACCATCCGAAGTGGTGCTCTCGTTCCGGTCCATTTCTGCAAGCATCTTCCATGGCCTGAGGGACGCCGGTTGATGCTATCAGAAGGTTAAGCCCGGGATGCCCAATTCCCGTCGGCGGCTTGGTTGTGCTCGAAGTGCTCTTTTCTTGGAGAAGGGGCTTGCCACTGTTGGTGTTTCTAATAAGGGCCCTGAGGTGCAGGCCGCGTGTTTTTCTAAGTAAAGAGAAGCATCACTGCACCACTGCCAGAGGTGTCGTCTAAGTTCAGGGGCAGGTTTCTCCCTTTCCAGTTTGTTTACTATGAAGAGAAAAGGGGTTGCGGTCTCAAAGTACGGGTACTTGCACGGTTACACCACGGCTATCCCAACCTGCTCAGAACCCAGTAAAACCATCAGCATCTTGAAAACACACTTCACACATGTTACACCTTGTTGATACATGATATTTACACTCCCCGAGGCCCTTACTTCCTCGCCTTGGTCTTGCCGGCGGCCTTCTTGCCCCCCTTCTGAGCACTCTTCTGAGCACCTCCCCTCGTGGACATGATCTTCCTCGACTTCTTCCACAGCGCCACAATCTCCGAGACGCTGCCCATGTCGTGCTTGGGCTGGCGCAAGTATGTGAGACGGGCACGGCGGGCGCGCTTGCGGGCGCGCTTCACAATCTCGATTCCGGCCACGTTCTTGTTGTAGACCTTGTACCACATCTCCACGCCCACCTTGTTGAGATGGTTGCGCAGCAAAATCGCCGAGTCAATGCCGTTGCGGCGAATAGACATGCACACGCCCGAGAAGGGTTCACCGCCGCGGCGGTGCGTCACCATCAGGATGTCGCCTGGCCGCGCGCCCTGTCGTGTCTTGGCGATGAGGGCTGTCCGCGCGCCGGTCGGGTCCATACGTGCAATCTGGGCGGCGTGGAGATGCGGCAGCGGATCGGAAGGGGGGACCAAAAACCCCGGAAGCTTTTCTGCCGGCACACGAGGGGCATTGCGCGGTAGCTTCTTGACGACCTTCTTCGGGTCCGGTTCAGTTTTGACGAGCGGTGTCTTGTAGACGGCGAAGGCGGTGCGAATCTTCTTCGTCTTGGGGTCCTGAATTTGGTCTGCGCGCGAGATGTTGGGTTAGAATTTGAGGCACCACGAGGTGCGACGAAGCTTTCACTCACAAAAGTTGTGGTCGGGGAGCCGCCTGGGAGTTTTTTGTGATGTGGCCGTGGCCGTGGCCGTTGCCATTGAGCGACAGAGGAGAGCCTGTTGTTGGCGGGATTGGCGCAGAGCCGTTTTCAGGCAGCCGAGGGGCCGCCTGGAGATTGGCGCGGCGTTCATTTTCTGCTGTGTCGTTCCCCGAGCGTCGTCTTCACGGCGAAGAAGACGTTGTCAAGATCTCGACAAGTTGAGGGTCACTGTGGGGAGAAAGTTGCAGTTCGTCCCACAAAACCTTACCAGTGACCAATCAACGCCTGCGCAGTGGACAAGGATTATGTCCACAACAGCTCACCTCCAGCGCAGCCTGGTTTTCTCTTGGTCCAAGCATCACCGCCAACACCGAAACCACGAGCCATGTCTGCTGCATTTTCGGCCAATGCCCTCAGGGGCGGGAGCAGAGCCCTCACTCTCTTCAGGACAAGGCCTGTGCAGCGGCGATTCCTTTCCTCAACGCAGTTCCGCCAAGGTACGTCTCAGTCGTCCTCCAACCCCTTTGCTTCCACTGGCGCGGCCATTTGTTGACGAGTCTGCCTATTCATAGCCTCCAAGATCATCCATTTCACCAAGTGCAGCTCCCCCGAGCTTGACGAGACCCTCAAGACCATCCGAGAGCAGCTCATCCTTCCGGAGTACCTTCCCTTGGAACAGCGCAAAAAGCTGTACAACAGGAGATACAAAGACGCTCTTGAACGAGACCCCATCACGGTCGAAATCGATGGCGAAGTCGTGCAGTTTGGTCCCCGGAACCTATTGGACCTTCCCAACACCAAGAAGTCTGTGTCGAAGGCACTCAGCCTTATGGAGACGAAGGCCGACTTCGCCAACCTCCGGCCATTGCTCGAGGGCGTCTGCGAGCAGGCGGGCCGCGCGTTGCCTACCGTGCTGTTCGAAAAGATCATTCGCAAGGCTGTGGTGCTGGATTGCTTCAACACGGTTATGGACTGCATCAAAGCCCCCAAAAAGACTCACTTTCGGCTGAACAGCCATGCGCTGGTCGCATGCATGCTGTACTTCATCCAGCGCCAGGCTATCATGAGCGGGTGGGATGAGGCGGAGATTGAGAGAGCCACCAAGAGGATACAAGTGATTCTCGACCTGCTGGAGAGTGACCCGGAGCATCAGGTCAAGCAGTATAAGGCACAAGAGCGAGTCACGTTGGGGTTTCCTCTTTACCGGGACCCTATGTTCCTGGCAGCGAGACTGCACATGCAGTCCGCGTTTGCTCTGAAGTACGGGGATGGGAAGGATAAGAACGGTCTGGTGGCAAAGTACGCCCGGCAGCTGGTTGGGCTGTGGCCCGAAAAACATGGCTTGCTGAAGCTGCAGCCTAAGGCGGCGTACACACACGGCGGGGTGCGATACCTCGAGAATCGGCTCCAACAATTTGGACATGCATCCTTGGTGTTGAGCAGTTTACGGTTGGCGGCGAAGGTGGTTGAGCCTGAGCTGTCAGCACAGCTCAAGGCGCGGGCTGACCTTGTGGAGCCTCTGGTCACAGAAAATTTTCCCAAGGTCGAGCTGCAGCATAGTGGCAGCTGGTATGCCGAGACCTACCCCAAGCTGTTTGGCCCCGGGAGCCTCCTGGACGGAACTGTTAAGGCATAAGCGTGTTCAGTGTGGGATTGGTCACTTTTCGACTCGGGTGTGGCCCATGTGTATGTACTGAGATACTGTAACAATATAGATGTTAGACTAGGGCAGAACAATGTACTTTTGGAGATGCTCGGGAATGGCTGATAGAAGGTTCTTCTCCGTGAGCCATTTCCTCGAGAACAGGCGCTCGGCATATCGGTACGCTCCATCGCACAGCACCGTCACCACAGTGTGACCCTTGCCCAACGTCTCTGCCACCTCCTTGGCCGCCACCACATTGAGCGTAGAGCTCGCGCCAAGATAGAGGCCTTCCTCGTCCAGACATCTGTAAACCATCTCGATGGTTTTCTCGTCGCTGATGTGCAGCGAACCGTCTACCAGATCGACGTCCGGTTGCAAGTTGTCGGTGATGCGTCCCTGACCAATTCCCTCAGTGATGCTGGAGCCCGACCGCTCAATCAGCTTGCCCCCTGAGCTGAAGTATGAGTGCAGCACGCTTCCAGGCGGGTCGGCCAGGAAGCTCTTCACCCTCCCCCCTGAAACGTCTTTGAGATACCTAGTTGTGCCTGCTAGAGTACCACCAGTGCCGGTAGCGCAAGTAAAAGCGTCGATCTTCCCCTTGGTTTGGTACCAAATCTCGGGTCCGGTCGTCTCGATGTGTGCGCGGCGGTTGGCGACATTGTCGAACTGGTTCGTCCACACGGCATTGTCGAGGCGCTCGGCGTGGCGACGGGCCTGGTGGTTGTAGTTCTCGGGGTTCTCGAACGCGACAGCTGGCACGGGGTAGACCTCGGCGCCAAGCAAGCGCAACAGGTCGATTTTGCCCTGCGACTGTGTGTTGGGCATGTAGATGACCAGCTTGTAACCGCGGCTACGGCACACGTGCGCGAGGCCGATTCCGGTGTTGCCGGCGGTGCCTTCGACGACGGTGCCTCCGGGTCGGAGGAGGCCGCGCTCTTCGGCGTCTTTTACAACGTAGAGGGCGGCGCGGTCCTTGACAGAGCCGCCGGGGTTCATGAACTCGGCTTTGCCGAGAACCTCACATCCTGTCTCTTCTGAGAGCTTGTTGAGGCGAATAAGAGGAGTGTTTCCAATGGCTTTTGTGTCATGTCAGCTTGGCGCCAGGGGAGATGTGAGAAAAGAGCCGTCGAGAATCTACCTCCAGTCAGGCCATGGGCAACGCCTTGTGCCTGCGAGACGGCAATGGTGTATGCGCTTGGTGGTTGAAACTCGACCATGCGCCTGGCGCAAGTCGCAAAGGTGCGGACACCGTGGCGAAACATAGTTGGAGGATATCTACTGAAAGAAAACTAGAAAGCCACGCGCAAAAAACACCAATTGGGTCTTCGGTGCTACTGTCTCACCCACAGGAGAAAGAACGTGGGGAAAACGCCGAACACTCAGGAGAGACAATTGAGCCGTTGAAGCCGTAGACATGGAAACCTCGCTGGTGGGGTCCGTATGCCGATTGTCACCGAAGTCGATGGCGCAATTGCTCCAAACCGCGCTAAACCCGCCTGGAACCGCCTGAAGGGTCCTGCCTTCCGGGAACCGAGGACGCTTGGCTGCCGCCCCGTTTTTCAGCCCAGATGCAAGCTTGACTGGGAAAATTCCAGGGTTGAGTGTCTGTTGTCGCTGTTTGGGGTGCCGTTTTTGGCAGCTTGGACCCGCTAATCTCGGCACCCTAAAACACACTCGATAGGTGCATTTTTGGCGGGGCAACTCTCTGGACACCGCCCCCGCAACCGGTTCCTTACACCACCAACCAACGCAAGCAAAGCAATCGCCCTACAACACCTCTTCCTTCCGTCGTCAACAAGTGAGGAACCCTACTCCTTACAGCCGCCCTAGGTGAACCAACATTTCATCTTCATCAAGGCCATCCGCCCACATGGCTGACAAGAGAGCAATCGCCGGCCAGCTCGATCGGCTGACTCTCTACCCGGCAACACCTCCAGAGACAGTATCTCCCAACTCCCCCACACCGTCTGTTGGCTTGCCGGTTTCGGGCGTTGATAAGATTATCGCCCGAATCCATAATTACATCTCTGGCCAAATCGAGAAAGAAGAGTGGTGGTGCATCAGCCTTGGCCGCGACGAGTTCAAGGCTTTTAAGGCGCGTTTTAAAGTCGAAGGGAACTACCGCTGGCCAAAGTAAGTAGCTTGTCCCTCTATCCCCCTGTCCCTCTGTCCCTCTGTCCCTCTGTCCCTTGTTCAGCGTTACAGTGGCTAACCTCTGATTAGGTACGACTACTTCCCTCAGCTTGCCCAGTTCGTCCTACGTATGGCAGGTACCGTCAATGAAGCCGTTACAGCAGGATTCATACGTCTAGTCACACGACAGCTATATATTATCGAGCAGAGTAACGACCAAGTGGCTGCCGATTTCGCTCAGGGGGTACTGTCGAGAGGGAGTCCCGAGATTGAAGCGGTATCTGGTGGTTCCCATCACCCAGATGGGTCATTTGCGCATAGAGATGCGACAGAACTTGGTGTCATCCTGGAGGTCTCACATTCACAAAAACGCCAAGATTTGCTGTTCCTTGCAGATGAATACATCCTAGGTTCAAATGGGTTGACCCAGGCTGTCATCGGGATTGACCTTCAGTACCAGGGAAAAGAAGCAAGAGTTATAGTATGGCGACCAAACAAGACCGAGGAAAACGGAGAAACGATACTTGTAACAAAAAAGACCTTTGAGGGCATCTTTCGGGATGCAAATGGGAGTTTGGTCAATGGCGGACAGGACCTCCGGATTTGGCTAAAGGATTTCGGTAACAAGCTTGATTGCCCCGGAATCCAAAAGGCCCAAGGGGTGACTACCATCTCCTTTGCTCAGTTGTATGAGTTAGTACAGGAGAGCGAGGCTTTTGATCAGACACGGAAGCGGAGACGGGGGTCGGGGGTCGGGGGTCGGATGAGGTTCTCGAGGGTAGAAGCAGACAGAAGATGGTCAAGCGGAAGACGGTCCGCCTACCTTTATCTGGCTGCAGTCTCTGGTGGAGGAACAAAATCGCCCCGGATTGATTGGTGGGCGGATTAACGCACGGGCTGAATTCCTGTGTCGCTGTCGAGGCTTCCGTTTTTGACTGGTCGGCCGCGACCCACCTGGCCGCGGCATCCACCAATCATAGTCCGGCGCACGGACCCCATATTTGTCCCTCCATCCTGGTGCCCCGCGTACCATCTCCTGGATCGCGAGGTCAACTCTTGAGGATAAATACTTTCATGCCCTCATCCCTCGCCACGGTTCTGCTTTTCCTCCTCCTTTCATTTCCTCTGGCTTCGCGTATGCTAGCCAATGGCAAAAATGCTGCATTCAAGCTCAGATGCGCGACGTAATGCAACGCACGACCCGCCACCCTCGACGCCGGCTAGAGGGACGGATCAAACTCGTCGGCACGAGTCTCGCAAGTCTTTCGAATTTGATCCGTAACTCCCCCGATCGACTGCTGAGTTCGAGATCCCCGGATTGGTGGTAGAAAGCTGGCGTCTCCAGCGAGCACCTCGATTCTATGACGCTCGCGATCGAGGGCAGGTCAGCCGAACAGCCGCCCAGCGGAGCTGCACAGTAGGCTGACAGGAGCGCTGATGCCTGGCCTTGAGGCATGCCAGCCAGTCTGGGACAAGGAGCAGAAACTGGACCGAGGCATAAATGAGTGGAGACCAAGGACAAGGCCTCCATGCGAAGCGTGACGGCGGACAAGTAGTTGTGGCCGGTCTCCAGTTGGAAGTACGAGGATCAGCAAGTGATAGGGTGGCGACAGCGACCGGTTGGGTCCCTCCCGAGGACAAAAAACCTGATTAGCATCGGATGCGAGGGTATGGCTTCGATCATGGGACGGAACAGCGTACCTCAACCGTGCCAGGTTGGAGCATCGAGGAGTGACCGAGAGGGTGAGAGTCTTGGCAGGCCACCTTGAGCGTATGTTGGGGTGTTGCCTGAGTGCAGTCTTGGCACATCTCCGCTGGGTTCTGATGTTTACTTTGCCCCTAAAGTAAACGTACCCAGGCGACTCCTCAGGCGCTGGGAAGAGCTCCAAGGCTCCTCTAGACTAGCTAAGTTCTCTCTTAGTACAGATTATATCGGTCAGTAAAAGTAATATTAGTATAATTCAGACCCGACTGCATTCCGGTCAGATTTACTCCTTTATGTGGTATGGGGTCATTACCTAGAGAACATGGACTACGCCGAACTCTAGATGTTGCTCCACCGTCCGCTACCCGTACCAGTTTTGCCAGACGAGATAGGCGCCATTGTAGTTCTGGCTAGTGATAGAGGATAGCCGGCCCAAGCAAGTGAGGTTGCGCATCTCTTGGCAAGATTTTCACAACATTCCCCGGGATCTTACCCTGGTCATCATCAGGTCACCAACATATCTCTCATCTCAGACCAACGACCCGACCAGTACAGTACACATCTCACCTACTCCTTCTACGGCCCTTATCCTCGGTCTGGGAGTCCTCCAAATGGCCATGCTTTATGTTCATTCTCGTCATGACTTGGTAATGTCATCACTAGACATCACAATGCGACAGCTGATTACGCGCATAAAATCGTGGGTGAAGGCTAGGGTGAAGCCTGGAGGAGGAGGAGGAGGAGGAGGAGGGTGTCGGATGTCGGTGCTGATGTTCATCCGAGGTGGCCAGCTGCGCAGCCCAGGTAGAACACCATCTCTGGGACGGAACGGCTTGCCTTGGCTGTGTCACGTTGGAGCATCGAGGAATCTGAGAAGGGGAGCGTCTGAGCAAGTCGCCGACCTTGAGCGACGATGTATCTGTCGGCGCCTCTGGTCATCCTCCGGTTTGGTATAGGGTGCTAGGCCATTGACTTTCCTCTGTCCTCACAGACCGGAGATAGATGGGCTTAAGCGCGCCTAGCTCGCAAGTCCATCGGCTCGAGGGGGCAAGAGCGAAGGGAAGATGGCGGAGAAAAGGATCCGGAGTCGGAGCGTGGGCAACCACGCATTCACGTGAGACAAGCCAACCTGCCGATTCCCTAAGTATTTAAAGGGGCGAGTTCCCCGCCCCTTTTTTTCATGTCTTCTCTCCTTCTCTCCCTTCTTTAACTCAACGATACTACGTCACAAAGCTCGTCCTTGATATAACCTAAACTCACAGTTGACGTCGACAATATCCATACTCGACATGAAAACGGGAAATAGTTGTGGAGCACCTAAGGGCCCTAAAGGCCGTGGAATACCTAAGGGCTGTGATAACAGAAATCTCCCGCAGGTCGACAAGTTCACGCAACTCGAGCTAGACGAACAGCTGAGAATCGAAGAGATCAAGGTACTCGAAGAGGAGATTGTCGGACTAAAACGAAGGGAGGAAGGGGCAAAGCAACTTGTGAAGAAGCTATACGATATCCTCCAGGTCCAGTACAAGGGAATGAAGCATATGAGAAAAGAGATGCTGGCGGAGATGGAGGGCATAAAGGTTTGTTGATGCTCACTTGAGGATCACGCACCAGCTAACCCACAGTCTAGACTCAGGAGGTATTCGACGAAGGTTTGACACCCATCCCATCCATTCCTCTCCATATCAACTGACTCCAAGTTCTGTGCAGTCCTAGAGGCTTGGCAACAGCAAAGTGCGGATAACGTAGTAAAGCTACCCGTCGATGAGGGTGTCATCGCCCGCACTTAAGAGTGTTCTGTTCGTCCATTGAGAGGAGACCCGGCTTGGCAAGCAGACAGCGGATTCCCATCTTAGTCGGCCTGGAGCTGTACGTAACCGGAAGTTAATGAGAGAAGACTTACCATAGGCACCGCAGCAGCGTTACTGCCATGTCCATGTCACGAAGTCCTGTCAAACTGGTTCCCCCCCTACTGGAGTTCTAGCCCCACCAAAACTCCCCTCACCCTTGCCCCAGCCCTTTAGATCCGACCGCATGAACGACATCGTGACCTCAACCCCATTAGGTACCGTCGGCGTTTCTATTTGTCCGTCTACACGGCTGCCTCGAAGACTTCGCCGATAAAAGGAGCGGTTTCCCCTCCCTCTTAAGGGCGAAAGCTGCGATAACTTACTTCCTGTATCTATCTCTCAACACCCATAACCACCACTTCCTATCACAACGGCCCAGGTCAGCATTTTGCTTCACCTCGAGATACCTGACTCCCCAACGATTAAAAAACGGCAGCTGTTATTTAAAAAAACAGCTCCCCACTGTAAGCCCAGGCCTCGCTGGTTTATCTAGTATAAACACACGATCACACTTTAGGACGAATAGTATTTTAATAAGGAGTAGGAGCTTTATAATCTGGTTTAGGCTGAGAAATGTGTTACTTACGTCCCGGCCTCTAACGGTAAACGTGTCTTTACAAACTTAAAACTGTACAGGTTTTACTTACAGAAGCGTTATCCTTACTTTATTAAAGAATACAGAGGTGATTTATGCTACTAATGTACTTAGAAATATTACTTTAAAAGGATATATATATAATGTAGAGTTAAAAGCAAGATTAATAAAATAAACGGTAATAAGCTCACTTTATAGGCTACGTATATTAAGTAAGCTTATATCACTGACTTTTTTAACCTATAACGCGTATCGGCTTAAAGAAGAATAAAAAGGGATTAAGTGGGATACCAGGTAGTAGGTTAATAGTTTAAACACCAGGCCTAGGTTTAAATATCTCCCCCTTCTTTTACAGGCTAGTAGACCACCCCGAGCCGACAGGAAGATCACAGCGTTTTACTTAAATATCGAGAAGCGGTAAAACGTAAGGCAAAAGGCAGAGGTAAACTAGATCTGGGCTTACTGTGACGGATATGCGGCTGGCAGACCAGTTGGCAGTGCCTTGCCAGCTGGAGTGTTACGACCGGTACCTATACAGAGATAGGCAGGGACGCAGGGTTGGGGTTAGGTCAGGAGTCCCGGGTACGTTCGGGGTCACAGACCAAAGGTTAAGGCAAGGAGGGATAATCACGGAAGCAAGTCCTCACAGACGGGGGGAGTTCACTGAGTCAACGGTCGCATGC
>MU865951.1:0-386431 GCA_033296975.1 Podospora aff. communis PSN243 | reverse complement strand
GAGACCTCCTGTATTCCAGAGGGGTCGATGCCACAGTTGGCTGGTGATTGTGGCTGCAGGGTACACAGCCACCCATTGACTCCTGGTGAGCCCTGCGATACAGGGCTCCTTCGGAGCCTTCAGAGGCTAGAATTCAACAATTACTTATATGATTAATGCTAAGGGTGCTGAAATTCTAGAAAGGCCCAAATCTGGGACCGCGGTTGGAAACTGCTAAGAGGCGACAGGAGCCGAATTATAGACCGGCCGGATTTTGGCCCAGAATATACCAGTACATGCCCTGGAATGGTATACAGTGCCCCAGCTCAAAATTTGGGATGGTACATGATATCCTAGCTCGGAATTTGGGACGGTAGATGATATACCAGCACCGATTGGATGGTACATGGTACCCCAGCTTGAAATTTAGGACAGCACCGATGGGATGTCCCACAGTATACTAGTATCTGATGGGATTTCTTAGCATATACTCCCATTGTGCCGAGCCATGACACGGGGCAGCGCTGTGTGATAGGGAGACGGTCCCATCTCTGCAGCCAGCCCACACACGCACAGGTGACAACACCTGCTGCCAGGTGATTTTAGGGCCTTGTTTGTTTGGTTGATAGCTTGGTAGATTTTGCCCACAGGAGCTGTTTTTGCTCCTTGTGCACACAAAACAGAGACCTGTTTGTTGTTGATCGTGGCCACGGAGCCACTCTCATAAGTGCTGTTCCGCAGCGAGGAGCAAGAGACTTAATTCAGCTAATAATCGTCTTTAATCCAAAGATCATGTCCTCTTCATTCTCGCTCGAGCAACGACAACCTACTGGCTCCTGCATCAGATGTAGGCGAACTGGACACTTTTGCGAAGCTTAGGCAGCCGATTGGCCCCGAAAACAGTCAAATTCGAGACCACCCGCTTTTTTCAGCATCCCACCTCACCCTCATTGGTCTCCATTCGTCGCAGCTGCCTTGGGCAGATCGCAAGGCACAACTGCTCGCACGTGACGCTAGCTTGATTAGGCACGAACTTATCCTGCCCAAAGGATTCCAAATCCAGTTGCCAGTCATCCGCCACACTGAGCGTCTTGCACTTGTCGGCTTATCGAAGTTTGCAAGTGTTGGCCCGAGCTCCCTAAACCCAATCGGCCTGGACCTGGATAAGAAAAAAGGACGACTAGGGTCGACATGGCTCTTGTGCGATCGGAAAGCACCACCCTCCAGCGGGACTTCGATTGCCCGGAGCAAAATGGGAATCCCCTCGATTCATTGCTTGCCAAGTTGACACTCGGGAGGTCGCATAGTTCTGTTGACGGACCACGCGCTACTTTCGACGACATTCTCGAGGAGGTCAACGCCGTCATCACTTCTCCCCCGCCTTGGATGAATGAGCTTTGCGAATTAAACGGCACGAACACCCCGAACGCTAAATTCGTTGCCGAGACCCTTCACCACTACCAGGAACGCAAGCCTTGGTGTATCGATGACAACAAGCTTGCAAGACTCCACGTTGCCACAAAGAGCGTTGCGGCGCGAAATGCAAACCCAGGTGTCGCTCAGGCATCGCCTGCAATCCCGGCCCTCCAATTCCCAACTCGTGAGGAGAATCTAGATGGTTTTCTCTCTAGAGTCGACAAGGATTTTCTATCGCCAGCTTTAAACAACTGTTATATATTTGACAACTCGGCTGCCAGAGCGCAACACAGCAAGAAGGTCCCCCAGCATACAGATCACGTTGTTGAGCTGGATGAGTTACTTGGCGTCGCAGGCTTTGTTCCCAACACCGACACAGGTACGACGGTTGAGGTTGCGAGGAAGGAGTTCCAACAACATCTCAGGGTCTGCGGTACGAAATTCGGATATTGCGTAGAAGCTTCACTCGGCAGCACGGACTCAGGCTCTTCAGACTCCACTCAATCGCAACCAGACGATGACGAACGCGCCGCTCAATGGATTTTCCAAGTCATTTCTTTGTATGGCCGTCTTCAAATCGCCATCCGGGAAATGCAACGACTGGGAATCTTGGAAGACAGGCTGGTTTACCTAAGGCGGCGTCAGATGAACCAAGCCGACTCAGATGCCCCCGACAAGGCGCGCGGGTTTGTCGAGGCTGTGGCTATTGAGACTGAAGTCTTACAACAACTTTTTGCTTCCCTGGATCGCTTTCAACGAAAGTTCGAGAGACAACCGAGTCCACGTTGGTGGTCGTTGATTCCAGCCGCCTTCAATCTATCTCCTGTGAGCCTGTGGTTACCCCTCGGTTTTTTATTTGCAACCTTTACGGCTTGGATATCCCACTGGAGGAGTGCATCGCCAATAATGCGCATCGAAGCAGCAAAGGAGCTCAATCTTGAAACGGCAGGGCTGCTCAAGAAACTTTCACTACCAAACCTGGAAAACGGAACCTCACATTTGTCCAGTGAATTCCCGACCAAACACCTGTTTCATTCACTGGGGACAGTAGGCCAGTTTCTTTGCTTGGTGCTCCAGCTTAATCTTCGAGGATTAGAGGCACCATTGGACTTCCAAGACCTTATCGATCGGCCGATTTCACACTTTCGACTCATGGGGCTTGATCACAGTTTGCCACCAATTTTGATGCTCAGGCAAGAACTATCTTGCTTCCCAGGTGTGTATGTCCTTGTGGCTGATACGACCGAAAATTCCGACACAACCACCCGCCTTCCATTGCACATCAGCCCAGCTGCCTTGATGAGTATTTGGCCCACCAAGCTCATCATACGGAGAGAGGTACGTCTACCGCTCTCAACCAAACCGGCATACTAATCTGTCAATAGGGGAGCCAAGGCACCCATCTTCTTGCCATGATAACCATGAACGGAATTCTGACACCTGTCGATGGAAACACGAGGATGTGGCGCTGGAGAGAGATTCAAGAAGACCATCTCAAGGACACAATCATAAACTCCAAGCGAGTTGGGCCGGAAGAAAGCTCCGATCTTCATCAAGATCTTTATATCGAGCCCTGGTGTGACAACGATATCGCAGTTCCCCAATTGCTCGATATGACGGTACGCGCAGGCTGTCCAGTTCATGAAGCGATTACCAGGAAAAGAGAAGCGACAGAAGAACTGGAGAGTACGGCTGCCAAGAGTCCTATCATCCAGAGCACAGATCCGTACATTGGCAACACACCAGTAGCCACCTCCCAGCACAGCTATCACGTCGAACAGCAAGGGGAGGCATCCACTCCGCACATCGAGACAGAGAGAGAAGCTCCCCATAAGAACTGCCCATGGGAAGCCGAAGAACAAGAGTTCAGACGATTCGCGGCCATTTTCGATGCTGTCCCACGTCCACGTGGGAGGCTACTTAGCAGCAAAGGCTACTTCGAGTTGAATCAGATTCAAGCAGGGATTCAAGCCAACGCTCTCGCTGTCGGACTTCAATTCCAGACTATGTTCAAATACAAAAACCCTGTTACTCACCGGGAAAAAGTCTCTAATGGTGAGCCGGCTGATCTCGATTTCTTCCGAGGCCTTCTGATCAGTTTGCACACCGGTACCATGCGGCGTGTCACAATCGGGGAAGTAGCAGTACATGCGGCGAGGTTGATCCGGTCGAGAGACCGGCTGAGCAGCGAGAATGAGAGCGGGGAACCCGAGGGGAACCCTAGACCCGATGAACTCACAAATGCCACTAGGATACTGGCAGGCTATTCAGGCGTCATCCGCAAAGAGTTCATCGCGCTGTACGACAAGTCTCGCATACTTCCTATCTCACGAAGAACGAACAGGTGGCTTTCGGCGCTCAAGGACTCGGATACCACCTTCACAGTGGCTGCGATCGTCCCCGACTGCTATGAGACACCTGAAAATCCGTGTCCGCAGGCGCAGAACCCGGGCCGGGACATACAATGGGATTTTCCTGAGAAATTCCGTTTGAGGACAGCGGTGGTGGCCAGCGAGTCGCGCCAGGGGAATTCCCGGCCATTGCAGTATCTCGAACAAGGACGTTCATATCTATGGTGCAGCTCATCGAGTTCAAACTTGATCGTCAAGGTCATTGGGTCTCGTCAAGAAGGGAGCGCTCGGTTGTATTATCTTTCGGTCAGACAAGCTGTTCTTTCGGGCTGGTTGAGGCGGTATTTATCATCCGGAATGGTGAAGGAACCGTCCAAGCGCAGCGCGTACGTTGTGGACTCAGACTGCGTCATTGGTTCAGATGATGAATTTGAGAGGTGGGTCTTCAGCCCGAATGATTTAGCGTCGTATTGACAATACTTTTTTCATGGACGTTAAGAGGATATTATTATCAGATTAAACGCAACCACTCTATTACCGATCCGGCCATCTCCGAGTCAAGTACCAACAGAATATCAACAATAACCGTATGTCACTCCCCTAATTGGCACTACGTTCCATCATAACATTCTCCCAGCATCTCCCTTTCACTTCTTTCTTCGTTCCTCTAGAAGTACTTTCCCGCCACTGAGAACAAAAAGAGCTGTAATGGACTCCGGAACCAAGACTCAGTACCGTAATATCCGTTGCTTTTCTTGTCGCGGGCTCCGCAACTAACATAAATATCGAGGTCTTTCTGCAAGTGATCTTCAAGCTGGAACAGAAGTGTTGACGAACCCGCAGGCCGTCACTTGGGCCGGCGCGGACCAAAGATTTCCCGCACACGTGACGAACGATTGGGCTGGACAATGGGGCGGTTTGAGAGCCATTCTAGCCAATCAGAAAAGGATCTGCGCCAAGACTTTCTGTCAACAGAGCCCCGCGGCGCAGCGCCAGGAGGGCTCTGTGGAAGAAAAGCTCTGCCCTCGCAGAGCCCCAAGATAACAGAGCTGGTACCAGTTACCTTTAGATAGCCTAATACAGATACCATCGTCGTAGCCACGATGGGTGAGGGACCTGGTGTTCCTCACGCAAACAATACACTGTTCCATTGGGCTCTCCTCTTCAGCCTACCTGTGCATTATGGTCCGACGGCTCACGGCAACAAATGTTGGAGCCCCAAGGCTCCCAAGCCACTTTGTGGCCCGAGCTCTAGGCTGCCCCTCCATTTCTTTGGCTTTGGCTTTCCAAAGTCGTTTGTTGTTTTCTTTCTTCCGTAGCCACAATAAACGCTTATTGCGCCCCATTTGGTTTGTGTGCTCAGTTTCTGGTCTTTCTGACCTCCAACAACAAGTGTCTCCCCTACCTGCTACGGCCTGCACCCAGAATGGGTTAAGACAAGTCGTAAGGTGGGACGCCTAGGGTTAGGGGTGATCAAGAGACCGAATGTTAAAGCTCGTCCTCTGTTGCGACCCATGGGTCACCAAGTAGTCTGTGTACCACATCCACTACATCTGGTGGATTGTGCCCCCCCCCCCCCCCAAAAAATAGTTTCTTTTCCGTAGCAAAATCCAGAAGCTTGTTAGAGCGACCACCACCCAATATTCTCTCAGACGGGGTACACTGCTGACAGTTCACTGTAGGCCGCTGCCATTAGTAGACACAGATAAAGCTGGGAAGTGAGGCATGATGAGTAGTGACTTAAGGAACAGTGTATTACTAGCGTGTAGAATAAGAGCTCTTCCTGATTTTGTGGGCGCGATGATGGGGACTATATACTTGTAGAATCAGGCAGAAGTGATGGTGGCTCTTGCTGACTGTGTTAAGCTTCCAGACAGTAGAGCCGCCTGGAGCCGGTGCCCCACCGCTTGTCGTCACGGCCGAGGGCCACCAAGGCCATCATAGGGCTCAGCCCGTTACAGTAATGTCTTTCCCATGCATTGTAAAATCGGCGCACCGCACCTCACAAGCTGGAGGGAGTTGATAGTTCGTCCTCTTCGTCAAATTTACTGTGATGACCCGCAGCCCTCTATAATCAGGACTAAGTAAAGCGCCAGAAGCCCATTGGTCAAGGAGTGTAGTGTCAAAAAGGAGGGCACGATCCACTGCGTGGATCGTGGCCTAGGCTGACAGGTACGGCGATTGTCAGAAAGGAGGGTACGATCCCTGGAGTGGATCGTGGTCTTGGATGGCAGCGTGGCGATCATACAGTCGATCAGCCACGATCTGGCGATCTAGTTCATGCAACAGTTGCACTAATAGATGGCCCTCTGGCTTCGCCAGAGAGCCACCAGAATCAAGCAATTGCAACCCTCTTCTTTCTGGTCGCTCTGGCAGTGATCACAGCAGTGGTGCAGCGTTTCAACATTAAGCACGAGACTTAAAGAACAAAGATCTCCAGCGCTCAAGTAAAATAGTACGAATACACAAAGACTGTTTAAAAGGGGACACATTTTGGCCAGTTTTTATATATAGGACCAGTTCTGGGCCCCGTCGGCTAGAGTTGAAGCGATTCGCAGGCTGCGGCGCAGGCTGCCGAAATAGTAATTAGGGTGGGCAAAGGTGAGCTAACCTGAGCGAATCTTGAGCAGCGACTGAGCCGAGCCTGAGCCAAGGTGTGCAAAGTCACGTGCATGAGGTACGGAAAGGGAAATTTCATGTGCCCAGATTCGTCGCACATAACACAAGCTATTGATCGCCCCCTTGCGCCATAATATTAGGTACATGTATTTCTCGTGTCATCCAAGTCTTTCGTTCCGTCGCATTGCCGTTACACTCTCTCAGGCGTTTGAATCATCTTTATCCTCTCCATCTTCTTTTCTTCTCTTTCTCCCGTTTTCTCACGTCACAGTACCAAATCCCTGACCCTTGGGTCCAAGTCATCTCCGTCACTGAACGTACTCACCTTCCCCTCAAATACACCGCTTCACCATACAACCAAGGCATCAGACACTACATGTACTCAATCAATGGGGCCTAAGACGTCACATAATGTTTCAAGCGTACCCCAAGTGTCGCCGTGACGACTCTGAGTGCTTTTTCATCATTACCGTGACCGCCACTAGCTGTGGGCCTGTGGTGTTGGCTTTTGAACTGTAATGATAATACCACGCCCTCGGGGGGTTCTTCGGGCATATGTCTTTTGCGGGAGAAATGGCCCGGTGTCACGGTCTATTTGCATGTGGAGTCATCTGGCACGCACACCCCCGCTAAGCCTCACATCCCTCGCGCCCCTGCGATGCCGAGTTACCTCCCGCGCGGGTTTTCTCGTGGACACCTCAAGATCCGCATGTGCCAAGACCCCCTAGAGCATCGACAACCCTACTCTTCTAACTTCACACCCGCCATCTCTTCCTGCATCTTTTCTCCAACGCCTCCCATCCTTCCTCCGTGTCAGGCATCCCCTCAAATAACCTCGCAAACAACGCCCTGTGTCTGGGGATCGGCTTCAAAGATGGATCAAACTTCCTCCCTTCAGGGAACAGCATCGCTTCGGCGTCCAGGCCACCACCCTGCCCTTCACCTTTTTCATCTCTGCCCTTCCCCTGCCCCGTGTCATTCTCGGAGGTTGAATGCTCGTGCTTCCTAGAATTCACGTGATGTCGATCTCCCCTCCCCATTCCGTGTCCTAGCAGAAGCGACATGCGAAGCGCTTCTTTCATCGTCTCCTTGTCGAGCGATGGGCCGGGCGATTCGGGATACTGCCCGATAGCGATGTCGACAAAGGCGTCCTCGGCGAAAGGACAAGCCTCGCCATTCATGATCCCGTCGACGTACGCCGTGCTGACAAGCGCATAATGCCGGTTCGATGCCGCGGCAACATCGCCAGATGGTTCCCCCGTGGGGTTTGAAGAATCCCGCGACACGCAGCGAAGCACAACCGGCAAATTACACCCCCTCAGCAACCAAACCGCATCTCCCACCTGCACCTCCTTCTCCTGGCCATAAACCGTCGACACCCCGATCCCCAGGAGTTTCCGCTCCCCAGTTGCAAACAATTTCCTCGATTGCGTCGACGCCAGCACGGCCGACGAAATCTCCAGCAGGACATCAGGGGTCTTATGCGTAACCCAGTCTCGCGTATCGGGCGGGATAACCTGTTCGGCCCAGCCGATCTACGAATACAACAGCTGGATATCATCAGTAGTCACGCGGCGGGTAGAGCCATCGGCGCGGGTGAAGGCGCCTCCTAGGAGTATGCTTCCGAGTGCAACTTCTGGCTCGTGCTGCTGCTGCGAGGTACCGTCAGCATGGAGAAGCAGATGGTGCTTGCGGACGAAGGCGTACGCGTCATCAAACCACTGGGTGAAGAAGATGCGCGGAAAACCTTGGGGGGTGCGTGGCTTGGTGACGGCCGTGACGCTATCAAGCTTGTACCCTTGTACGGTAAGGCTGGAATCATGGCTGAGAATGATGTTGATGTTGCTGTTGTCGGTGTTACTGCATGCACTGAAGAGGTCCCAACAAAAAGGCTTGGGATTGAAAAGGGCATTTTCCCCAAAGTCGTGGCACCACGAAGGGAGGTCCTCGATGTAGGATTGCCTGTCCGAGTAGGACAAGAGTCGGAGGCTGTTGGAATCTCGCATGATTTTGAAGGCTGCCCGCGTGTAAACCTGGGCGGTCGAAAGGCCGTAGTCTGGATGTAACAGGTCGTCGCGGCGTGTATCCGAGGAAAGCAGACCCAGAAGTCCGTATACATGGTCCCGTTGATTTGTTGCCTCCCGAAAGTCGATACCCGCCACGAAGATGTCAAACAGCTCTTTGGGCTGCTGGGATTCCCAAGCTAACCTCATGTCCGCCAAGTCCCCGATGTTCTTCAGCTCGGCCATGATTGCAAAGAGCAAAGACCACTTGCTGTTAGGGTCGGCCGCGCCACAATGGCTGGAACAGCACGTGTAGTAGTGTCTCCACCTGCAGCTTGCCGCGCTGGCAAAGATGTCAAAGGGAAGAATATGCCTCCCGTAATGAACCAGCACACTCTTGCCGCGAACGATTTCCTGGACGATCCAGACGCGGCGCCAGTACGGCCTTTCGAGCAGCCTGACGAGGGCTCGCGCGCTTTGCTGAAAAAGCTCGGAAGGGTAGTACCCAACCTCGAAGTCCGGATACCTCGGGTCCTGGAAGAACGGCAGCGTATTCACGTGGCAATCAAGAGCGAGCAATACCAACGTTGATATTGCGCCAACTACTGGCCAGTCGAAAAAGGTCTTCTCGTCGGCGAAGAACTGTCTCATCAGACGGATGTGTCCTTCTCCCATAGTCCATTCAATGAGGGGATGCTGGTAATCCGCCACCGGTAGAGGAGAAATGGAACTCTTCGCCGGGGTGTCCGAACTGCCGTCCTTGAGTCCTGGCTCTCCCAGCCACACTAAAACCTGACACGCCTGTTCGTAAATCTCGGCCATCATGGAGACTTGGTGCGACTTTTCGACGTCATCCCCTGGTTGACACAAACTGCATCGGCCCACAACATCCGAGACCTATCCCGTCGACGTAATCTCCGAAGCGCCAGCGCGAGGTTCACCGTGACTTTGCATTCGTCCAACTCAATCGTGATGTCCGAGACAACATCTGGGTTTCCCCACGTCCAAGACAGCGCCTGGGAGGAAGGTCAGTCAACGGGGAATAAAGAACACGGCCAATGCACAGACCTCGTAGCCCACGCCACCAACAACCAACCCAATGTGCAACTTGCAAACAACATCAGCATCCGCATCTCCTGGTAGCAACTCCAAGACCCGGATTTCCTTCCGCCCCACTGGGAGCTTCTCGTACAACACTTCGGGGACAAACGTCTTCCCGATAGGCTCCGGTGCTTTCTCGAGGATACTTTTAGCATCCACCGTTTCAAGGACAGAACTGACCATCTGCCTCTGCGCCAGCAACTCCCTGCCCATCTCTGCCTGCTTCAGTATCCCCCCAATCCGCTCCTTGGTGTAAGACTGCGGAAGCTCAGTCATGGCGAACCTGGCATTCGCTATCAGCCCGTCAAGATCGCCCGTCGCCTTCGAGTGTCGAATTTTTTCGACCGAGTATTGCACAAGTTTCTCGAGGAAGTGGTGTCTCAGCGGCAGCTCCGCTCCTGTTGAGCTGAGGGTTGCGTTGATCAGCTGGAGTGATCTGCCGATGTCCTCGGTGGCTTTGGTGCGCATAAAGCGGCTGTAATATGCTTGACCCCAGATCAACTTCGTCTGGGGCAGGAGCTCATGATTGGCATCAGCGAGACCCTGGATATAAGCAATGGCTCCGTCCAGGTCGATGTCGGCATTGCTGTGCTCGAATCTGGCCCAGTATGCACAGCCAAGTCCCTGCACGAGCTTGCTGCGTGCTGGATCCTCTGGGGCGACAGCATTCACTGCTGCTTGCAGTGCGCTGATGAACTCCTCGGTGGACTCCGCGCCCGGAACGGCATTGGCTTTCGTTTGAGCGTAGCAAACGAGCGTGTATGCATATTTGGCGGCGGTGTCATGCCCTTCGCCCAAGGCCTTCAATGCTTCGCTGGCGAATTGTACCGCCTTGTCGAGACATTCCAGGGCCCAGGTCGAATGGAACTCGTCAAAGAATTGTCGTGCTCGATTGCTCAGCGACTCCGCCCGTTCGGTGGGGGTTTTAACGACCGTCGCATCACTCTGGCCGCTCGCCGCCGCCGCCGTCTCGCTATTGTCATGCTGCATGGCCGGACCGAGGGACGATCTCATTCGGGCGTTCAACAATTTCTCATCGACAGAAGGTTTTGCTTGGTTCTGGCTAGCTGCCGTCTCTGATAAATGTACGGGGCAATGACTGGAGGCAGCCTGAAGCCAACAGCAAAAGTTTGGCAAGGCAGACGGGGCCTACCCCGCGTTTCAACCGCGTGCGGAAGGTACTACTGCCTCTGGTATACCTGCTTGCGGATCCTGGAACAGGACTGCGCAAAGGTGCGCAAAGCTCTGGCTTTTGCAACATTGCCGTAGTATCTCAGGAATGGGCTTTCACTTGGAGACCTTGTACGTCTCGACAAGTTTCTCAACGGCCTCAGCAAGACCCCAGACCTGGAGCGCTCCTTGACCGAAAAATGGCGTGTGAGGCATCGGGAGAGACCTCAGCTCTGGGAGAATCACGCATGGCCATATATGAGTCTTGTAAAGTACCTGATAAACACCCAAGACGCGTGTGGTTTTCGGGGAAAAGCCAATTATGTGGAATGATACAGGCAGAACTGAATCATCTAGCGTGAACGTCCCGTAACATTTTGCCCCTTGCCCCGGACACATGAAATGGACCGAGAAACTATCTAGTCCTGACTGCAAGAAAATCCCATCTCGACCGTGACGGCTTCCCATGTCGCCCACCGGGGGACCCCTTTTTCATGACTCATCTATGTCGATATCCAGCTGATACATATGTAAAGCCTCCATAACGGTTATCTCCCAGATACTGGCCTGAACCGTTAGGCGCCGTCCTTTGCCCTTCGGCCCCAAGTCGATTTGCACCATGTCTTTACTATTGCCGCTGCAACGTAGTTCTTCGCTCATTCGTGACACACGCTCGTGTACCTGGCAGTGAAGCTCCGCGAGGCTCTGCCCAGGCCGGTCGAAGCCCGCAGTGGGCATTATTTCTCCACGTTGAAGGACGCGACACTAAGGTTGACTCGGAGAGGAATCCTTCTTTCGGAGCGTATTATGGGCCGAGTCCCAGACGATAAAGAGAAAATCCGAAAATGTCCCCTCGGCACTGCGGATATCAAGGGAGATAATTGCCAAGTGACGAGTATCATAAGTAGACCGCATTCCGGGTTCGAGTTCGGACACAGACGGTACATAGTAACAATCGCAGCGTTCCTCTCCGGGAAAAGAGGGGCCACAAATCTTGTTATTGAAAATGCTTTCATCGTTGGTGAGACGAAAGGCTTGATGCGGCAGTACCGGGCGCCAGCCGAGGTGCACTGGTGGATAGGGGTGCGTAGAGATGGATGTGCGACCTTTATTGGAATGCCCCTGATATTGAACGGTTAATTTCAGTGGTGGTGTAGTAAACGGTTTTGGTCCAAATGATACCGGCATAACAGCCGCCGTCAGTAGTCGGATATTCTCTTCAAAGTGAAGATCTTGAAGGTCGTAGTGGTGAGACCGAAACCAGCGCAAGGGGTACTGAAGCTGTGTGTCCAAGCCTGTGATGTGAATATCAGGGATAGGCTGGGCGGGGGGGGGGCTGGAGAAAGGATAAGACACCGACTGCCAGAATCACGTACCTTCGTTCCTCCACGTGATGCAATGGTCGAGGCTCCTCCTCGACGAGAGGGCATTGATCTGCAAAATACACCCGCAATGATCACGGTAAAAGGTTTTTGGCTTCGAATTGGTCCTCAACTGCCGAAGTAAAACGGCGGGTCGAGACAACCCGTCGCTCCTGTAGGAGCAGTCAAGAATTCCAAGATACAGTGGCAAATCGCTGTCAATGCCACTCGGATCATCACTCCGAACGGGACACAACAGCATGGACATCTCGACGCTCTTGCCGTTGCTTCTCATCTCGACAACACTACTTTTGCTTGATAGCCAGGGCCTGCGATAATCCAGTTTCACAATCGCGAGCGGAACATGAACTGCGGTATCTGGCCCCATGATGGCATTCATATCGAAAGAGTCGGGGGAACCGGCAAACGCACTCCCTCCCGACCGATGTGCCAAGATAGATTTATCGTGAGTTGTTTTGACGATCTCTTGCTGAAGCCTTGCGAACGAGCGGCTCCCCTCGCCGTACAAAAGGGGCATATTGACACCAAAGATTCCCAAAAGGGAGTAAGCACGGTCCTCTGGACGTGTGGTTTCTCGCTTTGCGGCCCAAGACATTCGCTCGGCAATGGTGTACTGCCCTAGGAATCCGAGTGAGTTCCGTTGTCGTCGGTAAAGTCTGCACATGCGTTTAATCTTATCGCCTGAGCATCTATCACATTGCCTGATTCTGCGAACCAATATGGCCCCTAAGATCCCTGTCCTGCGCTCTATAGCGTCGACAGCCTCTTTGTCGTCTCTGATGATGGCGAGTAGATTCCACTTCGTGTCGTAAAGCCGCAAGTCGGTAGGCGCAATGAGCTCTTGAAGCGTCCACCCACGAGTGAACCAGCGACTCTTGCAAAATTCTTCGCGCGGGAATAGCTGACCAACTGCTTCGCCCTCATCGATGGGCTCACAGCTGACATCGGAAAGATAGACGTAGCAAACGTCGGAAACCTGGTACCACAAGAAATGTGGAGTTGATAGCCTCGGACAGCTCAGCGCTGCTGGACTTGTCGATGCAGCAGGTATCGACCCAGGCGTACTGAAATCCGTCCTTAATCGCTCTCTCGCAGGTGCCTCGTATCTTGGCGAATCCCCTGAGAGATTGGGCTTTCTTCAGGTCCTCCATGTCCTTGAAGGTGACCTCGCCGTCTCCCCACGTGTGCGAGAGGATCGCATATTTGACTTTCATGGGATCGTAGAAGAACTCGAGCGCAAAGGTGTGACAGTTGATGAGCCACATGGTGACGTGAGATGCGATGCCGAATGAACTGATTGAGGCTTCGAAATTGGTGCGACTGAGAGGGTACCTCCACCGAAGCCGAAATGAGTCACCAATGTGTCAAACCGTGAAATGCTGGCTGGAATTTTCGTGAGAGAATGCGCTGAGGGAGATCTTGCGACCGTGATCTAAACGGGCGATGTAAAAGATGCACAGGTTCCGAGGTTGTTTTGGTGAAGTTCAACCGCGGCCCAAACGTTCACCCGAAGTGCTGCCTGATGGCGGGGAAAATCCCCAAGCGGCTCTTTCCACCCCAAGCCTCCTGCGTGTGATGCCTGATATGGAAGGC
The DNA here is from genome assembly GCA_033296975.1 of Podospora aff. communis PSN243. Taxonomy (NCBI): domain Eukaryota; kingdom Fungi; phylum Ascomycota; class Sordariomycetes; order Sordariales; family Podosporaceae; genus Podospora; species Podospora aff. communis PSN243. The sequence goes on along the minus strand of MU865951.1, from coordinate 372,817 downwards.
CAGTAAATGGTTGGCATACTCGCCTTTGCAACGTGAGTGGTTAATTCGGTTCCGGTGGCGCATTGCTGCCTCAGCTGTCAAGCACGTTCTTTCCTCCGCAGTACGGACTGTGCCGGGGTTGTTCGTACAACCCCGGAGCGGTTTTTCCACGATAAATAAGGTACCCATGGCTTCACGGGGTAAGGCATTTACGCTGTCACAGATGACAGCTCGCGGCTTTGTTGCTCAAGGCTTCAGACGAAACTTAGAAAGGCCAAGGAGAAACATAGGGGCACGAAGACAACCATGTCAACGTTTTTGGGAGCTCCTTTCTTCCAAGGTAATGGCATCCTAGAAATTGATGATTATGTCAACACTCAAAACACCCAACTCTGTATCTAATTATCTTACAACTGAACATCCTTGGACGCGACACAACCATTACTCACTCCCAAAAATCTCCTTCAACGTCTTACAACACTCCAAATACAACTCCTCCGAACCCGCCGCAGGCTTCAACGGATCCGGCGCCTTATCCCACGCATGCGGCACCTCGGGAATCATCTTATACCTCACATCCTTCCCAATCGGCTTTCGTCCCAATCTCTTCGCCAGCTCCTCTCCCTCTCGCAGGAGCATGTCCCACTCACACGTGTAGAAGATGACATGCGGGGGGATACCATCTGCCAGCTGCTCGTCTGTTGCTTTGGAAGGGGACAGCCAGGGGTGAGACAAGCGAAGCTCAGGGGGGTACAGGTACGCCGCATCAAACAAGGAGGTGATGTTGTCCGGCAGCGTTTGATCAGGTCGGACAGAAGTCTCACGGCGTTCAGCGCGGGAAAGGGTGTAATCCGTAATGGGATACCACGTAGCCACCGCGCGAACCTGGTGCGGCGGGACAGGTGAGATGGTGGTTTTGAGATGCTCCGTGAGCCGAAGCGTTGAAGTGATTGCGAGGTTCGCGCCGGCGGAAAACCCGCATGTCGCAAGCTTCTGGGGGTCAATGGAGAGCTCCTTGGCGTTATTGATCAGGTAGAGGATAGAGTCTGCTGCGTCGTCGACGGCCACGGGGAAGGGGTTTTCCGGGGCTAGGCGGTAGTCGACAGAGACAAAGACAGCGTTGGAGGTTTCCAGGACGAAGCGGGCGAAGCGGGCATCGTCGGTTGCGTTGCCGATGGTGAAGCCGCCGCCGTGGAAGTTGACGACGGCGGGAAAGGTCCGGCCTGACTCCTTGGCGTCTTCATAGCCCCTGGGAGTGTAGAACTGGAGGGTAAACTCGCCCTTGGTCTTGGAGAGGGTCGAGCGGACGGTCTTGGTGAAGGATGGGTTCGGCGGGCGTGGCGGCGCTAGGAAGTGGAGTGACAGGCCGACATACTGTAGGGAGCGCCACCAAGCTGCTGAAAGGCGGAGGGAGAATCGAGAAGGGGTTGGGTCGATTGCATCCTTGGCTGTTTCGAGGTTCTTGCGCTCCTTTGAGGGTTCTGATGCGGGGATCAGAGAGACGGGAATACCGTCGACGGTCGGGATCTTGGACATGGTGAGATGTTGAACGAGTGTGGTCCGAACTGCGGTTACGCTAGAGACAGCAAGGGTGGAACTGGAATGAACCGCTCCAGCTGAGGGTCGAGCGCTCAATTAAAGCAGCCCTGATCGACAGTGCAGAGTGATGCTGCTGTTCAGCCACTTCTGACAATGCAAAACATGGCGCATTTCGGTCGATCGTGGTGTAGCACAGCTTGATCCAGCGACAATCCAGCCGACCAAGCACCTGGAAAGTTTGATGTCATCGCCACAAGACGCGTTGCAGACGTCAAGGGCTTGGCAGACAGGGATTCCCATTGGTGGGGAATTGTGGGGAAGTGAGACACCCCGAACCCAGCTTCCCATGCTGGGCGCTGAGCTGGGCGCCAGCAGATGCGGGCAGACAAACAGGTAGGATGGCCAGTTAGTAGTGACAAAATTTCTGCTTTAATGGCATCGAACGCCCGGCCAAAACGAGCTGGTGCTGGTGATTACTGTTCGGAGTTCGCAGTTCGCGCGCTTGTGGAGCGCGGGCTAAAGTGGGTCCGGGCTGCCCCGCGACCCCCTGGTAGTTGACGTCAGCAGCCCTGACAGAAATGACGTCACGGGACAAGACGAAACCTCACCACATGGCAACCAGGAACCGGACACTCTGCTCCGGCACTCGCCGGGGATTTGGATCGATGACAACATGGGGAAACGTGGATTTGCTGCAGTGCTTGTCCAGCCGCATTGCTTGTCCCAGGGGCGAGCCACAGGTCCTTGTTTGTGGTTTTGTTGGTGTTCATATTTTTGGCAGCCACCGAATGACCCGACACCCCTTACGACATTGGCTGGTCGACAGGGGAAGCGGGTCCGTCGGCTCATCGATTCTTCGAGCTGTGGTGCTTAGTTATGCGCACATGCAGACCACCAGGCTTGGAAGCAGGGCGAATAGGCAGGCCAACGGGTTCCCGAAGATTCGTCACATTTTGCACACCCTCGGCCAGCTTGCAGCCGCTTGTTCCGGTGCGACGCCCTGCCGATGTTATATTCTCGGCACTCGCTCCACCCAACGTGTGTCCCCATCTGTTCTGCCTCTCCAGCTTTTGATGATCATCGTTTCCAACTGACTCCGCTCGAGCTATTAGGCTTGCGTCGTCCGGCTCCGCTCCCCATACTAAGAGTATCTTTTGCGCCAGACATCGCCCACTGTCGCTCCCGTCGCCTGTCATCCCCGTCCCCCGTCGCTCCCCGACAGTCGCACCACCAACAGAGCCGCCATGTCTCCCGGCGCGCTCAAGAAGCCGATTCTGGCTCTTAACCGCATCATCGGCCACTCGACGGCCAAGAACCACATCACCAAGCCCAAGATTGGCGACATCAAGAAGCTTGACAGCGACCGCGAGGAGAAATCCCTAAACAAGGCCCAGCAGAAGCTCGCCAAGCTTGACGAAAGAGAATCCGAGAGACGCTCGTTCCAGCTGCGGCGACAAGAGGAGGAACAAAGGGCTCTCCAGGATGACCCACCTGAGATCGCCGCCCGCTACGGCACGAAACCCAGCGATGTCTTCATCAAGACGGCCGCCCTCGCCGAGATCACCGCCGAGGAGTCTGGCAATGTGGGAAAGACCGTCCGATTCACCGCTCGTTTGCACCACATCCGAAGCTTGAGCTCAAAGCTCGCCTTTGTTATCTTCCGAGACAGGACCGAGACGCTGCAGGGCGTTATCGCATACCGCGAGGGCGTTGTCTCGGAGAACTTTGTGCGATGGGCTGAACGCCTGACCACCGAGGGTCTTGTTCACGTCGAGGGAACCCTGCAGCGCCCGCCCGAGGAGATCAAAGGGTGCAGCATCCAGAACGTCGAGCTCATGGTCGACAGCATGCACTTGGTCGTCCCCGTGGAGGAGCACATGCCGGTCGATGTCTTCACGATGGACCACGTCGAGAAGAACGAGGAGACGCAGCAGGTCGAGGCGCTCGCGACGAACCGCATGCGCGCCGCGAACCGTCTTGCCTATCTCAGGACGCCCACGGCGCAGTCCATCTTCCGCATCAACGCTGGGATATGCAGTATCTTCCGCAACGTGCTCGAGGGCCAGGGCTTCATCGAGATTCACACCCCCAAGCTGCAGCCGGCCGCCACCGAGTCCGGCGCTGAGGTGTTCAAGGTTAACTACTTTGACCGGACAGCCTTCCTGGCCCAGAGCCCCCAGCTGGCCAAGCAGCTGAGCATATCGGCCGACTTCAACCGCGTGTTCGAGATTGGCCCCGTCTTCCGCGCTGAGGACAGCAACACGCATCGCCATCTCACCGAGTACACCGGCATGGATATCGAGATGGCCATCAACGAGGACTACCACGAGGCCATGAGGATCATTGACACGCTGATGAAGAGCATCTTTGAAGGCGTGTACAAGCGTTTCCGCAAGGAGATTGAGATCATCAAGACCCGCTTCCCGCATGAGGACCTGGTGTGGATTGAGGAGACCCCGGTGCTCAAGTTCAAGGATGCGGTCAAGATGTTGAACGACTCTGGCTGGGCCGACGACCACGGCCACCAAGCTTCCGAGTTTGAGGATCTCAGCACGCGCGCCGAGATCAGGCTTGGAGAGTTGATCAAGGAGAAGTATCACACCGACTACTATATTATCGACAAGTTCCCCACCAGCGCTCGCCCGTTCTACGCACATCTCGATCCAGAGGATGAGCGCTTCACCAACTCTTTCGACATCTTCCTCCGCGGACAAGAAATCACGACCGGTGGTCAGCGTGTCCACGATCCCAAGGTTCTCGAAGAGCGGATGAAGAAGGTCGGTATTGAGCCACGGGGCATGCAAGAGTACATGCAAGGCTTCCAGTATGGTGTGCTCCCCCACGCCGGTTGTGGTATCGGCCTTGAGCGACTCATCTTCCTTCTCCTCGGGCTGGGCGACATCCGTCACGCCTCCCTCTTCCCCCGAGATCCAAAGTCTCTTCCGGAGCAAAAGGAAATCACGGAGATCCTTCCCCACCCTGAGGCCGACACGCTGCGGTACGCCTACTCCATCTCCGGCACCACTGCCACCGGCACCCAGTCCTCTAGGAGCTCTCTCACCAGCGGTACCTCGACGCCACGTTCGTCAAAGTCAAACAGCCTTCAACTCCCGCCTCTGGAGAAGCTCATCGCCAACTACGGCGACGCCACCAACACCTCGTGGCTCGACGACCGCTACCAGGTCTGGCGTCATGCCAAGACTGGCGCGGCTGTTGGGTACGCTGAAGACAACGGCTACGCTCTCGTCATGGGAAATCCCCTCTGCGACCCCCGACAATATCCCATTGTCATTAAGGACTTCCTCAAGTACCTACGCAAGCAAAAGGATCTGCGGCCGCTCTGGCTTCTCGTCTCTGTCGAGGTAGAAGAAATTCTCGCCTCCAAGCTCGGCTGGCGCTCGCTGTCCTGCGTTGCCGAGGAGCGCATCCCGACCGACTCGGCCAAGAAGGTCGCCAAGAAGGAACGCCAGGCCGAGGATGCGGGTGTCACCATCCACGAGCTGCCCTACGGCCAGCCCATCCCAGAAGACTTCAAGGAGCGCTGCGACAAGCGCATTGCAGACTGGAAGGCCAATCGAAAGGGCCGTCAAGTGCATCTCACCGAGGTCCGCCCGTGGGTAGACACTGATCACCGCCGCTACCTTTGGGCCGAGACCAAGGAAGGCGAGATTGCCGCCCTGTGCATCCTGCACAAGCTGTCGCCCGCCAACGGGTACCAGATCAAGTTTGCTCTGGACTTCCCTGGTTCCCCCAACGGCACCATCGAGGCCCTCATCTCGGCGGCCATCCAGGCCCTCGCCAAGGCCGGTGTCAAGAAGGTCACCTTTGGCGCCGGTGCCCTCCCGGAGATGGTGACGGGTGAGAACATGGATGGTATTCGGGCAAAGATCCTGAGCAAGACATACAAGACGATTGCGCAGCAGCTGAAGCTTGTGCAAAAGAGTGAGTTCAGGGAGAAGTTTGGGACGCAGAATGATCTGGTGTACATCTGCTATCCCTTCTTGGGCCTTGGTGTTTCTGGTGCGAGGACGTTGATCAAGTTTTTTGAGGATGAGATGTAAACCGAGCATGAGTCTGGTTTGTGGGAGATGACGATACATGGATACCCAAGTGGGACTGATTGGAGGTTGATGAGAGAGGGAGGTTCAGATACCCCGAGGATCGAAGCCGAATGCGTTCTTTGTCTTATTGGAGCACAAATAATACCTACACGCACGGAGCGGCTGTCGTTGATTTCCTATGTTGTTTGCGTTGATAGATTTGTAGCTATAGCGAGCATGGCAACAGTAATGCATAATTGGAAATCTCACCTGTGTTGACTTGGATAGCATGTGTATGCCCCACTGTATTGACTCCGCTGACATTGAGACAGGCAAGCCAAGCACTCCATCTCGGAACCCATTGCCGAATATATATTCCGCCCCTCCCCCCCGCATCTTCCTGCCAGCCGTGTGCGTGTTTCCAGAAGGGCGGGTAAATAGCCCTACTCGCAGGAACCCGATCCCCGCCCTCCCCTCCAAGTACCCCTGAGGACGATCCCCCCCAGCCGTGCGGGTACGTTGCATACTTTGTATACTTGGTGTCATAATGCCACCAGCTGGCTTCTCGGCTTTTTGGAGGGTGCTTGGCACTTATTCTGGGTGAGTTTAGTTGAGCAGGTCATGCTGATTTCTATAGTTCCAAAGTGGATGGTACCGTGGGGCGGTTCAGGCTATTCAGGGGTCGGCAATTCTAGGCGTTGCTTTTCACCATCCCGAGATCAAAATGAAATGGGTTCGCTGCCGCGGTGGACCTTGCTCGTTGTCTAGCTTCTAGATCCCGAATCGTGGCCACGAAGGAAAGATCGCAGTGCACTGCAGACGGAACAAGATGCACAGCTTCGTTTTAAGTCTGTTGGCCTTTTCAGGGGTAGCTGTGGCTTCGCCGCGAAAGGCGGATGCAGCGACGTTGGTTACGCGCCAGACGGTGCAGGAGGCGTATGATTATGTTATTGTCGGAGGGGGCACGGCGGGGTTGACGGTGGCGGATCGGTTGACTGCTGATGGGAAGACGACGGTGTTGGTTGTTGAGGTTGGGCAGTTGAGTATGACCCCTTTTTTTCTCAATTGCTTTCGTTTCCTCTCCGAGCTTGTTTTACCAGTTCCACTCTGTTGCCGTCCTCCCACTGGATTTTCCTGGTGTAAATTTTCTTGTGGCTAACACTGAGCTTGAAGGCAACTCGGCATCCATCACGACAGTCCGCGGCGGCGTCGGCGGCATGACCGACCCCTCCCTGCAATACTCCATCACCTCCGCCCCCCAAACCAAGCTCGGCGGCCGCAGCACCCCCGTGATGATCGGAAAGGTAGTAGGCGGCAGCTCCGCCGTCAACGCCATGATGACCATCCGCGGAACCTCCGAAGACTACGACCGATGGGGCGGTTTCTTCAGTTCCAACTCGTCCTGGTCGTGGAACGGTCTCCTCCCGTACTTTAGACGCGCCCTCAACTTCGTCCCTCCCAATGCGGACGTTGCTAAATCGGCGAATATCACATACGACACGTCCTTTTGGGGGAATACATCCGGTGTGTATGCCGCGTGGCCATCGTTTCAGTATCCCGCGTCGACGGTGCTGCTAGAGGCTTTCCGTGGATTACCAGGTGTGGAATTCGCGGGTGATAGCGGGGCCGGAAAGACGGGTTTGTATTGGTATCCGACGTTCATGGACCCCAAGTCTGTGACGAGATCGTACGCGCGGACGGGACACTACGATGGTCTCAACAGGGCGAATTACCAGCTCGTGACGGGGTCCAAGGTGAACAAGATCCTCTTTGACGGGACAACGGCCACGGGTGTGACGTTTGTGCCGGCCACAGGGAATGCGCAGACCGTGACCACTGTCAAGGCGAGGAAGGAGGTGATTATTGCCGCGGGAGCTATTCACAGTCCGCAGGTGCTGCAGCTGAGTGGGATTGGGCCGAAGAGCCTGTTGGATAAGGCCAAGATTGAGACGGTTGTTGATCTCCCGGGAGTGGGCCAGAACTTTCAGGATCATACCATTCTGTCTGCGTCGTTTTCGTGTAAGTCCCCTTTTCTCATATGTTTCCTCTTTTTTTCTTTTATCAGGGGGCTTTGCAAACCACAACATCCTTATACTTCAGAAAACGAAGGGGAACCTAAGGCAGACGAAGCAAACAAAACAGATGAAGCAAAATGAGAGAAAGAACAGAAAGCTAACTCTGGAACATAGTCCGCACCCTCAACCTCAAACCCTCCCAAGACGACATGTACTCCAACCGCACCTTCTCCAACTGGGCCACCACCCTCTGGAACACCAACAAAACAGGCCCGTACTCCCTCGCCACCGGAAACGCCGCAGCCTGGCTTTCGTTCCCGGTCATTTCCTCCCGCGCCGCCTCAATCGCCGCCTCTCTCACCTCCCAAAACCACTCAGCCTATTTACCAGCAGACACCCACCCCACCGTGTCCGCAGGCTACACCGCCCAAATGAAAGCCCTCGCTTCAGCCCTCCTCTCCAACGGAACAGCCTTTTACAACCTCGTCATGTCAGGCGGTTCCTCCTCGGGCATGCTAATCGACTTGCACCCCCTATCCCGCGGAACCGTAAACATCGACACCTCCAATCCCACCCGCGAACCGCTAGTCGACTACCGCGTCCTGACTAACCCCCTAGACCCGCTCATCATGGCTGACATCCTCCGGTACACTCGCAAGTATCACCTCGATAACCCCCTTACCAAATCCTACGGCGCTACGGAATTCGCTCCGGGGAGGGAGGTTACTACGGATGAGCAATTCGCGGAGTACCTCGTGGAAAGTATTAATCCGAGCTACTTCCATCCTGTCGGGACGTGCGCGATGATGCCGAGGGAGCTGGGAGGCGTGGTGGATGAGGAGTTGAGGGTGTATGGGACGAAGGGGTTGAGGGTTGTGGATGCGAGCGTGATGAGTACGATTGTGGGGGCGAATACGTGCCAGACTACGTACGCTGTTGCGGAGAAGGTGAGTTCATGCCTGGAGAGGGGTAACGGTGAAAGGTTGAAAGGGATGCTAACGTGTGTTGTGTAGGCTGCGGATTTGATCAAGGGGGTGTTGAGTGCCGAGTAGCTGGAAATGGGTGATGAAGTTGAGCGAGCGGACGTAAAAGAAAACAAGGAATGAATCGGAATCTGAATTGTGCTATTTCGGAAGGTGTGAAGATGGGCCTGAGTCTTCCTCAGTCTGCCTCTTCGTGTTGGGTCAATAAACCTGGGCGACTGGGTTAACGGCCAAGATTCATCAAATAAAGCCATCAACCCCCCTCGCTGGGGTTTTCCATTGCGCGTTGCAAGGGTTGTCAGTGCCCCACATGCATTTGTCAGGTAATTATGCACTATCGCCGTGGTCCAATAGCAAACAAGGAATACATGTACTTCACCGATGCGAGGGGACGCAACTGACAGCATGCGGAAGCTGGTTGCCCCTGAGATTTGGAGCCCGTGCTTGAAATGCCGCACGGTGAGCGCCAGGTCTCAAACCGGCCACGATGCCGACCCAAAGAGATCCCTGCTCCTCGGCAGTCCAGGAAGGTCGGTTTGGTGTATAGGCATGGTCCCCAGCCTCTTTGTTCTAGGAACATGAAGGGTCAGATTTCAATGTGATGCCCTTTGAACCCCTACTATTGCGATCGATTCCTTTGCACTGGGTTTTCGCCTGTCGCATCTTTCACTCTGGGGGTAAAATCTGAAGTCACGCGTAAGCAGCATTACCAGAACGATGCGTCATTTTTGTAACATATGATACAACAACATCAGCCTCCTCGGCGATGGTCGAGAGCAAGTCTTCCAGGCATTGATTCAGCCTCCTAGCTGGACGTTGGGACGGGGGCAACCCGCCGGGAGAAGACTTTATTTGATGAATCTTGGCCGTCATGTGACCAAACTGAACACAGGATAAAAACACACACACGCCACGAGCCTATCCGCCGGGAGAAGAAAAAGGGGAAAGACACGGAAGGGACCCGAGACTGCGGGCGGCTTGCAACCGCAATCTGCTAGGTAGTCCTCAGCGACATAGCAATATTCAAAAGGTATCCATAATATCTAGCTACTATCTATCCGACCTACCGTCCTCCGATAAATAACACAACAAGAGACGATATGGCAAATCGCGTGTATTTTTCAACCAGATCCCGGTCTTGGATATGGAGGTGTTGACCCGGAATGGCTCTCAGCCATACTGAAAGCGCCGTTTTTCTTTGGATTGTGGTATACCAAACCGTAGTTTTCCGGATTGGCAGGGTTGTAAACTCCACGGACAGGACCTGGAGGTCCATTCTTGTATGTCTTGCTGGTGTTGGGCTTCACCGGATGCTCAAGCAGCGGGGGCTTCGCCTTGATCGGATTCTTTTCGTGATTCTTGTGCGTCTTCGGATAGCTCCTTCCAATTCCCGAAGGGGTAGATGGAGCGCCTGCCATTTGCTGGTCCGCATGGGACTTGTGGATGTACTTTGCGGGTTCGGTGTCAGGTAGGTCTGCGCATTTGTACTGGATTGAGACATCCGTCGTCAGCTGTCGGCTGAGGAACGATGGAGAGGCAATGCACTTACATAGGGCACAGTTGGCTTCTTGACGGTTGCGGAAGTTGCTGACGTACTTGCTGTTGTTGTTGTAGACCTCTTTGAGCCCCTGATGGGGCCGGCTGAGGGCGCTTGCTTGCCGCTGGACATTGCAGTCTGGTGTGCTTGACGGGGACCGCACGCCTGCGTGGGCCCTCTTCAAAAGTGCGGGAACGGCCATTTCTTGTAAAAATTCCTGGCTACCTACCTAGGCAGTGTCAGACTCGGCCACTGATCCCGTGGCCGGGCGAGAGATGCTGGGAAATGCATGCTGCAATCATGGGGCGCCGCGTACAATGTGAGAAGTGATTCAAAACTGCCAAGGTCATAATCGCTGTGTTGTGTGGAGAGGGGCTGTGGAACATCCATTGGTTGGACCCCGCTGTGGCGTTTTCTTGGCCGCAGTCGCAACTGATGCAGGGCAAAAGGGCTGCATTTTTGTGCAGCCCGGCAACTAACCAGCTCCGACTCCCCCGCTTTCTGCGCACCCGTCGCTCTCACTTCTTGATGTTCCCCAAATCGCTGCTCGATGAACCCTTCCGTTGAAGCTTGCCGCGCTTTTCAAAGTTGTTTTGCAAAGGGCGCGTTTCCAGCTCATTTGCCAGTCCGACGAGCTCTCAGTCATCCACGTGTGCGACTCAATATTTCATATTCCTCATCCACGCAGCATCCATCAGCTCGCTGGCTCCCTCCACGGCACAACCCCTGCACTCATGCAAATCGACACCTCATCATGACCAATACCAGAGCACTGAGCACCCAGCCCGACACTGGTTCCTCGGACACAAGCATCTCTCAAAGATTCGAGGAACTCAAAGCAGAGGACTTGTCCGATAATGAAACAAAAATCCTCTCCATCCTCGAGACCGTGATCTTATCCGGTCTAGCTGACAACAATATACCGGCCACCGCTTCCGCCGCTCTCGACAACCTTTGCTATGAGCTCTGCTTCCCCCCGGAGTCTAGGCCCGAGCCAGACAACTCCAGCCTCGAGGAGTTCCTGTACTATCTCTGGGAGCTCCTCATTTCCCTCATGAAATCAGTCCCCCACGACCACCCCAAACAAGATCTCACGATCTCCTTCCTCTCCGAGCTCCACTTACGAGCAAGAACAACGGTCTCAATCTGGGGGGTACGCACCTCTTCCCCCCTCCACGCACCCGCTCCCATCCCCCCAACCCACACTAACAACTCGCAGAAAGAATCCCGTCTCTGGCGCGACCTCCCCCTCCTCTCCAGCTTTCTCCGCGAAGCATGGACCGGTAACACTCCCCCCCCCCCGCACCTCCGCCAACTTAACCCACTAACCAACCCTCCATCCAGACCCCTCCTACACAACCGACCACCCCGCACCCAAAGCTATCACAGAATGGCTCAACCTAAACGCCTTCACCGCCCGCCTGACAACAGCAAGCCTCCTCGACCGTCCCATCTACCCTCTGCTAGAACTCAAAGCCGCCCTCGAAGAGGAATCCCACTCCTCACCCGCCATTCGCGACTACAGACTCCTCGTCGCCAGCCACTGGATCCTACTCTCCGGAAAACATCTCTTCCGAGACGCGTTTCGCGGCGATAGCCTCTCCGAGGACGATCTCACTGCTACCGAACCGGGCCCGTTATACACTGGGAAGCCAGGGTTGTATATGGAGAGGTGGTGGTTCTGGTTGAAAAGGTTTGAGGAGTTGAGTGGGGATGTTGATGGGGAGGTGAGGCGTGCGGTGGAGAGAGCGGTGGAGTGTATGAGGGAGGTGGTGAGGGAGGACGGGAGGGTTGAGGTTCATAGGCTGGGTGGGGATGTGGATGGCGACGTCTGACTTACACCGAGTGAGTACCGAGAGTAGGAGGCGTCAAGGGACGTACCTAGGTAGTGTCTGGTATCAAGTATCGCAGTTGCAGCAGAAGGGCTGAAGGGCCACAAAAGGGGTTCGTTCGCCGCTGCATTATATGTGCTGGTATAACCAATATCATGCTGACGGCTAAGCGAGATGTGGTCGTACGCCGTCAGGACTTGTATAGACATGTCTGGTGTTTCCTTTCAGGTCTGCCTGCGGTCGATCTGCCTCTTCCCAGGTGCCACCGGAGAAACGCACCGCTACCACCCTTTGCAGCACTCCGGGCAACTGCGACACGCTTCGGAACCACATCCGGCACCCCGGCCTCCAGTGCAGTTGTATCTCACTGTGCTTCGTCTGCGTTGTCCTCTTCTTGGACCTTGGTAGTTGGTGATCGCAGCTCGGTCTGGAATTGAGAAGGTTTGCTCAGCTGCTTACTCACAGTAACTCTCAAAGGGATCTGCCTTTCTTATACCACTTACGGAAGGTAACTCTCACGGTTACAGCTGAACCATGCAGTGTTCTAACCTCAGTCAGCCTCGCCCTCTGCATGGCAATGAGAGAGCCAATAGCGTTGAAAAGGTTACATAATTACACCTCGCTCAGTGTGAGAGGACAAAAAACAGACATGCAACACCGCTGTTGTGACATCCCCCCAAAATTGCAATTACAGCGAAAGGGCCGAAAGACTACAGAAAGGGTTCGATAGCCGTTGCATTCTATATGCTGTGTATAGCCAATTTCATGCTGACGGCTAAGCGAGACGAAAGCGGTCAACTCAGCGAGCCGTTCAGCTCAAAAGGGGGTTGGTTGTGTAACCCGTCTAAGGTGACTAAGCCATCCACGCCGCTAGGCGAAGTTGAATGCGGGAGGTCAGATTGAGGCTGATAATTGGATTGGGGTCCTATTGGCGAACTAGGGCGGGTTGTTGACTTTGATTCGATTGAGTTTTGCTGTTCGTGGCGGTGCAATGAGGTTGTTTGTTCACTTGGGGGCCAGGGAAATATGCTACCACGGTGCTTTTTGAGTCTCGTCGTGCCATTGAACTGCAGGTGAGACGACGATTGTGGTCAAGATTAGCGCTTTAATCTATGGGAATGTGACCCTGACGGGCTGAAGGTGTTGAATGCATTGTCTTCTCAGCCCATGATGGACTCTTTGGGCTTGTCAACCGAGAACGAGATGGACAGAGGTGTAAGCGGGGGGGTGGCCGTGATGCTCGTTTCCATACATTGGGGACAATGAGGGTTGAGAGCCCTTGGTTCCCCCCTGATGTCTCCCAGTATAAAGTCGACAACATCTGCTCTGTTTCCTCGACTCAATTCTCACTATCAACTCACTCTTCATTCTACCCACTGCCTCTTCAATCCTCACAAGTTACCTCCTTAAACAACACTCCAACAACCCAAACACTCCATCAAAATGCGCACCGCCATCTTCGCCACCGTCCTCGCTCTCGCGACCGGGTACGAACCAACCCAGCCCAACCTCAAAACTCACCCCTGAAACTAACACACACCCAGCGCCTTCGCCGGCCTCAACTGCAAGTGCCAAGACTCCCGCGGCCAGTTCAACTCGGCCACCGAGTACTGCTGCGGCCAGTACGGCGGCGCCCTGGGCTACTTCCCCGGTCCCAACAACCAGGTGATTTCCCCTTTTCGTTTCTGAACTCGCAGAGATAGTATCTGACCCTGTATCAGTGCGCCAACCCCGCCAACGGTATTGACAGCGGCGGTTTCGACAAGTGTTGCCGCAGCTTGGGTGTTGATGGATCTTTCTGCTGGGCTTAGATGATGGGTTGTGTGAGAAAGGGGATGATGGAGGGGATGGATGGTGGTGGGTTTGAAGCAAGTCATGGTGTTGGTCGAAAATCGTAGAAAATAGGTAGTAGGCTCCGAGTATGAACTTGAAGTCTGCGACGATCCTCACTGAACAACAAAAGGCTTGAACCACGTAGACCTAGTTGATGCCGGTGCAAGTGTGACATGTTATTAGATGTAAGATGGTGCTCTATTTCACATGCGAGAAGAACCATCTGAATAACTGCCCGCTGCACAAGAAATAGGGGTAAGCCAAGGTATAACTCGGGGACAACCTGGCCGCGGGATCATTATTCTCCGAGGACTCATCTGTGCTCTTGTGCTACCTAGCATGGACGGTTAATCCCGCTGATGAGCTGTGTTTCATGTCCCCCAAACACACGCCTCCCGTTAGACGAGTAAGATGTGATGCCACCGCAGGTCGCGTGAATATAAGCCATATCCTGGGCGATGTTCATACAGTAACCCCAAATTCCCATTCCAGTCTGAAATGATTATATTAGAGCATATCAATGGCGTCGGGGGTGGAGTTGCTTACCTTGTCGCAGAAGTAGAATGCGCACTCGTTGCAGGGGCTGACACGGGTGCATGCCAAGGGGACAGCATAGCAACTGCCCCCGAGAATGCGCAGATAGTTAAAGTTGGCTTCGCAGTGGGGAACCCAATACGCATCAAAAAAACTGAAGCCGCAGATAACCTGTAACTGCTGTGTTATGCCCCATCTTGCAGCTGGCATGAATGGCATATAAAAGACTTGCTTACCTCTCCCCACTGCCGCTTGTCCAACGCCCTCGCAGGGTTTAACGTCGTACCATTCCTGGTGAAGCCAAGTTCGGCTGCCCGCTCGGCGTGCCCGGGCATATCCCAGGCGTCGTACTTGGGGTTGATGTCAAGCAGCTGTTTGTAGATGGATTCAGGGGCGCCGCTCAGCGTGACGTTGGGGCCGTCTGCGAAGGCTGGGCCCTCCCAAAGGAGCGTGTTGGCCACGGGAAGCTTGCGACCGTCCGAGATTTCGACAGTGTCGATAGGGACATCGGTAATATCTGCGGGAATGCATGCTACCTGTAGAAGGAGGTTAAGGCTCATTGAAGGGGAGAGGTAGGGCCCCGGAGAGAAGGAGAGGAAAGGGACAACTCACCAGCTGGGCCAGAAACCCCAATCCGAGAACGAGAAGGTGAGAGGGATACATGATTGCTGAGTTGAAAGAAGTGTTGTTGCAATAGACTGGATGATTTGAAAACGAAGGAGAAAAGACGGAGAGAGAATCAGGCGAACCCCAAGCCGACTGCCCCTTTTATATTCGAAAGCCGTCCCCCTTCCATGCCTACCATCCCAAAACAGCTAATGTTCAGCCAAGCTAAAACCACACTATCATCCCTCCCTCAGCGGTTACGTTGGGCCTTCATCGCGTCCGGGAGCATATGCCAAGGCAGTTGGCGATGCAGGGTCCATGCGTCTTCACCCTGCCATCAAGCGGCACAGCCGTAAACCATTGTTCTGGGTTCGATGTTGTGTCCGATACACGTGACATATGCGAGGAAGACATGAGACTATGCTCGTTCCTGCTCTAACATGTATGGATCTGTTCTGGGCATTGCCAATATTGCAGAGTTGGACCTGCTCCTGACCAAACACGGACTGCACATCCGCCGGTGGCGTTCGTTAGCCGGCACCTGTGGAAGAACCGGCGATGATGCCCCAGTCTCGCGTCACTTACGCAACGGAATACCGTGTTAACTCGCAGCGTGTTCACCTCCTGCTTATCTCCCATGCATGCGCTGATGATATATCAGCGTGCCCACTGCTGTAAAGCTGCAAGCCTGTCTCTGTGTTACTATCTCAGGGGCCACCAGCAGGGTTCGCATTGCGCCCTTTATCGACGATGTAGTTCTAGGGGCCTAAACTACTTGTTATATTCCTATGTGTGATTCATCTGTGTTGAGAATGTCGTCGGCCAAGTCAGTTACGCCATCGGCGCGAATGGAAATCCGTTTATTACCAGGTGGTAGGTAAGTGGATGAAAATGGGGGAGGTTCTCTCTGCCCGGTCGATGACCGAGATGGATAAGAGCGCTGCTCCCACTGCTTCTTCGCGGGGTTTGTTTAAAGGCCCAAGCAGTCGACTGGGCAACGAATCCCGGGCAGTACTTCCCCCAAATAGAATGCCAGACGACTACTGGTCTGGAAGGGTCCCATAGACTGCATGTACGCAGATTATTACAATGACATCTATGGTTAAGAAGCGGAGTCACGGTTTGACAGAAGAATGCGCTATTTGGCGGGTTGTGAAGAAGAACTTGTATCAGCGAGGAGGGCCCTGTGGCGGCGGTTGTTTAACTTGAACTTCATGAGATACCAGAAGTGTTCAAGTACGTCCTGTTTCAGATCTCACCCCCACGCCGACCCGAGTCCGGAGTTAGCCGATCCATCAGGCCACCTTCCGTGCTTCAGCCGAAGGGTGCCACACCCTCGATGCGGAAACTTCAGAAACAGACGAATTTGGATATGGTGAGATAGTTGCATGAAATTAATCTGCGACTGGAACATCACCAGCCCATTTAGTTTTTGTCACCGACCAGTTTTAATCACAGCCAGAGTGAAGACTAAATTCTGTGATTAGATGGTTCCTGTGGGATCCCTGGAACCTTGAGGACTTCTCAGGGCACAAACGTTGCAGATGGATCGCCCCTCCCAGCTACCAAATATTCGCTTTTGCTACAATCTTACACGCAACGGTGGTGAACACCAATATTTACCTCGCAGTTACGCTTAGGCTCAGGAAGTGCTGGAGTGACTGGCTGATGACCATAACATGCTTGAGTGCATGATAGTCAGCCCATCCGTGCATGGGCGGGGTTGCACAATACACCACGCAACCACAACAACATCCACTACCTTAGATAAAACCCCAATCCGACTCACCCACTGCATATTGCTTTCCCATTCTTGACCACATCAAATTCCGAATCTGTTGTAGAGAATCAGTATTTGAGAGGATTCGGATACAGACCAAAACACCATGATCGAAGACGACCACGTCGTCATAACAGTCACAAGCCTCATCGGCGATGGAGACGAGCAGAAGCTGGATGTCGGAGATGCCGAATACTCCATCCACCATCGCCGACTGGGACGTGAACTCAGAGTAGCCGAGTTACAGGGATGGGTCAATAAATACCGAAATGGAGTAAAAGGCGATCCGTCAACGCAGGCTATCTTGGTGTAAGTTTACATAACTCTGCAGTTGACTTCTCGCAGTGACTAATTTTCATTCCGCAGGATTATCGACGGTTACTCCCACGAGATGGACCCCGTCCTACACGACGCGTTTCCTCGATTTCCGCACTATCTTGGCCAGCTGGTTCAATCCCCACGGGTTCGGGCGCCATATCGGCCCTCGAACTCTGATCACAAGGATGGTAGGTATTTCCCGGATTCTAGCCTTGAGGTGTGGTGACTGAGTGGGAGTAGATGTAGCCTTCATCATTAACCACTACGGCGGGACGGGATATTCTCGCTACGAGGACCAACTTCGACGTGAGTAATGTTGACTGTGGATCACAAGGTTTCAGTCACGGTCATCATGTAACCGAATCATGTTGTCTTCCAGACAAGGACGGACCAACCCATGAGACCTGGGTAGCAGGCTACCTCGGTTCCATTGCCAAAGATCCAGCCAATGATGGACGCGGGGGCCTTGGCAAACACGACGAGCGCCCCCTGATTCTTCTCATCTTCCGCAAGTCCCAACATCGCGATTGGTACGACAGATACGGCCACATAGTGGTAGGAAACTACGACTACAGAGATCCGGTTGCTCCACACAGATATAACCTCTTTCGGCGGTTGGGAAAGCAGCCCCTATATGCATTCTTGGACTTGTACTATATTTTCACAAGCTGGGAGGAGCCCATTGCGAGAATGCAGAAGAATCTCGTCCGCGCGGTATGTTTCCCATGTTCCTTCATGTACCTCTTTTCCCACAGCCTACCCAAGGTACTGATCATGACCGCCCCAGACAAACCACTGCGTTGGTCGATCCCGAGACGCCATCCAGCGCGTCGCCGAAATCGAAATCGGCCTCTCGCATCTGGCATTCCTGCGCATGACCCTCCAGCTCCACTCCACATGCCATAAACGCCTTCGCGCGGTGGCGGAGTCCCTGGTGCTCCAGGAAAACGGCGGTTGCACCTGCTGTCACGCCAAACAGACATCGCCTTGTAGTCCGGGTGAGGAGCGAGAAACTTTCAAGCGGCAGAGAATCCTCTGGCGGATTGATGATCTCGAAGACCGATTGACCGTGGCGAGTTACTCGCTTGAGATGATGACGACGCAGTTTCAGAACCTGGAGGGCGTGGAGTTCAACATCTCCAATGCGAAGTCAGGACAGCGTCTGGCGTGGCTGTCGGTCCTACTCTTTCTCCTAGCGCCTGTGTCATTCGTTGCTGTACGGTAACCTCTTTTTCCTACTGCACGCCAAGTCGGAACTAACGCCCCTCTAGTCCATCTTCGGAATTACAACCTTCGAAGCGTCTGTCGGCTGGTTCGCCCTTTCAGGCGGCATCGTGTTCGTACTGGCGGTTATCTTGTGCATTTCCCTCCATGCCTACTTCAAGGTAATCGAGGGCGGCATCAAGCTCCCGGCATCTGCCAAAGACAATGTCGCTTTTGCGGACATGGGTTTCGCGAAATACCGCCTCCATACGAGGGCTGAGGCTCAAAGGATGCAGCGGAGGCGGACACCACATGGTCGTGGACGACACGGTAATCGGGATTGTCGTCCTGAGTATGAATCTGACAGTGATGAGAGTCTTGACTACGGGGTCGTTGTCGAGGAGAGGGTGTAGGCAGAGTATTTGAGGCTGCGGCTTTCTGTCATCATCACTTACATGTCAGGAAGCGCCGTGGCATCATGATAGGTAACTTACCTAACTTCCATCTTTCGATCCGAGAACCACTTCTAGTTCAAGTAATAGCCGGACAAACTTGGTGTGCAGATCGATGAAGAAGTCAGGCCGGCCGACCAGCTTTGCGAGGCTCCGCGATTTGAGCGCTGCTCCGGAGGCGCCAAAACGCATGTGCTCCGACCGCCCGCCCACGCCGCCCATGGAAAATTTGCTGTTACTGGGCGATTTAGGAGGTAAAGTCTCTGACTGAAAGCTTCTGTAGCCCTGGCCGGCAGGGATGGAACTGATTGCAATAGACCCTGACGACTCGGACACGGTTCGTTCAGACTCGGCTTCGGCGGCAAGGGCTTGGATCCCGGCTGCCATGTCGCGAAAAGCAGCAGCGAGGAAGTTGAAGCCGCTCATCGCCACCCGTTCCCGATCCGTGCTAACGGCCAGAAAGGCGTAGACGCGTTTATGGTCCCGAGCATGTATGTCTGGGATCTGGAAGATGTAGGCAGTCGTGTAGCCCGCCTCAGGATCACCAAAGAAGATAGGTCCAGTAGGTGCAGTCGACCCGCCGCTGAGAACTGTGGCCGAGGGAGACGTGGCGCCTGACGCAGTAGATGTGAGCACGGGACTCTTCGGAGTCATCGGGCTTATTAATATGGCCCGAGGGAGAGTCTCACCGGAGAGCGTACGCAAGCAAGCTGCTTGCACCCTCGAGAACGAGGCGGGGGTGATGGTTCTGTGTGTTGACGTAATATCAACGTAGTGGTAATGAGCTCCAGTAGATTCATCAGCAGATAGGCTACTGTTGGAGGTCCCGAAATATCGGGCACATTGTATGCGTGTCCGGAGGGTGGGATCACTCTCGGGCGGGGAATCGATCCCGTATATCCTTTCGCCTCCTTGACGCTGTGGTAAGGTCATGGCGCAGTTTTCGCAGATCTCGGTGAGTTGTGTGACGCCCTCCTTGTAGGTTCTGCGAAAATCATGTGGTGGCTTCTGAGACGATTGGGGGCTGGGGCGCGGCCGGGCGGTGTCGGTATCCGGAAAGGGAAGCACACCATCGTCCTCATCACAAGCACTACATGGTGTCGGAAGCCCTTCCGTGACCATTACGGGCACAGGGCCGTGGATATCGCAGTAGTGCGCAAGACACAGCTAGAGGGCGGAGTCAGCATTTTCATCTCACCGTTGCCATTCATAGGTAGTAGAATGTTATCGGCTATGAATGTATAAGGGTGGGTTGGTGAGGGTCCAACTCACAAGCCGTAAATTGGCAGTCGTCTCCTGCTCGTAACTCCATGAGAACCTCGTTGTCCCAGCGGCGGGCTCAAGCGTTGGCAGCTGAGGATTCTTGACTGCGTTCACCGGCGGAATCGAGTCGGGTACTGGCGCCGACCAGGATATTGGGGGGCGCAGACTGAGTTCATGGCCAGTTCGGCGCATGATATCGTTGAAGATTTCGTCCGCAGGCACGACGTACCCATATCCAGTACCGGGAGTAGCTGCTACAATGTGACCATATAGCCCTTCGTTTCTGTTCATTACCGCAGCTCCACAGTCCCCTTCACGGAGAGCAGTCTCCAGGTTCACCATATATGTTCCTTGGAACTCCTGACACTTGGCCGGTCGGACGTATGAGAGTGTTCCCGTCAAAAACTTCCCAGCTACAGGACCACCTGAAGCTGTGAAAGCGGCTAGCTCTGTGTCCGTTGATGGTGTTTTGGATATAACCTCTCTGCAGGAAGGAAAATCACGGAACAAGCTCATAACACTTCTGGTGAGTTTTACCAGGGCGTAGTCTAACCCCGGCTGGGTTCCATCCTCCGAGGTAAGAAAAACTTTGCCGACTTCTTCGACTATCGGTTTCATGACGCCGTCCTTGTCCGGGAAAAATCTTTTCAAGTAGACGAGTCCAGGTTCGGGGACTAGGACTCGGCCTATCTGTTCGGAAGTTGCTGGTAAGCCTACATTGAGGCCGAAGGGCAGTGGCTGTTCAAAATATGTCAAGGTGCTTGGCTTCCTTTCTGAGTAAATTTCGGAAGACTGCCCGTCGCTTGGCCTTGGTGAGGCAGAGGATGGGGTGTCCGTGAGCTCATGGGTTGTACTTCTTCCATCGTCGCTGTCGTCCGAGTGCAGGCGATCTGGGGTCCGGCTGCCGCGGCTGAGCAAGTCATCATCAGAAAGCTCCTCCGTTTCCCCAGAGTCTGAGTCGCCATCGAAGGAAAGCTCATCCAAATCAGAACCGACGGTGCGGCCAGTGGAAGGAACAGATTCGTCCTGGAGGAAATGCGCTATCGTAAGCACGTATGGCTCCCCTTGGATCCAGACAAGCGGTCCTCTAGTTGCCATCCTCGTCTTGCCACTGGGGGTGTAAGCAAACAGCTGTAGACCGGAAACGCGGTCGCCTTCCGCCGGAGAGCTGGAGCTTGCGGGAGAATCTGATGATGCCCCGAGCGCTATGGGTGTTTGACCGTCAGGGCCGCTTGGGGCATCCCCGAGCTTCATGCCTGGATAGTCGTCGAGAAACTGATTGTCCTTGATTACCCGTCTGATTTTCTTTCTAGTGGGTTTATCCGCGCATGAGATCCAAACGACCGGAGTGGCTGTGGGAGGGGACTTCCCGACCATATAAATTTCGATGCTGGCCGTGACTAGACACAAGGTCGGGGTTTCGATTTCGTTGAGATAGCGCTTGATTTCAGGGCCGACGTGGGCCCAAGCTGTCCGGGCAGGACCAACGGTCTGCCAGCAGCTGTACCTTCCGCCCCTTACCGTGCAAAGCAGCTTACCAACTGACTGTTCTGGATCAGGCCATTCGATCTTCCGCTGGAACTGCTTCACGACGTCCAACACCATTTCATCTGATGGACAATGCGGGGCCCACGTTGTGGCATGGAAAGTCGTGGTCGTCGGGTGAAAACCAGAGAGTATCTGTTTTTTTACATGTTCGTGTTCGTCCAAGTGTTTATGAAGTGTTGGAGGCTGGTCGACGCTGCGAAACGTTCAGGTGTCAACAAGAGGATGGGGGAGAGCAGAAGAGGGGTTCCGGCTTGGGATGCCTGTGGGGGAGAGGAAAAGGAAAGTGGGGCGGGACTTATGCCTTGCTAAAATTCCTGTAGGTTGACCGAAGACTGCGAACTACCTAGGTACGTACCTACATGTACCCACAGGTACATCACAAGGCAAAGTTTGAACCGCGAGAAAAGGTACCTCCAATGTCACCATCCAGTCACCTGACCTGCAGATGCCATCACACTTTGCAAGAGCCGTATCGCAAAGGGGCGAGCAGGCGCCGCAGAAGCGGGGTGGATTTTTTGATGCCTAGAAGAATCACGCCACACACGCAGGGTTACTTCGTCAACCGGTGTTGGTTGCCTGCGTGCTTCGTGGGACGCCAATGCCCAGAAGATTCGAAAAGAAACGCACCTCCCGTCCACACTGCGACCACATCATTCATTTCCTTGTCTTCTATCTGGGGTTGACGCATCATACAATGAACCAGATCTCATACGAGACCGCGAAATCGGCGCACTGCGTCGCAGAAGCTATCAACTCGCCATTGAACTCGGAACTCCCAACGAGCGCCGAAATGGTCATCGCCAAAGCTCTCTGGGGTTACGGGTCAATCCCGGTGTCTGAAACTTGCGAAGTCAAATGCGAAAAGGCCTTGGAGCCCTATTTTAAGTATTATCATCAGCAATGTCGCCTAGTTGCTCAGCTAAACAGCGCCGTCTCCACGGTTCTTGCTTCACATAAGGATCTCATCGATATAGCAGGCGAGCTTGGTAAATCCGAGCCAGCTATGAGAAGGTCTCAGATCTTAGATCTCCTAAGGACCCGCACTGGCAGCGACAATACCGAGTTGCACCTGACCATACTTCACCTCACTGCCAGGCTAGTGACCATGATGCGTATTGGCAATAATCTCACTGAAGTTCTGGAGGGAAGACACGTTGAGTGGCAAGACGGCAGCCTGGAGAGTTTTCTTTGCGGGTACTTCAACCCCATCCCAGTACTCGGCCACGAGAGGATCAAGTTCGAAAAGACTTTCCACGCCTTGAGTCTTATCCGCATTGCAGGGCTGGAAATCCAATGGACGGACAACCTCGTCGACCACTTGCGGCTCGTGAACGATGACCGAGCGGTTCGTGTATTCCATCATGCTACATTTCTTCGGCACCATGATGGAAGGTAAGTGAGCGGCAGCGGAATGTCGACATTGTCAGACAGACTGAGAGTCTGACGCCGATCATTTTCAGGTTGTTCCCACCGGGCTTTGTCTCGGAGACCATTCAAACCCTCGCACTTCTCTTCCCTCGGTATAACAAGAAGATCCGAGAGTGGTACGGAACACAAGCCACTCAACATGGGCTTGATCCGGCCGCACCTTCAAGCGGCCATCTCATCGCCGACGAGCGACAAATCGAGAACTTCAAATACTGGCATGATAGGCTGGTAGTGTTGAAGCAGATGTACGATGAGTCGCGGCCGAGCACCATCGGGCAGTGGTACCACGACAGACGAAACGGGGTGCAGTGGTATACGTTTTGGGTCGCCATCTTGGTTCTCTTTCTAACAGTATTCTTCGGTCTAGTCCAGAGCATTGAGGGGGCTCTGCAGGTGTACGCCTCGTTTCAGTCCTCTCACAACTAAGTCATGCATATCTTCCCGCCTGTTGCATGCTCCAGTCCCAAAACTGGGCGGCCACCCCCTTTCCGCCCTCCGACACGGGTGTAGACGCGACGCGGATGTCCTTACGAATGTTTCGCCGTCCACGTAGATATAAAGCTCCTCCTCCCGTCGTCAAGAACGTTGTGTCGCAATTCTGGGCTCTCTGGGAAGCGGCCCCACGGTCCAACTGCTGCGAATCAGCCACCGAGCCCCGGAACTCATTAGCCTGCCGAGGGAGAAGAGAGACGAGCAACTTGCTACACGCACCGGTCCGATCCATCGTCACCTCATCCGACAAACCGGCAAACGGTTCGGTGTATGCGCCGTTGATAGTGGGATGCAGGATGAGCTTGGTAACGGCTTCCAGCCTAAACCCTTGAATCCCCTCCGGCTGTTGACGGTGCGGTAGAGATCCGAGCCAAGATTGCCCGGGTTGACTGCCATGCTGAAGAGATCGTCCTGCCGGTACCGCCGCGCATACTCGACGCCGTGTAGATAGTTGCCCGCCTTGCTGTTGCCGTACCTTTCCGTCAAGGCCGGATCTCTGACGTACCCGTGTCCGACAGGTTGCTCATGTTGATGCCATGCCGGACAGAGTACAGCTCGGCGGCTACAGGTATAGACGCAACCCACACTACACACGCAGTGCTGGGTGGCTCCGCCTTGGCCCTTGCGGTGAGCGTCGGTGTCAGCAGGTGGGTGAGCAGGAAGTGGCCGAGACAGATATTATGAAGTAAAAAGCGTTCGATAACTTTTCGTAAGACCGCTAAGAAATGTTTCAGGGCGCCTACGGGGAAGAGCAAAGGCCCAAGATTGCGAGTCGATACGCGGTGCCCCCTGGAATCCTTACGACCTCCTCTGTTCCGGAAATAGGGGTAACTTAGGGGTCACCATCGCCTGTGAATGACAACGGAGAAGCAAATCCAAAACGCCATTCCCCGTTGTATCATTGCGCCTCTCCCCACTCAGAAAATGACCGGCGCCATTCTCACTCCCTTCCACCCAGCCCGCCGCACCCAGACCCTGCCCTTGAAATATCCTCAGACCCCTGAGCCTAAACACCACCGTTTACATCCGCAAGCTCAGACCCGTGCACCACCTTCTCGTGATCCTTCCGCTTGTCCTTTCTCGCAAAGCCCCGAATAGCCCTCTCGCACCCGTCAGATCGACAAAGGTAGAGCTGCAACTGCTGACGTGTCGACTTGTGGTGCCGTGAAAGTTCTTGATGGTGTTTGAACGTCTGATTGCACGTAGAAATAGCGCAGCGCCAGGTTCCGTCGGCGAGCTGGACCGAAATGATGTCGGGATTAGGGTTGATGTTAGCGTTGGTCATGTCGAAGCCGGGATTGGTGTGTACGTTCTCATTGAAGTTGTTGGCATGGATATCAGGGGCGATGGCAATGGTCATGACCCGATTCATGTCAGGAATGACTGTACCTAACTCATGTCAGCAGGCAAAGCGCCTAATCGATCTGTGTGAGTTAGGGTGAGAACCAGTGAAAGCATCGCCCATGTTTGCTTGAGGTGCGTGTTGGAAACTGTTACAAATCAGGGACTCAGGGCCAGAACATAGGTTAGATGCGCTCCAGGTCGGGGGCATGTCCAGGGGCCACGCAAAGCCGGAGGAAGCGAAATCCACGAAGTCAGTTGCCGTCGTAAGTACCATTGGAAATCCAACAGAAGCAGGGAATGTGTTGAGGAGTCCGGGGTCGAAGTGACTCATTGGGGCCGATTCCATGAGGGACAGTCCTGGGATATTGTATTCCGTGAATCCGGGACTGTTGATGTCTGCATTCGGGTTATTGGATGATCCAGGGGGTTCCGGGAAGTCCTGGGACACCCAGAAGACTCGGTCTCCGTTGTCCAGGGTGATATTGGATGAAGCTTCATGGTCCCTGCGAATCGATGGGAGGCAATATCGTTGAAAGCGCAAGGTCCCTGTCAAGACTCTGTGTGGGAAGATTCACTCCAGGAAGGGCTGTCCAGTCTGCGGCCCTGCTATTGATGGGGCTCTCGTAGTTCGAGTCCGGTCCGATATATGCATGAGAATACTAGGGCGCGGGAAATTCCTTGGTAGGTACTGGCACCTCGGCATATGTCTCCTGGATCCACAGGAAGCCTGGTGAAAAGCAAAGTATTGTGTCGTTTGGCGTGCCGATTTTGCCTCCCATCGTGACCTGTTAGCCATATAAATTAGGAGCATCTAGCGCGTCATGCCAGGGTAGGCAAATATGACCCACCACACTGGGCGGTAAATACTCCCCGGTGTCACCCCCGAGGCATCACAGCACAGGCGTGCTACTTGTTATCACTTACGCAACGGGGCTCATTTCTGCTTGGTGGGCGCTCGCCACAGGGCCACCTGACGCGGTGCCTGGCATGTTGACGGGAGGTTTTCAGTAACGGTGTGGTCAAGGACAACTTGAAGTTGGTTGTGATGTTTGGTTTCCAGCTGCAGCCGTGAGAGGCAAATGCCGAGAGAAAAAGAGAATGGTGACCGAGAATCCGATGACTTCAGGTCGAGCGCCATCTGGGGTTAAATCCAAAAGCAGGAACCCCAACCCACCGTCGTGACACCCTGCGGCAGTAAGAATCTGTGCCCCTCCGATGCCCCTCGGTGCCCCTCTGCAGACATCTCGTCCAATCTGAGGCCTTGAGTGAAACTGCAGATGCATGATGGTGCGGTGTTGTCAAGCTCCAATTGGTAGCACACCGAAACCCAAAGCTGCACTTGCTGGCACCCGGACCCCTGAATTGTCAATACCTGACCGATCACGGTGTGAGGCTGCCGAACATCTCGATTTTAGATCGCAAACCTAGGTATGCTTTTTGTTGTTTCCCCTCTTAATACCCCTTTTTAGTTTTACAGCATCGGGGCTCGTAGCGTGTGTGTTTTCATTTTGATCACATGACGGCTAAGATCAATCAATAGTAGTGAATAAAAGGTCGGAATGTCCTGTAATTTTTAAAGAGTTATTATAAAACATTAAAGAATTTACCGCCACTAGTTGGGAGTTCCTACTATTTAACCTGCCCTTGATATAGTCTCCGCCGTCTCAGGTTCATTGGACAACTACTTGCTCTTTCCACCCAATATAGGGGTAGGTATACATGTAGACCCAGTCCGCGTTACGATTTAAACTACCGAGTCCGAACTCGACCTTGCACAAAACTCAACATCAGAGCTTTTTAGACGCCAAAAACCATGAGCGAAACCCCACCAAGACGAGATCAGAACGATAAGGGTCCTCGCTCTGGCTTTTAGCCTTTTTGTTTTTTCTCTATCAAATTCCTTGCCTTCAAACCCACCCTTTTTCCAATATACACATCCAAAGATCCAATCTAGCCACAGTGAGTCCGAGTCTATCAAAACCAAACACCTAAACATCAAACACTACAACCCATCTTCCTACATTTACACATAAACATAGCAAAACGGCCCCCCCGTCATGCCCAAAGTGGACATGGCCTCCTCAATCACCATGCTATCCCCCAACACCTCCCCCATATCCAACAAATCGTCCAGCCTCCCCTCCCGACTAGGCGGATCATTAAACAAGGTAATCGTCCCCCCAATCGCCTTGGTCCGCGTCTCGGGCTGCAAGTTCTGCCAAATCCACCAAACCCGATCAATCTGCCCATGATGCAGCCAAAACGCCGGATCCCCGGGGCTGACGAAGAAGTCCCCCGACGGGTCGCCGTTGAGGGTGTAGTGGCCCGCCGAGTGCACCCCGAAATACCCCGTCGCAAAGTCGCCCTGCATGCGGTTCTGGAACGTCTCGATGGTGCTGCCGTAATTGGCGATCAGATCCCACGTTTCGTGCTCCGTCGTCCAGTTGGACGAGACCCAGCTGCTGATGTCACGGCGGAGACAGCGGGGGTTGTGGCCGAAGAAGCCTTGGGGGAGGGGAATGCCGGGGACGGTTAAGGTCCCGGCGAGGGGGCCGAGGTTGACAGTCATGTCGGCGAAGGGTCCGGAGTCAACGCAGCCGCCGCCTGCACCGGGGGGGATGCAGTTGAGGTTGGTGGGCAGGGCGTTGGTGCAGGTGTGCTCGGCGTAGACGCCGTTGCCGGATAAAGAGGTGTCGGAGCCGTCGAAGAGCGGGGAGTTGAGCGGATCGAGCGCCCAGCGGCCCCAGTTCCAATAGGGCTGGGAGCCGTGGTAGCCGCATTCGTTGCGGAGGGCCTGCTCGTAGTGCCAGGTGAAGAGGCGGTGCCAGGACAGGAAGTTGGCGGTGGCGTGGATGGAAAAGGTTTGGTTGATGTGGACGGCGACGAAGTCATCGTATCGGGACTTGGCTCCGGGGTAGACGGCCGGGTCGAGGCGCGACGGTTTGGTCATGAGGCACTTGACGGCCTTGATGTAGGCTCGGCGCTCGCTTTTGCAGAGGGAGCCCCATTCGCGGCGTTTGGCGGCGGTTTGGAAGGTGCAGGCGCTGGGGTTGAGGTTGTTTTGGGAGTACTCCTTGAGGGTTGCGAGCGCTTGTTTGGCGAGGGCGTCTGTCTTGTCGGTGGAGGAAGGGCTGTAGCTCCTGGGCGCGGCAACGGCGGCGCCGGCCAAGGCTAGAGCGACGCTGCCGCTGAAGAGGTTGCTGAAAAGCATGGTGGAAAGAAAAGATCAAATGATTGGCTGTGGGACATCAAAGAAATTGAATGAGTGGACGTTGTCGAAGTGGACAACTGAGCTGTGAAGTCGAAAAGAGAAAAAGATCAACCGCACGGGGGAGATGTTTTTTTGATGCTTGGGTGAAATCCTTGCTGTCCATATTGTCTCAAACTGTCAAGGGCGCGGAAACTCCAGGATCGTACCGTCTCCCGCATTGTGCCAGGGGAGCAGTGTGGTTGAATGTAACGTGCTTGGGCGGACTCATCTTAACTTTTGCTCAACTGGGATTTTTCACAATCCTGGTCCTTGGGCGAGTTTCTAGAAGGAACATTGCGGGTCCAATACTCCGCGGCTGGCTTGGAAATTGGCCAATAGGGAATTTTGAAGCGCGCCACCGTGCCAAGCGCTTACCTCCTGCCCTGGGGGAATCCCGCGCCTGTTAGGTACAGGCCATCCTGCGCCCAGGAGCGAACATGGAAAATTAAATGACCATGCAGACACGAGGTCGGCACCGTGGCAGCCACATGGAAGATGTGAAGGGAACGGGTTACTCACAAGCAGAGCTCGCAAGAGCCAGAAATCCAAGGAGCTGCTTCTGGTCATCTGTCGATTCACAGTCCGCGATCCTGCTGCCTCGAAGAGCAGAAGGCCTAAACGTTTACTGACGGTATTGCACTGTGTAATTAACTGTGGTGCTCAAGATGCGAACGAGGAAGAGAAAGTGAAAGACTCTCATTAATTGCTTCCCTCCCTTCATCATCCAAAGCCAATGTAATGGTCATTGTAGGCCAGAGCGCCGAGGCCGAGAGCCGGGCGTCCGTCTCGACTATGACCATACCCCCGTGATGGTGAGGCGTTTGAAGTTGTGGGTGGGGTACCGTTGAGCGCGTGCGCGCGGCTGAACTGAGGCAAGCGCGGCAGGCAGACATCGCGAAGCCTTGACAGACGAGCTGAACCTCGATCCCCACAGCGACGCTTCAACCTTACATCATCTCCATTTCCTGAGGATTTGATACAAAACCTCTCCCCGTCACGATGGCCGACCCGCTCTCAGTAAGCGCGAGCATCGTAGCGCTAGCGCAGCTGGCGGCCTTGGTCGTCACGTATCTCGGCTGCGTCAAGGAGAAGACGAGGGACTGCAAAAGGCTCATCCTCGAAGTGGGGTACATAGCCCGCCTCCTCGAAACGCTCGACGAGACAATCCAGGATGCGAAAAATTCGGGCGATTGGGCCGCCACCATGACCATTCTATCTGCCAAAGAAGGGCCTGTCGAGTCGGTGCGCCTTCTCATGGCATTTTTGGAGGAGAGACTGGCGAAGAATGCGTCCTCCAAGCGTTCGAGACGCATGGTGGTCATTCTCACTTGGCCTTCTCCAAGCGGGAAATACTGGACACGCTGGATTCCATCGAGAGATACAAGACGATGCTGTTGCTCGCCTTTGAGAACCACCATCTACGCCTGTCAGCTGAGATATTGAAACAGACAACAGCAATCCAAGATGGGCTGAAGGATGTCCAGTCCGAAGTCTCTGGCCTCTCCAGCAACGTCACGTCCCTGACCACCAGTCTTCTTGGTACGTGTCTGATTTCGTGAACATTTATCCCCTCCAGGATTGCTGACCATCGACAGACGCCAAAGAAATCCAGGCCTTGAAATGGCTGTCACCTTTGAGCTACGTCGCCACACAGGCCGATATATACAGTCAACGGCACAAGGAATCTGGAGCCTGGTTTCTCGAACACCCCGAGACACGGAGATGGCTCTTGTCCGATGGCGCCGTACTTCACTGCCCCGGAATACCCGGGGCGGGGAAAACGGTTCTCGCATCCACCATCGTCCACACTCTCCTGGAAGAACAGGCGACGTCTGACGACCCCATTGGAGTAGCCTGGGTGTATTTGAGCTTCAAGAATAGGCTGGCTCAGACTCCAACTTCGGTCCTGGGGAGCATATGCAATCAACTGATTCAGCGATGCCCACCTGCCATGGACACTGCTCTCGCACAGTTCGATCCGGAGCCAGGGAAATACGCCGATATTACAAGGATGGGGATGATACTCCACAAGTGTGCTGGCTTTTACTGTCGAACCTACCTTGTTCTTGACGCGCTGGACGAATTCAGCGAGGAGGATCTCGGATGGGCGCCACTGCTTCACGCCATTCGGCAGCATCTGCCTCGCGCTAACCTCCTGGTGACCTCGAGACCAATCACCAGCATCGAGAACGAGCTTGCGCAGGTTCCCAGGGTCCAGATCACCGCACAACCAGCAGACATAACCGCATACATACGATCCAACTTGGAGCAGCCCGTCTTCAAGAAGCACATGCGACATGACCCTGATCTGCAAGCACATATCGAAAAGACCCTCGTTGAGAAGAGTCAAGGGATGTGGGTACCGCCGATTACGCAACAACGACTCAGCAGACAACTGACTAAACTCAGGTTCCTCCTCGCCAAGCTTCACGTTGATGCCCTGCGAAAAGGAGCTCGATACAACAAGACATCACTGGTCAAGGCGGTCGAATGTCTCCCCAAGCAGCTTGATCATAGCTTCCAAGAGACGCTCGACAGAGTATTATCCCAAGACGACGAGGACGCATCTCTTGCCAAGAAGGTCCTGGCGTGGATTCACTATTCTCCGTTCATTCTACCCGTCCGCGTTCTTCAGCAGGCTCTTGCCAAGCAAGCGGGTCAAGATCCAGAGTGCGACGATGACCTAATTGATACGGAGGTTCTCGTCTCGGTCTGCGCTGGTCTGGTGGTGCTAGATGAAGACAGCCAGATCATCCGGCTTGTCCATTACTCGGTTGATGAGTACTTCTCGAGGTGCTTTGATGCTTTCTATCCTGGGTCCCAGCAAGCGGTCAACCGTACGTGTCTCCTCCAAGCACTCGGCTCCGGATGCTTTGCGGGTTCGATGGAGTGGTCGCACTTCTTGGGCTCTTGCACCTTTTATCATGATGAATTGACTGAGGTGAGAGAGAACGCTGAGCGTGGGCTTAAATCACACTACGACCGGGTTCCGTTCTCCCTCCACTCGCTACAGCAAATTGGAATATTCGCCAAACGAAACCCAGAACCTAGTTTTAGACTGGACACAGTCAGAGCGCGAGCGGATTCCGAGCGACAAGGATTGCCCAGCAGAGGTCAAATTGGCCTCAACACCGATTTGGAAGCAGCCTGGCTCATACTCTTGAACCGCCTGGGAGAATATAACATCGACCGTATCGTCCACACGGAGCACGAGTTTGACCTCGTTACCGCGGCGCTCTTCCAAGATGAAGCTGGCGTCCGAGCAACCTTGGCCAACTGCGGAACAACCACGGATGATGCCCTGTCAAGATGCCTTGCGTGGGCGGCGGAACGAAACAACACCTCCATTGTTCGACTGCTTTTGGCGGCAGGAGCAAAGCCGGGAAGACAAAAATACTACCGGGAAATGCCACGCATTCCATACAGCTTCTCGGGGAAAGACGGATCTTCTTGCATCGAGATAGCGTCGGAGGGCACCCGCGAGCTTATTCTTAGCCACTGGCCAGAGTTGAGCGGAGAGCAAAATTAGATATCTGCTACACCAATCCCAAGTAGTGAACACACAAACTAGCCGGGTCTCCAAAAGCCTTCCAACGCCAGCTGCAAGGATCACCCGGCCCATAGGCTCAGATTGCAAATCTCTGCTCCCCACAAACCATCATCGGCACCTTCTCATTCCGCCTCCCCCAAGGCTGAATCTCCCGCGCTTCACAAAGCGCCATGATCAAGTGATAAAAGTCATACCTCGACCAATCCGGGATTCCCACACTTCCAACACGCCCCTTGAAGACACCAGGCAACACCTTGTTCACCAACGCCGCAAACGCCGCCCCTAAAACAAGAAACACCAGCCCCAGAACCGGAAACGAAGTGTACTCCCCGGTACGAATCCGAATCATACCACACAGCTCCTTCGCCTCGTGCGTAGCCGGCTCCGCAATCCGCTCCGGATGTTCCTGCAACAGCGGCGCAGGCGACGCATAATCACTCGGCCTTCGCTGCAGCGCCGCAAGAGAGATATTCGCCAAGTTCCAAACCTCCGCGACCCATTGGTTGTCTGGTATCGCAGCAGATCGCATGAACCAGCTGCCCATGACCATTTCGTTGGCGACGAGGACTTGGGGCGCCATCATCTCGAGTGCGTAGCGGGTTTGGCCTGCCCAGAGGGATTTCCAGACGAGGTCGGCGACTGCTTTTTGGGATGGGGTGAGGGTGCCGAGGCCATAGTTTGGGGTTGCGGGGACTTGGTATAGGGCGGTGGTGTTTGAGCAGTGGTTGGCGATGCAGAGTTGGTAGCGCTCGAGGCAGCCGAGGAAGCGCCAGCCGGAGGGGCCAACCCAGATTTCGTCACCGCTGGATTGGTCTTTTTGCTCCACGGAGATGTCGAACCAGGGGTCGGATATGGGTTCGTCGAAGTAGGCTCTTGAAGAGAGGGCAATGAGGAGCAGATCGGCGTCGTCGACTTTGAGTTCGTCTCGGGGGATGAACTCGGATTGAGTCTTATTTCCGGGCATTGAACCGGCCCAGCTGTTGCTGTCAGTACTAGTAGCTTGTGTTTCTAGGGAGTGGTGCGACTCACAACAACGTATACGGCTGGGATGCCATAATCGAGGAATAGTTCGACATGCCAATGGGGTAATCAGCAAGCATCCCCTGCCGTTCAGGCATCTTTCCAACCGCGTAGCCTTTCAGCTTATCCCCTGGCACGCCACCAAGAAGCGGTGCATCAACCCAGTCTGAGGCCCATTGATCCGCGTCAATGGGGACACAAGTAAGAGTTTTGCTGGCTGAAATTCGACCGCCATCAGGCGTGTGTATGCCAAGCGTATCTCGAGAATCAACAAGCTGCGACTCGATCACCGCGGCGTCCGTCTTGCACACCTTGTCCCCTGGAAAAGGACACTGCTTCTGCATGGCCAAAGTCGAAGAAATCTTGGGCACGACAAGAGTATTGCACTGCTTTTCGCTCCCAGGAATCTTGCCGTCGCCTGCCTCCGCGTAACAGCTTCTGGCGTAAGCCCTTGCGGTTTGATACTGCGCTCGTGCCGGCACAAGCAACATGGCGCGGATGTCTTTGTCTTCCGTCGTGAAAAGGGCAGAGACGTTTGTTTCTGCCGGCCACCCGCAGTAAGGACTGACGATCAAGGCCGTGTTGTCGGGGGCTTTGAACACCTGCGCGCTCAACAGACTCACAGTCGTAAGACTGACTGCGAACACAACAGTAAGCGCCAGCAAGAAGAAGAGTTGCCCAACTTCTGACTTTGGTCGTCCCTCGTAGTACTCTCTGATAGTCGGCTGCTTCCCCTGGCCCTGGCCAGCAGCATGCAAATCGTCCAGCTCCGTCTCTCTCATCAGCCGGACTCCAGGCCCGTAAGACGCCGGACGACTGCGCGACCTCGACCATAGAATCTCGACAATTCTCGTGGCGAACAGCGCCGGACTGTTGCAGGAGTGGCGCAGAGCTCCCTGGACATGGTGGTGGACGCAGTTGCCGACGGCGGATTGTCGGAGACGAAACGCAGCGAAGCAGACGATGGCCCACACTTGGGTGCCGGTGAAGGCTACCAGGAGGGCGATGCTTGCAACGAGCACGTCGCTCCATGGCTGGGCGACTGTGAGCGTCAAACCGCGGAGTCTTCCATGGCCTGTCGTAGTTAATTAGGTATGTAGGCAAGGTATTTGACCAAACTGTTCAAACTCACTCCAATATACCCATGTGCCAAGGTAGACAGAGCTGGTCATCTTCCCCTTCCAGAGGTCCGACCTGATCAAGCAATCAGAACTTGAAGGTGGGATGCTCGGTGAAAATTTCCAGCAAGGCAGCAACCATGGCAAGTGCTCGTGCCCTGCCGGGGAGGAAGGAACGAGCTGCGTTTCCGACTTTTGAGTATCAACTTTGCGCCGAGACTTGGACGCACATCAAGGAATGAAGAGGGATGAACTCAAGTAGTTATGCCATCCGAGAGATCAGATGTTTTGGCACCGATGATCTCTGCCCAACGTGTCCAGGAGTCCGAGGGTTGCGAGTGTGGCTTGCGGCTGAGCCCCGAAGGGAAATGGTTGGTGGTTTCCGAGGCCACGACATGAAGGCCATCCCTTTGCTCGAATGAGACGTGGAATCGATGAATCCCATGGCGAAACAGGAATCGCAGACCAGTGTGTCTCTTGTGAAGCTGCCTTCGGGTAGTCGCGGGATGATCTTAAAGTTGACACACTTCCCAGTACCTTGAGACACTCCAGCGATCATGTGACATATCACCAAATGAGGCGTGGTGGCAGAGTGGTCTAATGCGCTAGACTCGAAATCTAGTCCCTTCGGGGGCGTCTGTTCGAATCAGGCCCACGTCGATATTTTTTGCCCTTTTTGCCCTCCTCAAGAATGTCAATCGACACAATCCCACGTCCAAAGACACGAATTGCAGGTTTTTTTTTGCGCTGTATATGTGACGGGGTTAGTTTGAGCTGGCGATCAGACGACGCCTGCGAGCAACCGTCACATCACACACGGGGGCCGCAATGCTATCGTCGTGGACATGCTTACATCACAGAATGGGGCTTGAACAGTGCAAACACGTTCTCAATTCGCTTCCTATCTCGCTCAGAACTCAAATCTATAGCTTCTTTGCCTTGTCCGACCCTTCTCCCTCACTGCCATGCAGTCATAGCAGAAACTCGTCAAACCACGTCACTGCCTGCAGGAACGCCTGCTCCTTGGCAAACTTGATGACCTTGTTCGTCACATCGCCGCGAACAGCAAACCCGTGCTCAACACCGGAGTACAAGTTGATCTGATATGGGTGGCCGGCCTTCTTGAGAATGTCCTCCGACGCGTGGCGCTTCTCGGTGGTGAAGATGGTGTCGGTCTCGGCGGCAGCGATGGACAGCGGTCCGGTGACAGAGGCAAGCTCGTCCTCCTCGACAAACGAGGGGTGCGCAAAGTACCCAACGTCGATACCCGACTTGTAGTGGCGGGCGACGTACTTGGCGCCGAAGCAGTATCCCAGAGCACCAAGCTTCTTGGCGCCGTATTCCTCCTTCAGGGTCTTGATGGCATCGACGACGATGGGATCAACCGCCTCCTTAGTGTGCGGGTTGTCGCCAGTCGAGCCCTTGGTCATCCAGGCCATGAAGTCAAAGTTGCCGGGGCGGTTGAGGGGGATCGGGTCGCCGTTGAAGACATCGATGACCAGGGTCAGGTAGCCGTTGGCAGCGAGTTGGTCGGCCATGAGCTGGCTATTCTTCCAGATGCCGATGACGTCGGGGATGTAGAGCAGGCCAACGCCCTCGTACTTCTTGTCGGCCGGCGGCGTGGCGAGGTAGCCGTCGTACTTGCCGGCGACCTTGATGGCGGTGCCAGTCGGGGTGCCCCTGGATCGTGTTGTGTTAGCAAGCGCTAGCAAGCGTACCCGACACCAAGGAACTGGAATCCCAGCGCAGGAGATCCACGTACTCGTGAGTGACGCCCACGGTGCAGCATTTGGCAGGAGGGTTCGAAGCCATGGTGAATTGGTTTCTGAGCGTGTAGAGAGTGTCAATTGGGGCGGTTGAAGTCAAAGTTCTGCGAGATTCTGCAGAGAGTCGCGCAACGGACCCCGCAGTAGATATGTGGTTGATGCCCCTCTCGTCCTCCACCAGCCGCCCCCCACATATGCCGCCCAGCGTCATTGCCGTCTTCAATGGCGCCGCTGCCGTCGCGCGCGCCCGGCCTGTGATACAGCCTGTGCCACTCCTGTCCCGCAAGGAGAAGAGGAACGCTAGTAGGTGCCGAAGCGCATCGTCAAAGTCGCCATTCTCGACTCCTCAGAACGAGCGCCGTGTCGGCACCGCTCGGCGCGTATTCTCTCATCAGCCCTCATGGCCGCTCCGTAAACACCGTAACTCCGATCAGCACGGCGCCAAAGACGAGGAGATCGAGGCTGTGTTAGGGTTGCGCCAGAGATGTGTCCTGGTTATTACCAGTTGGGTGGCACGCGGGAAGAATTGAGTTTGCCGGTCGGCAGCAGCATGTTAGAAGGCCTGAGGAAGTATTCCAGAATCCCAATGACCCCGTCCCATGGCAACCCAGGGAGAATGCAATGAAGCATAGACTGCCTCAAATGAAGACGACAACCTGGAAACACATTTCTTGCGTGTCTTGGTGGTTTCTTCTGGACGCTCAGGGCAGCTTTTCTTCAGCGGGGCAGAGCAGGGGTTAAAGTGGGGCAACGCCCCGACATCGTTCATCCATGCAATGCCAAGCCGGATGTCTGCAGGGCAGTTGAGGTCACTCTCCTGGAACCCGTGCCTCCAAAGTGTCCTTTGATAACCTTTGTCTCTCACCAACGAACAATTCGCTTGCTGCAGCCGACGCGACAGGAACGCAGC
Source organism: Podospora aff. communis PSN243 (assembly GCA_033296975.1). NCBI lineage: Eukaryota > Fungi > Ascomycota > Sordariomycetes > Sordariales > Podosporaceae > Podospora > Podospora aff. communis PSN243. The sequence continues at coordinate 336,477 of MU865951.1, read as the reverse complement.
GATAGCAATGGTGTAGGTGATCCACTGCTCTATCCGCTAGACAGCCATGAAGAGCGATGCCCGAACAGGCGGTGACGCTCCCGTCGACATGGCCGACACTTTGAGCGCCACCGCCCGCGATACGGAAGCCGCCTCGGAGACGGCATCGCATCTCCCCTCGCCAGAGCTCACGCCGACCGACCTGGCGCAATCGAAACCCGCGAGCAAAGCGAAAATGTCGTATGAGAAACCCGTCTCCAGCCCGAGCAACGGCATGCCCACGCCTGATCCTTCGAGCGAGAGCCATAGCGATGCCGACCCGTCGAGCGATTCTGGTCCCGCCGAGACCGTGGTGGTTGTCGACGTTGCGAAGACGCGCAGCCGATCCAACACTAAGACGAGCAATCCCGACGGCGTGCGGCGGTTGTCTGCGTCAAAGATCCAAGAGCTAACGGCCGCCCCCGAGTCATTGCCCTTTGCGACGATACCAGACCGCCCTGGTTATGACCTGCCACTGAGCGCCAGCATTGCGGAATCCAGCAATCGGTTGTCGATGGCAGAGAGGCTACAACCCGCTCATCTCGGGCTATCGCTCGTTACCGACCAGCCCCCGCTCCGACAAGGCGGGCATGGGACAGCCTCCGAGGCCACAAGCCCGCGAACGGCATACCACTCGAGACCTACCGTTTCTACGCGAACCCTTTCAACGCCGCCGACAACCAGGCGCAAATCCACGAGCCAGCCTCCTTCCCGGGGGTCTTCTAACAGACGGAACTCGTTTCAACCCCCTCGACCGGCGCCCTTGAACCTCGAATCCCAGAACTTCCCGCCCGCGACCCTCAAAGAGCCGGCAAATGTCCGAAAAGAAGAGCCCGACGTCAGACCCCCGTCGCCTGTACCGCCCTCTATACCGCTTCCCCCGATGTCCATACCCACAATCTTGCAGCTCGAGCTGTCGGGACAACGGCCTAGTCCGCTGTACATCCACCACTCGTATGCAAGCGATATGCCCTACGAGTCCAGCGCGATCAAATTCGAGAGGTTAAAGAACTTTTTGTTACTGCCGGGCTATCTCGAGAGAACGATAATATTTGGCGCGTTAGCATGTTTGGACGCGTGGCTCTGGACGTTTACGGTGCTCCCGATGCGATTCTGCATTGCCGTGTCTGTCCTTGTGAGTTGGTGGGCATACCTCCTCGGCAAGGAGGCCAGATGGTTGGTGGGTTTCGTTTGGTACGGGCTGGGAAGGATGTGGAAAAGGGGGATACGTCGGGGCCGACGGTCGACACCTGGGAGAAACGACCCGTCATCGGATGCATCGCGGAGCAGAAGCGCTGTGCGCGAGCCAACGAGCGACAGCACGGGAGCTGCTGGACGTGACGCTGCTTCAGGACGCATCGAAAACCTCCGGGCCCCAGCCCCTAGGAAGGCAGGGCAGAAAACCATGGGGTCCGGTCGACATCGCCGCACAAAGTCCCAACCTTCGAATCTCACTTCCTTTCACAAAGCTGATCTCCTTCAAGGTGCTATCCTTGTCTGCAGCTCCATCGCTCTGATGAACCTGGACGCCAGTCGCATGTACCACCTGATCAGGGCCCAATCCGCCATCAAACTATTCTCCATCTACAACCTGCTCGAAGTTGGCGACCGACTGCTGTCGGCCCTGGGTCAGGATGTGTTTGAGTGCCTCTTCAGCACCGAGACGCTTTCTAGGAACAGCTCCGGTCGTTCGAAGGTCATGCTGCCTCTCGGCATGTTCTTTTTGGCACTCGTCTACAACATCGTGCACTCAGTTACCCTCTTCTGCCAGGTGATTGCGCTCAACGTTGCTGTCAACTCTTACTCGAATGTGCTGTTGACGCTGCTGCTCTCCAACCAATTTGTCGAGATCAAAAGCAGTGTCTTCAAGCGATTCGAAAAGGAGAACACCTTCCAGCTTGCATGCGCCGATATTGTAGAGCGTTTCCAGCTCTGGATCATGCTCCTGATCATCGGCATGCGGAATCTTGTTGAGCTGGGTGGTTGGGCTGCACCGGATGACGGCGGGATCCCGTTTCCCACCGCATCAATTCTTCCCGCGAGCTTCACCATATTGCCTAACTGGCTGTGGTCCGGGGAGGTGCTCGCGCCGTTTTTCATGGTTATCGGCAGCGAGATGTTTGTAGACTGGATCAAGCACGCCTATGTCAACAAGTTCAACAACATCAAACCGAACTTTTACGCCAGAATCCTTGACATCCTCTGCAAGGATTACTACACCAATGTATGTACCTGATCTGTCTGATGCTGCAGAAAATGCTGACCTTCAGGCCTTTGTCACTCCCTCCCTCACCCGTCGTCTGGGCTTGCCCCTTCTTCCCCTTTCCTGCCTCTTCATCCGCGCCTCGGTTCAAATCTACAACAACTTCCTCGCCCTCCACGTCCCAACACCACTCCCTCCCTCCTCACACACCTCACTGTCGATAGAATCGGCTGTCCCCTCCCCCGCCATGCTCGCCACCCTCGACCGCCTCGACCACCTCATCCGCAACGCCCTCGGCCGAGCCGTCTACGGCCCCTACGCCGATGGTCTCTCCCCCGAAGGCGACCCTTCCGCCCCCGGAAACGTAACCCGCCTCTGGCTTCGCTGGACCTCAGATGACGTCATCGCGGCCGTAACCATGATCGTCGTGTTCCTCCTTCTCTTCCTAGTCCTGCTCATCCTCAAGCTCCTCCTCGGCATGGTCCTCCTTCGCTACTCGCGCGATCGCTACGCAAAGATGAAGGCGGCTGAGCATGCCGTCGCCACGGGCAAGGCGGAAAAGGAGTCGTATGATTCCAAGGGGAAGCGCGTAGGCGGGTACGGACAGGTGGAAGTCGGGGAGGAGAGGAGGAGGTGGATCTTTGCGGATGATCCCGAGGGGTTGAGGAAGGCGAAGGAGAAGGAGAAGAGGGCGGAGAAGGGGGGTGATAAGGATAAGGACTTGGGGAGGATTTCGAGATATGAGATGGTTGCGAGGAGGATTTGGTAGTTTGCTGCAAGTTTCTTGCGTGCGATAGGCAAGGGAGGATTCGTTCATGCGGTGGGTTCATCATGGCGCTGGTTCACAAAAGCATTTGTCTGGGTTCTTTACATGGCGTTGCTAGTCTGAGGATTGGCTGCTGTAAGCTAGATGTTGTGGTTTCTGGCGTTGAGCAGCTCATTGCTGGAGTTGGGTAGCATTTAAAATTTGCATTACCTGGTAGCTTTCCTGCTAAAAGCACGCAAGCACCACAGGGTACTGGTAGCTTTACATTGGATCATTATATCTTCAAGACCACGTTGGACCTAGGTTATGTTTGTGCGTTCTGCGTTCGCCAGGTCCATCCAGGCCGCTCCAAAGCTGGTGGTGGTTTAGCATCAGCATCATGACCGTTGGGCTACACCTTCGGGTTACGTATTGTACAAGACGTGAGGACACTGACAAGTTACGTCCATCCCAGCTAGCAACGACACGCACCTTACAGAACGACACAGTTGCTTTGCGCGGACGAGGCTGCTGGACATACGCTAGACGCCTTGATGCATTTAATATGTTACCGAACCCTGGTTTCCAACAACCCAGGCCAAACAGACCTAATATAAGGTACGAATGCGACGCGCATTCAACCCTCAAGCCTCCCCATCTTCCATCTCATCATCCCCCTTCCCTCCAGTCCCTCCACTCCCTCCAGTCCCTGCCGTCCCCGCCCCCAACTGTCCCAACAACCCCCTCTTATCCACAACCATCGCCCTCTGCAGCTCCCTCTCCTCCTCTCTTAACCTCGCCCGCTCAAACGCCACCTTCTTCTCCTGCTTCCTCTTCTCCTCCGCTACCGCCCTCTCCCGATCCCGCAGCGCCTTCTCCCTCTTCCTTCTATCCTCCTGCGCCTTGCGCTGTTCCGCAGATATATCCTCCCCTGCGGCGCCCTCACCAGACGGTGGAGGCGGGAGATCGACAATGTACGCTTCGATAAAAGGGTCGCGGATCGAAGCGGGGAGGGAGATGTACCGAATGTCGGAGAGGACTTGGGACGGGAGGTTTGACGCGTGTGACTGGTTGTTGAGCTGGGATATTGGGATGGACTCGAGGAGTTTCTTGAGATCGGACTTGAGCGTGGATTGTGGGAGTTTTAGACGGTTGATGTGCTCGCGGTACCACTTTTCACGGTCCTTGTCGGAGAGCTTGGGGTCTTTGAGAGGGGGTTCTTTTTTGTATTTGCGCCGGAATTCGGGCCAGTAGAGCTTGGGCGTGGCGTGCTCGGCGAGGAAGGCGAGGTAGGGGATGCGCGGGTCCTTCTTTTCTTCGGTGGCGCGGAGGGCTTTGAGGTGGGTGATCTTTTCGCAGGACCACTCCTCCCAGACTTCCTTGCGGGCGCGGGTGGTGGGGAGCACGGTGTAGCGCGGGTCGGGAATGACTTTGCCTTCTTCGATGAGCTTCTCCCAGGGAGAGTAGGGGTTTATTTTGAAGTCGTCGAGGAGGTCTTTGAAGAGGGCGCGCGCGTCGGCGTCGGAGAGGGGAGGCGTGTCGTCGTATTCGTCGTCGGGGTTGTCGTACTCCATGTCGGAGCCGTATTCGGCATTCATGGCGGCGAGCTGCGCGGCGATGTCGGCTTCAGTGAACTCGGCGGGTTCGTCGTAGCCGGGCTCTTCGGTTCGTTGGCGCTTCGGCGCGCTGCCTTCTGCGCCGTCATCGCCCTCGTCGTCTGTGACCTCCACCTCTTCGTATTCCGAGCTGTCGTAGTCGTGGGTCTTCTCATTCTCCGATGTGTGTTTTGCGATTGGCCCTGCGGAAGCTGTTGCTTCGCCAGACTCTTCCTGCGCCTTCGTCTCGCCTGTGGCCTTTTGTCGGATGCGCGCCTGGTCGAGCTCGAGGATGGCGGGCATCAGCTTCTCGGGGATGCGCCAGTAGCTGGCATTCTTGATTGGGTTGTAGGCAAATCGCCGGCCGTATCTTGTGTAGACGAGGATCCACGGTTCGCAGCCCGGAATGGCTACCTTGGACTTGGGCTTGTCGACTGGCTGCGGTCGCGGTCGGGGTTGGAAACCTCCCCTGCCCCCGCGCTCCGCCCCGAAGCCGCCCCTCCCGCCGTGTTGGTGGGCAGGAGGAGCGGCATATTGCGACATGAAGGCATTGGCGACGTTTGGGTCGGAGAGGTTGATCGGCGGGGGCGGGGCAGGCAGCGGCGCGCTGGGAGCAGCGACGGGGCGTTTGTACGTCGATTCTTTTGTCTCGGCATTGTAGTAGTATGTGTGCCCGGTCGGCGCTTTGTGTTCCGACCACCCCGGGGGTAGCGGTTGCTGAGAAGCTGCAGAGGGCACGTACGTCGACTTTAGCATGGTGTTGGTGGGAGGAGCTGGCCGTTGCTGGAGGTGTCGAGGAGCAGCTTCGCGACCATCACCAAAAATTGGAGTGGGTCTGACGTTGCGACGGGAGTTGCCGCAGCCCCACCATCCACTCCCACTGCCCAGCATGGAGCTTAACCCAACCCGTGCCGAATTTCATCGCGGACGTTACTCTTGAGAAAATCGGGTCTCGGTATATTCCTTACCATGTTTAAAGCTTTCCATGTCAGTGTCTCAGTTGGCCCTCAATCCCGGGTGCTACGCGCCACAGACCGCTGACATGAGCGCGGGCAGCGTATTCCGAAGGCAGACCCCACGATACGAGCTCGGCTGCCTCAGATACGCAGTCCATCGTGAATGCCTTTCCGCAAGAGATGATGCCTGCAACCTAATAACGGTGCCGCATGCTGGCAGGTTGGGTGTTGGCAGGGCAGTTGGCGACCAGGCCATCGCCAACCCGCCTGGTAGCCAATCACGTTTCGAGAAGGCAGGATGACCATTAATAATCCGCCTCGTCACATCTCTTGGGACTCAATGTCATCCTTGACGCAAAACGTTGGGCATCAGAAGCTAGCGAGTGTGTCCTTGTGCATAAGTTTTAGCAAGACTCCCAAAGGCATCTCACGATGGACATCTCTTTGCCAAACTCTCGCCTCTCATCAGAAGAAGCCATGGCCAAAACACGGAAACGGACCACCAACCTCCCACAGAGGCGATGCTGGAATTGCAGGTGTAAGTGCTCAATCTCGCCACCGCAACTTCCCACTAATCCCAAGTTCAGCCCGCAAAGTTGCCTGTGATAGGGCAGACCCAGGATGCAAAAACTGCGAGCGCCGCGGCATGCAATGTCTCGGGTACGGCCTAAAGCTGTCATGGCCACGCCCCAACGATACTCGCAGGTTTTCCGAGGGGCACCAGCACAGGATTCTCACCATCCGGTCAAGGAAATTGGAGTTCATCAACGCCACCAGCCACGATGTCGAGGTCAAGAACGGGGCACGCCGATTTCCATCGAGACGAGGGCATCTGACCACCAAGTCCGTGACGCAAAACGACAGACTGGACTCCATGGCCAGGCAACTCCTCAGGGCATCGATACCACGGGATCCCTACACCAGAGGGATGGCCAACTTTGACCCCTATTTGGACACGAACCGTGAGTATTGCCCTTCACCAAACCGACCAATTCTGACCCGGCTGGACAGGATACAGGGCGGTCTCAGCTCTTGTGTCGTCGACTTGTGAGAACATGGGCGAGGATCTATACGGGCTACTGGTCAGAATGTCTCTTGGCGACGACCACCCACCTGCACAAGCCACCCGACACGCTGTGGCTGCAATTTCTTACCATCACGTCGGCCAGGAAGAAGTCGCTTTAACTCACAAAGCAAACTCGATCAGCGCTCTTCACAGGAGTGTTGAGCGGCTAGGCTCAGGTGATTTGGACACCAAAGAAGCATTCCAGGCCATGGCAGCAAGCATGCTGCTGAGCGTCTACGAGGTGGGCATCTTGTTCTCCTGTTAGTAGCCATCATTGACCAGAACAGAGCCTGTATTCGAACTCGTCGACTGTGAGCTGCTCTGTCTTCCTTTGCGGGAGCAAACAGCTGGCCAGCTCGATCCACACGCCACATGCGAGCTATGAAGGAGACTCTGCCATGATACTCGACTGGATATTTTACCATGACACCATGTACAAGTTTAGCAGTCGCCACTGGCATGCCAAGCGCTGGGAGAACCCGTTGATGGAGGCAAACGTTGTAGTCTCCAAAGCTGCGTTCTCTCCCATGCGTCAGATGGTATGTCGCCCATTAGTTCTGCCTGTCGCATGCGCCTGCTAACTCTGGCATTTAGATCCTCGCAAGCGCAGGCTGCTCCCTCGAACTCCTAGATCTGCTCTCCCAAACCATCTCAGCTGTATACGACCGCACCGATCCTCGCCACCTCTCACCCTCCCACCTCTCCACCCTGCGCACCCTCGACTACCGCATCAAGAACCTGGTCCAAGTAACTCGCGTCGAATCCATCTCGTCGAATTCCTCCGACTCGCCCGAACGCACTTCGCATTCCCACAACGCCGCGCTCTTTTACCGCCTCGCAGTACACATCTACCTCCTCCGCGTCGCGCAAGGCCTCCCGCTCTCCTCGCCCAAGGTACACTCACTCATCGACTCCGCGTTCGAAACCCTCTCACTTCTTCCCTACTGCGAACGCCCGTGGCCGCTCTTCGTCGTCGCGCTCGAAGCTCGCACGGAAGACGAGAGGAGGCTGGTGTTGGATAAGATTGAGGCAGGCGTCAAGGCTAAGCCGTTTGGGAATATGTGCGCTGCGCGAGAGATGGTGACGAGGGCGTGGGTGCAGAAGGACTTGGCGATGGATGGGAGTGGGTTTGGGGAGGGAGAGGGGGATATGTCGGGGGTGTATAATGCTGCTGTGAGGGGGTTGGGGGGGATGCCTTCGTTTTCGTAGATGAAGGGGTGATGGTTGGTATCGCGGGGGTTGGATTTGCGCAGGGAGTAATTTGGGCGCAATGTGTGACGAGGAAGCGGAGGTTCGGTGCGGAAAGGGGTTCAGGGGCAAATGGCGGGCGCTTCAGAGGGGCAATTCGCAAGACAAGTTCACTGCCCTGCTGCGCCAATGCACACCAACCAGAATGCGCAGAATGTGTCCCATTTCTCTCCTCAACCTTAGGTACGGTTTCGCGATCCATCTCAATCCCAACACAAATTACATTCCCGTCATCGTCCCCCTCGCAACCCCTGAATCCCTACAGCGCCCGCACCACACCGTCACAACCAAACGCAACCCAATTCTGCGTTCCCGTTCGCACGCCCTCAGAGTCGAATATCCACAGGCAAAAATATCGAAAGGCGAGATGGCCGAGCGGTCTAAGGCGCCACGTTAAGGACTTCCTTAATTACATCATGGTTCATGATTCCGTGGTCCGAAAGGGCGTGGGTTCGAATCCCACTCTCGTCAAGCGATTTCTTTTTGGTATTTTGACCTGACACTTCAACTTTTCCAGACCTTCTCAAAAAGGTTGCGATTTCTTTTTACTTCTTTTTTGGATTCGCTCGGTTTGTTCTTTTGAAAGCTGATAAAGCATTGGCGTGTTCTTTGGAACTTGAAACAGGGCTTGGGGTGAGGGACAAGGTGGATATCAGATCGCTTTTCAACTTGCACTATCTCATTAACTACAATTTTGCTTCAACTCCTGACAATCCTCCCAGACATTCATGTCATAACTCATCCTGGCCCACAACACTCAAACTCCAACCCCATACGCCTCTGATCACCCCTCCTTAAACCCCCTCAAGCATCATCGAGGACAAAGCCCCCAGTGCCCTGATCAAGAACAAGTCTCATTCTTCACCCCGTCATTCCCCCCACACCAGATATACACCCTGGAAAACACATCCGACGCATTCGCCCTATACCGCGTAGCGCACCACCACCCCGCGCTCGTTTCCTTATCCTTACAAAACGTCAGACAGCACCGCGTATCATCCGGAAGCCAGACATAGCTCCGCCTCTCGCCGATATCGAAAAAGCCCTCTTCTTGCATGACTTTTGTGGCGTTCCCGCCGTATTGCGGCTCCGAAAAGGCTTGGAAAGCGAGACCGCGGGGAGCGGTGCCGTTGTTGAGGAATAAGGGCGGGGATGGTTGCGAGGAGTGCGCGCGGCTTCCGACGATTCCGCCTGCGATGGCGGCGGCGAGGATGATGAGGGTGGCGATGGTGAGGGTTATGAAGAAGGGGCGGCGACGGAGGCCGCAGATTCGACGGGGTTTTTCATCTTCCTTTGGGGGAGGAGAGGGGGGAGGAGTACCCGGGGAGGATCCGGCTTTGAGGGAGTCCCACGGGACGAGGGTAGTTTGCGTGGTGATGGTGTTGCAGTCGGCGGAAGACCAGGTTGCGATGGGGGTGTCGTCGGGGGTTTTGGGGTTGGAGCCGTCGTCAGGGAATTTGGGCGTGCTGTCGAAGATGACGGGGTACTTGTCGCGGTCGGCGTTTTGCCAGTCGAAGTCGGCTTTCTCGGCCGTGGCGAGTTGGGGGGAGGAATCGACGTGGAGGGGTCGGGAGGTTACGACCTCCGGGAGGTTCTCATCTGAGGGTTTCTCCGAGATAGCTTTCTCCAGGTCTGCTTTCTCCAAGTCTGCTCTCTCCAGGCCTGCTTTCTCCGAGACTGCTTTCTCTTGTGGGGCGGCCATTCTCGTGATGCAATTGGGATTACTCAGTTTGCTGGGACATCGTCACGACCAAGCTGCGTGTGGCTGCGCAACAAGGAGGGTGGATTCTTACGGGAGCCATTGTTAGGATATAGGACAGAAGCGTGCGTTTGCGTAAACCGACCACTTGCCGGGACACCATTCGCGTAAGACGGTGCAATATAATTGCAGCGTTAGAGTAGCCTGCCGAGACCATATCCAGCGCGGTACCAAAGTCAGTGACACCACAGCGGCTCTTCAGGTGGTTGGTGAGAACACACCCGGTGGGTGCTATGGTCAGCAGCTGCCCACACGAGCATCGTTTCACATCGACACCAGCAACAGTTGTGTTATTTGCCCACTGGAGCACACGGAGCGGCGAAGTAGTTGTGCAATCTGTTCCTTTGAATCTCGCGAGTGACAGAGATATGCGGTGATCCGCTCCAACGAGATGTTTTCTTAAAAAAGATTGAGGGGTATCGGCGGGTTGTTTGGTTCCATGTCTTGTCCCGCTCCATTTTCCCGGTTTTGATGAAACGTGGCGACGCGCGATGACTAACTGAACAGAAAGCTCTGCCCAAAACGACACGAAGCAATTGAGAATCGAAAGACATCTAAAACTCTTGTGATGATGTTGGCAGTGGGTGAGGCTCTGGTGCGGGAGGGAATGCTTGTCTGAATCCGTCGCGCCGGGAGGAGTCGTGGGAGGGCGCAGCGCCGCTCACCGCAGGGGAGCTCAGCGGCCCGTGGTGTGGAACCCGCCCGAAAAGCCGTTCCGCCATCCTCGTCGGGGTTGAGTCCTGGAATGGCATGTGATGGGACCGAAGAGGACTGTACCACTTGGCTCAGAAGGGGAATGCCTATTTCGGGACCAGTGTCGGCGGCAGTGCGACGCGGACTTTGCACGCTCGTCTCGTCGTCTTGGCTAAGGACGTTGACAAAATCCCCTCGGGTGTCCCCTCCCCGTTCAGCGAAGGTCGCAGGTCCAGGCCCACTTGAATGCAAGACGCTCGGTTCATCGACAACGAGCAGAGAACCGCTGCCGAGAGAAGAAGGAACAGTGCCGGCTGTCGTCGGGTCCTGTGGAGCTGGTCCGTATTCGGCCCCGGATGGCAGCAAAGCCACGGGCGACGGCGGGCTGCTAGCTGGCCGGTTGCACGCCGCTGGTGGACGGCATTGGCTCCAGTGAAGGCTGCAATAACTTGCTCATTGCCGGTTCGTGCCCATAGTCGTCGGAGCTTCGCTGCGCAACAAAAGAACTGGAAAGACTGGGCATCGAGGGCCAGAAACCGAGAAGATGCAAGGACCGAAGTCGGCTTTGAAGAGCAATGCTTGCGAGCTCGACGAGATTTTCCCATGCCCGAAAGAGGGGTGGCTGTGGGTGCACGAGGGGCAGTCGCGTTGGACGCTGGAGAAGAACTGTGGGGCTGATGGTTCGAAACTTCACGCTTGCCAAGCGTCTTGATGCGATGGATAATCTTATCAGATCATCAGATAGACAGGGATTGCGCCATCAGGACAACCACCCCCACCAGTCACCACCCCGGTACGGCTGCAACACAACAACTCCAGACCTGTGGACAGCCTGCACTCTCCTCCACCGGCAAAATTCGCTCATGGACGGCCCATGTGCTGCCCCAGCTGTCGCTGCGTTTCACGACTCGGACCAGATCAGGCGGCTCCATCGTGTCCAGAGCGAAGCGAACGACACACCGCAGCGTGGGTTTCCCGCCACTTAGGTTTACCACAGCTTCGGTATGTGCCAGCTTTCTCACCGAGATGGGATACGCTGAGATGCAGGACTGCCTTTCCCCGCCTCCTTCTCTTCGGATGCCGCACCATCCCGCTTCTCCATGACCATGGCTGGTCCGGCTGGATCCAGGTCGAGGCTCGGGCCACAGGCCCCCGAACCAGGGTGAAGGGCGGTGCTGCCGCCGTGTGTCGCGCCAGAACGAGCAGCTGTCATACGATCTGATAAACACCCTCCATTCGTTTCCCCTCCCGGACAGGCGGGCCAGAGCGCAAAGCCGCTCGTCGGAGCATGGCAAAGCGAGCCGTCGGTGGAAATGAGTGGGTGATGGATGGAGGCAGGGTCGGATTTTTCGCGCTGGGCGTCCCCAATGCCCCACTTTTCCATCTTATCAGATCCGAAGATAACGCCGATGCCGCTGACCTTGCTGGGATCCCCGGCAAGATCCTGGCAGAAATGGACAGGCCGTGCAGAAGCGTGCATCACTGCATCATCAACAGCGCTCCCCTTTACCCCTTCTTGGTGCCTTGCTTCCTCCTCGCCATCTCTCAGCACCCGCAAGCGACCATCCAGCCCGTCGATCACAGCCCGGCCGTGACGAAAATTTTCACCATTTCCCCCCCACAACATCAATTAAATCGCGTCACCCTTTTCTCGAAACAGAATGGACTCCGCAGCGGCACGCACGTTTGGCCGGTACTCGACCCCGAATGATGCATCGATTCGCCTGTTTTTGCGGGATAAAGCGGAGGCGGCCGCGACCTCTTTGTGCCCTGGGTAGGGGTATTCCATCGAGCGCTTCCGGTCGTCTTCCTCGGCTTGCGAGGGTGCAAGCGGAACAAACTGGGGCGCGTCTCCAACAGCCCGGGCTCGGTTTCTATCAAAACGGCAGTCACGGCCACCGCTGATGCTCCCGTTCCGTCTCACCCTCTGTCCACACAATTCCTGTCCTCGCCCACCCTCCAGGCTTCCTTTGCCACATAGCCATTTGCATCCAGCCATTTTGCTGCTGTGGAGCGTGGGAGGACAGCCAGCCAGAAACAAGCCTCACCCACCCTTACATTCCTCAGCGTGCTGCCGTCTGGGCTAGGCTCTGCCCGCGACCCCGAGACCCTCCGTCACTTCGCCCGAGCTCAGCAACTACTATTCTGCCGCGAATAGATATCGTCATCTTCTCTGCCTCACAACCAACAAGCAATGTCGCCGCACTTCGACATTGACACGATGGGCAACTCTGCCTCTTTGTCTGCCGCCGAGCAGATCGGCAATGGCTCCACGCCCGACGTCATCGATTCCACCTCCCAGCAGAACGGAACTACACACACCGTCAAGGCTCTGAATGGCCTCAATGGAGTTGCCAACGGAGTTCATGATGACGTTCCAGAGCTGGTGAATGGCAATGCTGCACCCAGCGCCGCTCCCATCGCCGAGACTCCCGCCGTGGTACACACAGAAGATATTACCGTCACCAAGAGCCCCTTTGTGAGGCCATCGGCGCCAGACATTGTTTACGACTTGGTCTGCATTGGCTTTGGGCCGGCGAGTCTTGCCATCGCCATCGCCCTTCACGATGAGATGGAGGCTGGACGGTTGAAGACGCCGCCCAAGGTCCTCTTCCTGGAGAAGCAGGCACAGTTCGCCTGGCACGCCGGCATGCTGCTTCCGGGCGCGAAGATGCAGATTTCATTTATCAAGGATCTCGCCTCGCTCCGGAACCCCCGGTCCAACTTCACTTTCCTCAACTATCTTCACAAGAACGACCGACTTGTCGAGTTCACCAACCTTGACACCTTTCTCCCGGCTCGTGTTGAGTATGAGGACTATCTCCGCTGGTGCGCGCGTCACTTTGACGATGTTGTCAAATACCAAAACGAAGTCGTCTCCGTCTCTCCTGTCAAAGAAGACGGACCCCTCAAGACTTTTACCGTTGGATCCCGGAACATTGTCTCTGGGGAGATCACCTCGTACACAGCCCGCAATGTTGTCCTCGCCCTCGGTGGCCAGCCTTCTATCCCGAAGTCTCTGCCTGCCAAGAGCCCTCAGGTGATCCACTCCTCCCAGTATGCGCAATACGTTCCTCAGCTGCTGAGCGACTCCTCGGCTCCCTACCGCGTTGCTGTTGTTGGCGCTGGTCAGAGCGCTGCCGAGATTTTCAACAACGTTCAAAACCTCTACCCCAACAGCAAGACCTACCTCATCATGAGGTCTGAATTCCTGAAGCCATCTGATGACTCTCCATTGTGAGTATTCATTTGAATCTCTTGTGTCGACTCAAACTAACTTGTGATTAGTGTCAACTCTATTTTCAACCCCGAGTACATTGACAGAATTTACCCCAAATCTTCCGCCTACCGCGCCGCATTCCTGGACGATGCCCGTGCTACCAACTACAGTGTTGTACGCCTGGAGCTAATTGAGCATCTCTACGAGAAGATGTACCACCAGAGGAGAATTCTTGGAGTTGACGAGAAGAAGTGGCCTCACCGCATTTTGGCCGGCAGAAAGCTCGTCAACGTCAACGAAAAGGGTGACAAGCTGCAGGTCAAGGTCGCTCTGAGCCTACCTGGTGAGGTGGAGAGGCAAGACGGCCCGCTCCTTGAGGAGGAAGATTTGGAGGTGGATCTCATCATCTGTGCTACTGGTTATCAGAGGAGGGCGCATGTTGACATGCTCAAGGACCTCTGGTCTCTGCTGCCGGAGAACGCTGAGAACGGCTCGGTGCAGGTTGCAAGAAAAGACCGCTGGCTCGTGGAAACCGAGGACGCCCGCCAGCGCGTTCTCGAGGTTGCAAGGAACTACGGAGTGCGTTTCACGCCTGGAGCGGTTTCGCCGGAGTCTGGTGTGTGGCTTCAGGGGTGCTGTGAGGCGACCCATGGTGTAAGTTTCCCCGTTCTCCATGTGAATTGTGCAAAATGCTCACCATGCCTCAGTTGAGTGATACCCTTCTTTCTGTTCTGTCGACGAGGTCTGGTGAGATGGTGGGCTCCATCTTTGGCAAGAGGTGAGGAGTTTGAGTAATTGGGCATGCATGATGGGCGGATGGTATGACTTGGATGCATTAGACTTGGCCGTTGGCTATCTTGGGTTTCACAAACAAACTAGCGTTACTTACCATTGGTATTGGTGGAAAAAAGAAGGCGGAAGACCTGTTTTGATCATCCGATCTGTCATCTCTAGAGGTGTTGGCCGCGGACTTACACATCTCCCGGTTGCGAGGACGCAAACGAGCACTTGGCAGAGGCGCTGTCACGCGAAGCCTGTGAGGCCGTTTTCCATGCACGTCAACCCTGAGGCGTCAATAGTGTCTCTGGTGAGGCGAGGCGAGGTGACAGAACGGTCCTCCTTGCATGAGACGTCCCCCTTCCTGACCGAGAGACCGGGATCTGGGCTGTTGGGGCTCTCCTGTGCCCCCCACAGGTTCTCGGGACGGGTTACAAGTCTTAGGTAAGCGGGGAGCCAGCCGACGGCCGAAGATCGGATCCCCACTGTGTGGAAGCTCTGGAAGAGGCGGCGCCGACCACTGGTTCTGGGTTATAGGCCGAGCCTAATTTACAGTGCTGGATGGGGGCTTCACACCCACTTCCCTATGACGCAATGCGAAATGCGGGCGTGACTAACACTCGTAACACTTGCCAGGACTGGATACGTGCGGTTCAAAAAGAAATTTCATGGAGACTGCTCCAAACAATGACTGAATGTGGCTGCAGGGCACTTTCACTCGTTTGGAACGTCTAGAAGGCACACAATGGGGCTTGGTGTGCTTGGGTACATTCAGTTCTCCAGCTGCGCCGTCCAACGCTCTGGTGCCCGGCAAACAACCCACCGACCCGTAATCCAACCTCAGACGGAGTGTTTGTGTTGTTCAGGTACCCGCAGCCACGCACCAACCTTGTTGGTATGTGGAGCCCCAGTCAGCTGTTCCATGCTTCTTCTCTTGCGCATCACATCACTCAGACCCACTGCCCGCTGCTTGATTCCAGCGGTTCGCTGCGGCCCGCTTCAACCACCACGGCACTGCGGCAACATTCCACAGAGAGACATCCACACCTTTCCTCGGCGTCGCTCATTTTTTCCATACTTACGCAGATACATGCGGTCTTTACTCTTCCCAGCACAGCCTGCACCGTTGAGCTGATTATTGGATGCAAGTCATCGTGCCTTCCCGGCCCCTCTAGTCCCCGAAGCTAAACTCGGAAGGTACGTTGTGCATTCGCTCGTTCTTGGCTCTTCATCCCCTCCAATTCCCCTCTCTGCGCCCTGGATACCAGAACGCCGTGTTTCCCACACACAGACTTCCCGAGTCGCATTTCTCTGGAAACCGGGTCATCGTCGCCACTCGCCTATCTTGCCCTGGGATGGTATGCCGCCGTCGTATCGCATTGCATGCACTGCAGCAACTCCCGGATGGGACATTTCTTTTCACGGCACCGCATCCAGAGGTAAACCCGCCCCCGGTCCACGTGTGCTGGAATAAACCACCGGCGCAACCCCAAGCCGCACCAATCCATATCACAAGACATGGCGCCCTCCTTTCTGCAATCCTCCCCACCCACTTCGCGTGTAAAGGCTTTGGATTATTGACCAATAGCCGTCAAGCCGAAACAAATCAAACACGCTTGACTTGTGTTGCCGTGGGGTGCTGACCAATTGCCAGCCCTCGATTTCGGCGACAAACGTTGTATATGCAAGCCTGGCGTTGGGGCTGCGAACGGAGTCGAGCTGTTGATGTATCGGTACCTCTGCGTTCGATGCGCAGCGAGATAATACGCAGATAGAACGTCGGGATACGCTTGGCCTCGAAAGGTGAGAAAGACCTTCACCGGATCTTTCCTTCGCTATCTGCTACTTCTGGACTTGCTTCTTATAGTCTCGCACAGCCAAGACTCCGCACGGCTGAACGTTGACTGATTTGTTTGGTAGCTGGCAGTACTAACTGAAATGGCGGCCATGGCTCCACAAGATTTAGACGGCAATGGGAACGCCACGCCGCTGTCGATACTCAATCATCCAGCTTCGCGACTGCCGGGACCGAGTCTCCTTCACCAGTTGGTTCGAACAAGTTCGAATGATGGCACAGCACCCGCCATCGTATTTCTGGCCGCGGACGGGACGAGGAGCTCTTTGTCATACGGCGATTTCCATGCTGCAGCTGACGTCCTCGCGTCCAGAATATCGAGTCTGATTGGTGGCTCTGAGCCGTTTGTTGTTCCCGTGCTTATACCACAGTCACCGTCGCTTTACATTGCGCAGCTTGCAATTCTGAAGGCAGGCGGTGCATTCTGTCCGCTCAACCTCGATATTCCAATCGAACGGGCGAAACTTATTCTCAATGAGGTCAAGGCAAAAGTCGTCATCACAACCGAACAACTCGCCTTGAATCTTCCCCGAGAGAATAGCCGCGTCTTCTTATTCGTTGGGGCTGAAAGTGAGTCGGACTCAGCCGCGTCCACGAATCCTCCGCACAGATCGCCTCAGCCGTCTGATCTCGCCTATGTGATGTACACGTCTGGCTCAACTGGCACACCCAAGGGCGTCGGGATTTCACACGATGCAGCGACACAGAGCTTGCTCGGCCATGACAGGCACATTCCGCAATTCTTCCGCTTCCTGCAGTTTGCCGCACCCACGTTCGATGTCTCGGTCTTTGAAATATTCTTTCCCTTCTTCAGGGGGCGGACACTTGTCAGCTGCGACCGGTCAACCATGCTGAACGACTTGCCGGCGGTTCTGACGACGATGAACGTTGATACTTGCGAACTCACTCCGTCCGTGGCGGGAAGTCTTCTTCGGACCAGAGAGAGCGCACCAAGCTTGCGATTGCTGTTGACCATCGGCGAGATGCTCACAGGGCCAGTCATCCGGGAGTTCGGAGGCAGCGAGGAGAAGGACAGCATTCTTTGGGGGATGTACGGGCCCACGGAAGCGGCAATACATTGCACAGTTCAGCCGGCGTTTGGGTCCAACTCCTTGGCGGGCAATATTGGTGTACCGTTTGACACCGTTTCGGCCTTCATCCTCTCGGTGCCCGACAAGGACAAACCTCATGAGAGCGGGTTCAGGGTTTTGCCTCGCGGCGAGGCTGGCGAGCTTGCCATTGGCGGTCACCAAAACGCCGAGCAATATATCAACCGCCCCGAGCAGACCGCCGCAGCTTTCATCGATACCCCGTTCGGCCGGTTGTACAGGACTGGCGACAAGGCGGTGATGCACCCTGACGGAACGCTAGAGTGTCTTGGGCGGATTGGCTTCGGTCAGGTGAAACTCCGAGGTCAACGCATCGAGCTCGGTGAGATCGAGCATGCTGCCCTCAGAACGCCAGGGTGCCACGGCGCATTCGCGGTCATTATCAACAACGTCCTTGTCTTATTCTGTGCTGTGGATGAGGTTGGCGGCATGACGGAGAAGATCGAAGACTCCTGCAAGCGATGGTTGCCGGGGTTCATGGTTCCTGGAGATATCGTCGTTGCGAAGGAGTTCCCGCGTCTCCCGTCTGGAAAGGTGGATCGGAAGTCTCTTGCTGCAAACTACTCGGCTTCAGAGTCAACCGGGGCTGTGGGATATGCGGATGACCTCGAGCGCCAACTTTGCGAAATCACAAGTCGACTTCTCCGCGTGGAGGTGCGACCTGGCAGCAACCTTTCGAAGTTTGGTGTGGACTCGCTTGTTTCTATCAAGCTCGCATCAGCGCTGCAGGAGGCTGGAATGGAGATCGGAGCTGTTGATATCTTGCTGTCGAGGACGATTTCAATTCTCAGGGACAGAGTTCTCGAGAAGCGGGCCGAGACGACCGAGCCACTGCTCAGAAACGAAGAAACAGCGGCTGCTGAGGCTCAAGATCTGGAACTCGACGATGAAGAAGCCAGCCGTGTCGAAGTCGTCATTCCATGCACGCCACTCCAGGTTTCCATGCTGGCTGAAACGATGGCAAATCCACAAGCATACTGCAACTGGATCGAGTTGAGCTTCCCTGCGGAATTCAGCGACATCCTGGTACGGTCTTGGATTTTGCAGATCGCGGCGACAAATGAAGTGCTCAGAACTGGCTTTGTGCGTCACCGGGGCAGGTTTCTCCAAGTCGTCTTCAAAGACTTGGCAGAGTCTCAGGTTCAGGTGGTTGCCGCCCCGTCAAGGGAGTTCACCCTGGAGCAGCCCGGTGACCTCCTTCGACCTTTCAGAGTGCAAATTGCCCATTCCATTGAGAGCGACCACCGAACTGTGGTGTTTCAGATCCACCACGCTGTATACGACGGATGGTCGATGGACTTGGTCCTGTCCGACTTGCAGGCACTCGCCGGAGGAGGAGCTCTTGGCGCCAGGCCTCAATTTCGACAAGTTGTGGACTACTACCAGTCGCCGGAGTTTCAGAGACAGTGTGATGCAGCAAGGGCATTCTGGGCTGATCATCTCGTTGGCTTCCAACCTCCGATGCTGCCGCACGTTCAGGCCGAAATCCCGGAGAACCCAACCGTCACCTCCAGCTCTGTTCCCCTGGACCTGAGGCCCGCGGCAGTCAAGGATTCGCTGAAAGGTCTTGGCATCGGCGCGCAAGTAGTATTCCAAGCGGCTCTTTCTTGGCACTGGGCATCATTCCTGGGTCTTGATGATGTGGTTGTAGGAACAATCACTTCGGGAAGGACCCTCTCGATCCCGAGGATACAAGACATTTTTGGTCCTTGCATCTCTCCCGCTCCAATCCGCACCCGCTTGTCACAAGTGCGTACGATCCGGGACTTGTTATCGAGTGTGCACAGTAGCGGGAGAGCAACTCTTCCCCACAGCATACTACCACTGGGGGAGATCAAGCGCGTCGCTGGTGTCCGCTCCGGCCAGCCCCTCTACGACGTACTCTTCGTCTACCAAGAATCCCTCTTCAGCAAGGGAAGAGCCACCAGCACCATCAAGGAGATTTCACACCAAGACTTTCTCGAGACCAAACTCCTTGTGGAGGTTGAGCCGGGCAGCCATGGTTTCACTTGTTTTCTCACGTCCCGCTCTGATGTCTTCTCCAATATCCAGCTCGAGGCGATGGGACGATCGATTCAAGCGCTTGTACAACACATGCTCAAAAACATGGGCGCCGATCTGGTTTCGATGCGAGGAGCTTTCTCGTCGGATCTTCTCTCTGTGTTCAACCCAACGCCAAGGTCATTTTCCAGGGTTCCGGACCTGGCATCTGCCGTCGAACAGGTGGCAGCCGAACATCCTGACAAGCACGCCGTTTGTTTCGCAGATGCGATTGCCAAAGGGACAATGAACACCACAACGGTCACATTTGACTGGTTGAACAGAATGGCGAACCGCATTGCTTGGCTCCTCAAGGAATGGGGTGTCCGCGAGGGCGAGACGGTATCCATCGCCATGGAGAAGTCGGTGCTGCTCTATGCTGGCATCCTGGCAATCTTGAAGTCGGGTGCGGCGTACTTGCCTCTTCTCCCGAGCACACCCTTGGCTCGAATCAACACCATCTGTCGACAAGCTGACGTCCGACTTTGTGTCTCTGACACCGCAACTCTCAATCAAATGTCTTCTGGCATTGGTACCGCGACTCTCGACTTGCAGACCGCACCCCTCGACGATTACCCCCTTTCCAACCCTAAACGAGCACCTGGTCCCAACCGAGCAGCCTACGTGATCTGCACATCTGGCACCACCGGCGCTCCTAAAGGGGTTTGTGTCACTCAACTCAACATTGTCTCGAACCTTGATGTTCTCTCACGAATATATCCCGTCAAACCCACCTCTCGACTCCTGCAGTCATGCTCGCAAGCCTTCGACGTCTCGGTGTTTGAGATATTCTTTGCCTGGACTACTGGGATGTGTCTGTGCTCTGGGACAAACGACACGCTGTTTGAAGATTTGGAGTGCGCGATTCGGATGCTCGGCGTAACGCATCTCAGCATGACGCCTACTGTTGCAGGCTTGGTAGATCCGACCAAGGTTCCTGATGTTGAGTTTCTTGTGACCGCGGGTGAAGCGATGACAGAAGGCGTTGCTGCCACCTGGGGACGGAAGCTCTTCCAGGGGTATGGTCCATCAGAGACAACAAACATTTGCAGTGTCAAGAGAATGGCGGATGGACCAGGGCAGGTCATTCGACATCTTGGCTGGGCGTTTGAGAACACCTCAACAGTGGTGTTGTACCCAGACAGTGAGGAAGTGGTCCCAATTGGGGCTCTGGGGGAGCTTTGCTTCGGCGGAGACCAAGTTGCTCAGGGGTACATCAACCTCCCAGAGCTCACGCAAAAGAAGTTTATCCAGCACCCGGCCTACGGAAGGCTGTATCGATCAGGAGATTTGGGCCGGATGCTCCCGGACGGATCAATGGTCATTGATGGACGTGTCGACCACCAGGTCAAGGTTCGCGGGCAGAGAGTTGAGTTGGACGAAATCACTGCAACTGTCCGACAGGCGCCAGGGATTGTCGACTGCGCTACCATTCTCCTGAAGAAGGATTCAACCAAGCCGGAGCGAATCGTCACGTTTTTTGTCCCGCAGGTCTCTGGAGAGACAGGCTTCCGGGTGCTGGAAGCGGCTGGTGATCTGGGAGGTTTGATCCAGCAGACATACAGTCTCCTGAGGACACGCCTTCCAGGGTACATGGTTCCGTCTTTCCTGGTTCCCATCTCGGTGCTCCCCACAACGCCGCCGGGGAAGCTGGATAGACGGAGGATGATTGCCGCTCTCAATAATCTTGGACCTGAGGCGCTCAGCCTTCTCACCCCAACGGCCCGTGCAGAGGAGGGAGATGGAGAGTGGTCGGATGTCGAGCGAGAGATTGCCGGTATCATTGCCACAACTTTTTCGGTTGATACCCACGACATTCGACGTTGGACGCCGCTTGCCACCTTTGGACTTGATTCGATTACCGCCATCGAGATTGCAAAACAGCTTCATGGCGCTACTGGGAAGAGGCTTGCCATCTCGGAGATCCTTGCAAATGCAACAGTGGTCAGGCTTGCCCATGCTCTTGGATCTTCACATGAATCTCCATCCTTGAAGGGGGAACCGCTGGTGTCCGAGGCGGCGATTAAAGCGGTATCCTCAATGTTCAGTGGGAAAGGGACGACAATCAGCGACATCCTTCCATGTACACCCCTCCAAGAAGCCATGCTAGCTGCCTCAGGTGACGGAGGGAGATATCTCAACCGGATGCTGTTGAGGATCAATTGCAATCTACTGAAGTTGCGGGAGGCTTGGATGGCCATGTGTCGGCGGCATGGAATTCTGCGGACCTGTTTTGTTTCGACGTTCGACCTTAAGAGGCCTATCGTTCAAGTTGTTCTTGACCAATGGGAACCATCCTGGCACGAAATTAATGCCACGGGGAGCTCGATTGAGACGTGCGTCTCCTCTCACGTTGCGACTGTTCCTTTGGCCATTGATTCGTTTGAGCCGACGGTCTCGTTTGCGACAATCACACACGAGGGCGCGGTGTATCTCTTGTTTGTTTGCCACCACGCCCTGTACGATGGAGTCGCCGTGGAGAGGTTGCTTTTCGAGGTTGAGCAGGTGCTTTCGGGGAAAGAGCTGGGCCCGGCGCCAGGCTACAAGGAATTTCTCGAGGAGTCATTACGGTTGCCAACATCCACGGACGAGTTCTGGACGAAACAACTCCAAGACTTTCGACCTCAGCTACTCGCTGGTTTTGATGTCCGCGATACAGAGCCAGAGCCGTTTGTGTTGTCCCGAGCCATTGGCGCTCCTCTGTCTAAGCTCACGGCGTCAGCGAATTCTGTCGGTGCATCCTTTCTGGCGCTTAGCCAAACATCCTGGGCTGTGGCTCTCGGCTGCTTCCTGCGGATACCCGATGTCTGCTTTGGAAGCGTTGTGAGCGGCCGCTCACTGTCCCCGGATGGCATCGACCATCTCGTCGCGCCCTGTTTCAACACCATCCCTATCCGAATGCAACTTTCTGCCGAGCTGAGGAGTATCGATTTGATTAAGAAGTTTCAAGCGCTGAACCCAGAGCTTTTGAAGCATCAATTTACGCCGCTACGGCATATACAGTCAATGATATTGAAGGGGAAGGGAGGGAAACTGTTTGATACCCTTTTGCTTTTGCAGCAGCCTGCGCGGAGGCTTGATGAGGCCATTTGGAATTTGGAGCGGGATGATGGTGAGATGGATGTGAGTTTTTGCCTTCTTGTTCTTTCTTCTTTGTTTCTGGTTTTGATGCGGCGGGGATGAGAGCCGGTTGAGTGTGTAGAAACCACGGCCTGAGATGTGTTCTGTGGAACGGTGCTGACTTTGCTCATTGGCAGATACCCCTTGTTTGCGAGCTGTTGCCGGACACCCACGATAATTTGCTCAGGGTCAAGTTGCATGTTGAAGGGTAAGTTCTCTTCCTTTCCCCCTCGTTTTCCCTCAGTTTCAGTTGTTGTGTTTGCGTTGTTTAGTTTGCAACATGTGGCTTTGTTGGTCCGAAAGTCTTTGTTGCAGCCGGTTGCATTGTTTGGTTAGCCCCTTTTCACCCCTGTTGCTCGGCCCGCATTGTGACCCACATTCCGACCATCAATCCAACAGGGGTAGGAGGGGGTTAAAGCAACAGTGAAAACAAAGAAGCATTTCGACGCAAATACTGACTATTGCCAGGCACCGGTTCAATACGCGCATGGCAGAGTTGGTTCTCGATTTGTTTTTTTACGTCATGGAGAATATTCTCCATTTTCCGGCCTCCGCATTCCCAACTATTGACACGGTACCCTCCGAACTCCGGGCCGCCATCTTGGGAATTCCATTCAAGAAAGCCGAGAGCAGCAAGGAGCTAGAGGTTCAAGACGCCCCAGCCGCGGCTGAGTCGTGGACAGCCACCGAAGAAGCCATTCGGAACGTGATATCGAGTCTTTCCTCGGCAAAACTTGAGAAGATCCGTCGGCAAACCACAATCTACCAACTGGGACTGGACAGTATCAGCGCGGTCCAGGTGGCTTCAATCCTGCGGAAGCAGGGATTCGGTGTTTCCGCCAGCAATGTTATCGAGAACCCGACATGTCAGAAACTTGGCGATTTTCTTGATGCCAAGACTTGGAGTGGCAATCAGCCCAACGGCCATTCTGGTGTCACTGGTGTTCAGCGTGTTCCAGACCTTGATCTCGACGGCTTTCGGACAACAGTTCTTCCCCATGTTGAGCAATATGGAGTCCACGTTGCTTTCGTGGAGGCCGTGCTGCCTTGCACTCCTCTGCAGTCCGGGATGATGGCGCAGTTCATGAAATCAGGAGGGAGCGATTACTTCAACTTCCTGGAATTCCGCGTCGATGGCCGCATCCCTGCGGAAATGCTTGTCGAAGCTTGGACCAAACTCCGCGAGGTGTATCCAATTCTCCGGACAGGCATTGTTTCCGTTGAGCACGACACCTTTTCGTTTGCGATGATACAATGCTCTTCGCGTCAGCTTCCCTGTTTTGTGGATTCTGTACCACACACCGACGCCGACAAGTTCAAGTCCGAGAAGTGGCAACAAGATGCTTCGCGTGAAGCTCTCAAGACACCCCATCAGAGTCTGTGGCATGTCGCCATCATCGAAAGGCAAGGAGGCTGTGAAATGCATCTTGCAATTCACCACGCTCTGTACGACGCACATTCCCTCCAGCTCATTCTCGGGGCCCTCGGGCGAGCTGTCAATGGAGATGTCATACCGCAAGCAGTTGCAACGGAAGAGGCCGTGGTTGATATCCTGGGCCAGATGTTCACAAACAAGCACGCCTGTGAAGCTTTCTGGAGAGAACAGGCCGGGAGGGTTGTGACTAACGGATTCCCTGTGATGACTCCATTGCGGGAGACCACGCGCAAAATCTTGGTGCAGGCAACCAGCAGCACCATGTCGTTCAAGACCTTGGAGACCTCAGCATCGCAGTCTGGATACACCCTGCAAGCCGTTCTACAAGCCGCGTGGGCTCGACTTCTGTCCGCTTATCTTGGAGAGTCTTCGGTGGTTTTCGGCGTGGTTCTCTCTGGCCGAACCACGGATACAAGCCAGTCGGCCATCTTCCCGTGCGTCACGACGTTGCCTGTGATTGCCACGGAGGTTTCATCCAACCGGGGCTTGCTGGACTCGATGATGAGTTACAACGCCCATCTTTACAAGCAGCAACACCAGCCTCTGACGCGAATCCAGCAATGGCTTGGCCGCACTGACACCAAATTATTCGACACGCTCCTGGTGTATCAGAAGCTCAACATTGACACGTCTGGGCCACAACCGTGGAGATTGGTTGTCGACAAGGCGACAGTGGACTACCCCGTGTCCATCGAAATCGAGCCGACTGATGACGCTCTCAGATACCAGATCACGCACTTCAGTGACGTTCTGCCTGCCGAGCAGGCTCGTATTCTGTTGCAGCAGCTCGATGGGATTGTCCAGCATCTCGCCACTCAGCCTGACGGGGACGGAGCCGACCTTGTTGGTCTCTCTCAGGAAATCTTCTCTGTGCTTCCGGCCGCACAACCAGTCCTCCCAACTCCTATCCAGACCCTTCACCAGTTTGTCGAGTCGCACGCTTTGCTCACACCAAGAAAGTTGGCGCTCTCCTTTGTTGACAGCTTCGAAGGGGACCGCCCGGTCGCCCGGGAGTGGACATACGAAGAGTTGAATGCGAATGGAAACCAGGTGGCCAATGCGCTTTCCCCCCGTGTCAAGGTTGGCGACATCGTCGCCATCGACTTCGACAAGTGTCCCGAGGCATACTTCAGCATCCTTGGGATTCTCAAGGCTGGCGCTGCCTTTGTGGCTCTCGATCCCGGAGCACCGTCAGCAAGGAAGCAGTTCATCCTTGAGGATTCAGGGGCGTCGGTGCTTCTCACTTCCAGGGCGGAACTGGATTACATCGTTTCAGTGCCAGTCATGAACGTGGATGAGGCCCTATTGAGGAATCATTCTCCAGAAGCTCCCACCACGGACCGAGAGATCAAGCCGAGCGATGTGTGCTATTGTCTTTACACATCCGGCACGACAGGGACACCGAAGGGTTGCGAGATCACACATGATAACGCTGTGCAGTGCATGCTTGCGTTCCAGGAGATTTTCAGGGGTCACTGGGAGGAAAGCTCACGCTGGCTGCAGTTTGCATCTCTGCACTTTGACGTCTCAGTGCTGGAGCAATACTGGAGTTGGTCCGTGGGCATCACACTCGTGGCTGCGCTAAGAGATATCATACTGGAAGACCTTGCGGGCACCATCTCGAAGTTGGGCATCACGCACATTGATCTAACGCCGAGTCTGGCAAGGTTACTACGTCCGGAAGATGTGCCGAGCCTTTGCAGGGGAGTGTTTATTACCGGCGGCGAGTCCCTCAAGCAGGAGATTTTGGATGCGTGGGGCCAGGAGGCTGTCATCTACAACTTTTACGGTCCAACGGAGGCAACCATCGGAGTCACAGTCTTTCCTCGCGTCCCTGAGAACGGTCGATCTTCGAACATCGGGCAGCAATTCATCAATGTGGGCTCCTATGTGCTGAAGCCTGGCACGGACATTCCAGTTCTGAGAGGCGCTGTAGGCGAACTCTGTGTCTCTGGTCGACTGGTCGGGAAGGGCTATCTCAACCGCGAAGAGCTCACAGCGGAGCGATTCCCAACCCTCCAGAAGTTTTGTGAGAGGGTTTACCGCACCGGTGACCTGGTTCGTGTGCTTCACGACGGATGCTTCGACTTCCTCGGCAGGGCGGATGATCAAGTCAAGCTTCGCGGCCAGCGTCTTGAGATTGGCGAGATCAACCATGCTATCAAGACTGGCGTGGAGGAGGTCAAAGATGTCGCGACACTTGTGGTACGCAACGAGCAGAAGCAAAAGGACTTTTTGGTGTCGTTTGTTGTGACTGAGGATGGGAAAACAAATCGCAAGAAGAAGCTGGAGATCGCTCATGCGCGGGAAGCGTCGGAGCTTGCTCGGCGGGTGCAGCATGCTTGCCGATCGAGACTTCCTGGGTATATGGTTCCAACGTATGTGTTTCAGTTGCCCTTCATTCCGCTGTCGCCGAATAATAAGGCTGAGGTGAGGGAACTGAGGGTATGTTCAATTTCTGTTTTTCTTTCTTCCGCATTTATTATTCCACTCGGCTGTCTTAGAGCAGGAGGGAAAGAAGTCCCCTGTAGGAAAACAAAGGAGTTACTTGAATGAAGTGAGTTAACAGCTATCGACAGGCGCTGTTCAACAACCTGTCACAAGACGAGCTCGTGTCATCGTCTTCGACCGCGGAGGGTTCGCCGACACAACTGAGCGAGACCGGAAAGCGCATTGCGTCGGTACTCTCAGCAT
Source organism: Podospora aff. communis PSN243 (assembly GCA_033296975.1). Taxonomy (NCBI): domain Eukaryota; kingdom Fungi; phylum Ascomycota; class Sordariomycetes; order Sordariales; family Podosporaceae; genus Podospora; species Podospora aff. communis PSN243. The sequence goes on along the minus strand of MU865951.1, from coordinate 309,944 downwards.
TCAGCTCCATGAAAATCGACAATATTGCGCCATTCTCCAGTATCTTCGAGCTCGGTGTCGACTCCATTTCCGTTCTTCGCCTTTCCGGAGAGCTGAAGCTCGCGGGCCTTGCAGAAGCCAACCCAGCCCTGATCCTCAGATATCCTGTCATTGAGGATCTCGCGCACGCTCTGGAAGCGCCACGGGACCTGTCTAGAAAAGGGGCAGTCGCAGCAGCAAGACAAATGGTTCAGGCTTGTGGCCATCGTCATCGACCACAGGTGTGCCGCGAACTTGGAGTGTACTCGGACCAGATCGAATACATTGCGCCCTGCTCGCCACTTCAGCAAGGCATGATCTCGAGATCTGTCGCCGATGGGGCATACTTCAACACTTTTCGGTTCAAGCTGCACGAAGGGGTGTCTGCTTCTTGTCTCCGCGAAGCATGGCAGCTGGTTGTTGAAGCCACACCGATTTTGAGAACTGTCTTTGTCGCCACCGCAGATGGCTGTGTTCAAGTTGCTCTCAAGGAGCTTGAAACGCCATGGGATGAAGTCGCGATTCCTTCTCCTGATGTGGAGGAGTTCTTGAAGAGAAGATACGGCTCATGGGTGGCCCATAACCAAGAGTCGGTTGTTCGGCCCTGGGAGATTGTGCTCGTTGAAGGAGATGCTGGGAGACTCCTGGTGCTGCACATCTTCCATGCATTGTACGATGCCAACAGCTTTCAGCTTATGGTTGATGCGATTGGACGGGAGTATTCCAAGCTTGGCGTGTCGACGAACGGGGCGTTGACGAATGGGTCGTCGGCGGTTGAGAAGGCGCCGACGTTCTTGGAGGCCCTCTGCCATGGTCCGCTGCATAGCTTTGCACACACAAAGGACTTCTGGGCTGAACATCTTCAAGGGGCTGCGCCGATCCAAATGAAGGTTCCCAGAAAGCCAGAGACTTCGGCACGTGAGTGCTCGATTTCCTTCGAGCCTCTGGAAAGACTGAGATCAAGTCTCGCGGTCACACAGCAAGCCATCGTCCAGGCTGCATGGGTTTGGGCTCTCGCAAAGCAGCACAGAGCAGGTCCAACAATTGGCATGATTGTCTCGGGGCGCACCATCGAGTTGGATGGCGCAGAGAAGGTCATCGGTCCCCTGTTCAACACATTGCCGTTCCACGCCAAGGCCATCACCCAGGATGTTCGACTCAGCTGGGCGGAGTTGGTAAAGCGGTGCCATGTCTTCAACACGACAGTTTTGGAGTTTCAGCATATTCCGCTGAGAGATATTCAGAAATGGTGTTCGGGTGGGAAGCCGTTGTTTGACACGCTTTTCTCGTTTCAGAGAGATGATGAGCTGGCTGGTGGTACCGAGCTGTGGGTGGATATGGGGTCGGATGTGAACGCTGATTATCCTATGGCGTTGGAGGCTACTTTGAGCAAGGGAGAGACGCTGAAGCTCCTCGTTGTAGGGCAGGGGGGTGAACAGGAGCTGGTTGCGTTGATGGACGACTTGGAGGTGGCGCTCGCAGCCATGACAAAGGACTGCAGAGCGGCTATCTGGCTGGAGGGTCTCGAGACGGGGGAGCCCGTCGGGCTGAACGAGGTGATGAGCCAACCACTCGCCAACGGAAACGGTGCCTGGACCCCATTGAACAACGGCTATCACCTTGACTGGACGGAACCTGCAGCAACCATCCGACACGAGATTGCTTCGCTAGCAGAAACACCGTTCGACTCGATTTCCGAGATGACTTCCATTTTCGAGCTCGGCCTCGACAGCATCGACGTCATCAAGCTTTCGGCGAGGCTCAATGCCCGGGGGGTGAAGATCAAGACCAGTCAGATCATGGCAGCGCAAACCATTTCGAACATCGTTCGGCAGCTACAAACAGGGACGTCAAACGGACATATGACCAATGGCCACCCATCAACTCGCGACTCTCCAGCTCACGGCACTCTGCAGGAACATCTTGAAAGTCTTGGCCACGACCTGAGCGGAGCGGAGGCTGTGTTTCCCACCACCCCTCTTCAGGACTCGATGGTTGCAGAGATGATTCACTCCAACTTCCAGTTGTACTTCAACCACGACGTTCTCGAGATCGAACCCGGCGTTGACGTTGAAAGGCTCAAGTTGGCCTGGGACACTGTCGTCATGGCTTCTCCCACCCTGCGGACGGCGTTCGTGTTCCTTGACGACTCTCAGCTGGGGCACGCGTACTGCCAGGTTGTCAGCAAGAACCCGCACCACCACCTGGCCGAGGTTGAGTTGGAAAGTGTTGATGGCTTGAAGAAGATCGCCGACGTAGCAGTGCATCGAGCTCGCAAGGCAGGCGGGCAGTCGAGCCTGCTTCAACTCGTATTTGCCAGAGTCAACCAAAGGAGATTCTTGGTCCTCTCTATTGCGCACGCTTTGTACGATGGCTGGTCCCTGGAACTCCTTCATCAGGACGTCCGAGCGGCGTACGAGGGGCGGTTCCGTCCACGCCCGCATTATGACGCCTACCTCGACGAGATATTGCATTCGAGTTCAGTGCAGTCGTCCGACTTTTGGGCTGGATTCCTGGAGGGCGTGTCTCCCACTCTTATCTCGGAGAAGATCACAGACCGGCAAGACACGGTCTTCAGGATTGAACAGTCATCCTCGGCATCAACGACAGACGTCAAGTCCTTTTGCAAGGCGCAGTCCATCACCCTTCAGGCCCTCGGACAAGCTTGCTGGGCTGCAGTTCTTGCCAACCGAACAGGGTCCCTGGACGTCACGTTCGGAGTCGTCTTGTCAGGGCGTGACTCTGAGACTGCCGAGGACTTTATGTTCCCGACCATGAACACGGTTGCCGTTCGCAGCGTCCTCCACAGCAAGATCAGATCATGGCTGCAGTACGTTCAAGAAAACGCAACCAATGTCTCGGCGTTCCAGCACTTCCCTCTACGCAAAATCCAGAAGTTGGTCAAGGGGGTAACGGGGCCGCTGTTTAATACCCTGTTCATTCAACAACGGCGGGTGGGTTCCGAAGACCAGGAAGAGCCATTTATGAGATCGATTGAGGGGACGTCGGCTGTTGAGTTTCCCGTTTGTGTTGAGATGGAGATGCAAGAGGATGGGCTGGTTTGGAGAACGGCATGTGATGGGAATTATCAGTCGGATGCGGAGACGTCTTTGTTGCTGCGGGATTTGGATGCTGTTTTGCGGTATATTCTTCGCCATCCGGAGTCTGATGTTCTGTCGTTTTCCGAGACCGGGACGTCGGTGTGTGGGTTGCTGCCGTATCGGAAGGCAAATGTGGGAGGTATGTCTAATTTCTTGATTTCCCGCCCCTTTTGCTCCTTGGCTTGTTCTCAGGAGCCTCCTAGACTTTCCGAAGGGACTCAAAAGGAGGTTGTTAGCTTACATGCCACCAGTGGATGAAGCGCCCACGAACGACTCGGATCATTATGGCTCTCCATCGCCCCTCGAGGAAGACATCCGCTCGGTCCTCAGCGAAGTCTCAGGGGTGCCCACTGCGTCCATTCTGCCAACACACAACATCTACCACCTGGGCTTGGATTCGATAAGCGCCATCAAAGCGGTTTCTCTTCTCCGGAAGCAGGGATTGTCAATCACGTTCCGGGACATGCTTCGCGCCAAGTCCATCTCTGAGATGGCCTGTGTCTCCGGGGCCAATGCTACGAATGGTCAAGAGCATCGGCAATCGGACGCCAGCGATGGAAGCATGGACTACGAGAAGGCGATCTCCGATGTTCTTGAGGATGTCGACGCCGCTTCTGTACTCGAACGCCAAGCAATGGGCTCTGCCGACATCGAAGAGGTTCTCCCGGCTACCGCAACGCAAGTCCACATGCTTTCGGTCTGGCAGAACACCCGGGGAACGGTCTTTTACCCAACCTTCAACTTCCGAGTGACCGGGGTTGATGCATCCGCGGTGTTGCAGGCATGGGATGCGCTGGTTGCCGAAACACCGATACTCAGGACCACATTCATTCCGACGCAATCAACAACTGCCCCTTTTCTGCAGGTCATCCACAAAACACCTCCAAAAGTGCCGTACACGTCTATCTCGGTTCAAAAACACTGCGGCAATGTCAATATACTGCTGAGGATACATCACGCACTCTACGATGCTGTGAGCCTGTCCGCGATGCTCCTCAGGTTTGAGGATTTCTGCAGAGGCATCTCGAGCGCAAGTCGGCATCACAAAGCGGCATGGAAGGCCTCCGTCGCCGCTGCATTCGAACAGCACAGCCGCACAACCATGAAGGAGTTCTGGACGGAATATCTCTCTGGTGTTGAACCGACACCGTCGTCGTCATCAGCACCTTCTGGGACAAGTGCTAGGACCTCAGCTCTTGTGCCACTCGCAATCAAGGATATCAGCCCGCTTAAGTCGCTGTGCTCTGCCCGGGGCATTACGATTCAGTCGCTCTTCTTTGCTGCCTATGCGTCTTTCCTCGCCAAGTCGTCTCCTGGCCAGCACACTGTGGTCTTTGGCATCTACCTCGCAAATCGCGGCGGCTCGGACTCATCGACATACCCAACGTTGCGTCTCGTCCCTCTCCGAGTGCGTCTCCAACCAGACGAGAACTTGGTCACGGTGGCGGAGCGGATACAACAGGATATTCTGGCCATCTCAGCTCGTCCAAATGTTGATGTCGGGCTCTGGGAGATTGCGGAGTGGACAGGGATTAAGGTCGACTCATTTGTCAACTTTTTGAGTATCCCAGGCGCAGTTGAGAAGTCAGATGGTGTGTTGAATGGAAGTGGAAATGTCATCCTCGAGGAGCTTCCAGCCGAGGCCCCCGGGATTGATGAGGAGCACAGAGGAACGGAGGAGATAAAGTGGATCAAGGGAAATATGGTGAAGGATGCCTACCGCGTAAGCTTCTGCCGAGTCCTACGCCGTGTTTAAGAACAGCTTGAGTGATGAACGATGCTAACTTGCGGATAGGACGCTATTGATGTGGAGGTGTCAATTCAATGGGATGGAATGACGATAGGGGTATTTGGGTCTCGTGGCAGGTTGGGCGAAGAAGGGGCGAAGGGGGTTGTGGATGGGATTGTCTCGGTGTTGGAGGGTCTCATTGTTCCTTGATTTTGACATAAGCATGCATGCTCCTGTTTTTCCTTTGTCTTCTATTATCTCAAGTCGTTCCATCTTTTTTCCACCGGTCCACGCACTCAATTACATGAAAACTGTCTAAGCCCCTGACTCGGGGGGTTCCGACAATGCGAAAAGAAAGGATAGTAAATAAGCATCCATGTCTCACCCCGGGAGCAGCATTAACCGCGCCCTAGGTGCCACAAGCCGAGCCGCCAAGTTCAATCGCATCCGTAGCCTGAGTCTCCTGTTATTTTGTCGACGAATGGCTCGCTGTTGAAACTCCCAACGCATGTGTCGCCAGAGGACAGGGAACCCGTTGAGAAAGGCAAGACGAGCTTCTAGTCGTGCTCGTGAGATGCGGTGGGAGATAAAGGGGGCTAAGATGCTGACGAGGAGGGTGAGGATGCCAAAGACGATTTGTAGTATAACTTCTGGTGACATGCCAGTGTCGGAACTCTGATCAGGCGAACGCGGCAGGTGATGGAGCAGGGTTGGCATTTGACAGGGGTTTGGATGGCGAGCCTGAGGTTCGTGTCGGCGTCTCTTGCGGTGGGTGATGGTAGTGAGTAACTGAGCTGCGATGCGTGGCTGCAGATAGTAAGAGAAGGGGTGGTTTGGTATTTGGGTTCTAGATGGTTAGGGGAGAATGCGGCCGGCGAGGGTTGCTTGGGGAGGTCTTTCTTGAAGGGGGGTTTTAAGGATCTCTGGAGCACATGCGCGGTGTTGATATGGAAGAGGATGCTTATTCTTTTCACACCATGCATGCAACTTTGAAGCACGAACAGAGAGGTTAACTCATGATTGGCGGCCCCTTTTCTTGGCGGACCTTTTATTGGCGGAGTGGACTTTTTTGGTCTGCCTTAACAACACCTACCGGGCCGCCATTTGACACACACACCATCCCGCCCAGATGCAACCCGTTTTTTGCCGCACATCGATCCCTAAACCACGACACACCCTTCTCCTCCACCCCCCCTTTACAACCTGTGAGAGCGACAATAGCCGGACCTCACCTGCTAACCGGGACCGGCTTAAGCCATCAGTTACTTGGAAAGGACCGCACCACAATCGATCCCGCATCTGCCGGTACAAGAGACCGTGGCCCTGCGATGACCAGGCTCCGGCCCCAGGTGTATTTTGACCGTCCCCGGGCCAAGTTGGCTAGGTTAGGTAGGTAGGAACGCGGGACATTCCCTCAACCCGGGCACAGAAGTTTCCGCTCCGCTCCTCGAAATGCAGCCCTCATCATAGGCGCGGCGAAAAACGCACACTCAACTACCGACCCAAAGCTTTGCATGCTACTGCAAACGGCAAACCGGGTGGCATGGCATGGGCGTTGTGCCAGGTGCATTCTCTATGTTACAGCATCGGGTGGTTCACGTCTATGTGCTCTTGGTAAAACCGCCATAACTACCTACTCGGCACATCCATGGTGACAACAAAGACAGGTAAGACAAACTTGATTTGAAAGAGGTCGACGTCAAGACTCGCATTAGATTGCGGAATGCCGAGTCGGACGTTGTAAGCACAATGGTTCAGGGGCTATTGTTTGCTTCAAAAAGGGGCCACTCGAGGATGGCCATTCTTCAACAAAGATCTTTCTTTTGGTTGCAGTTTATGGCAGCAACACTGCTATCAAAACAGCCCCCATTTGACACAGAAACGACAAAAAAACAATGCATCCCAAAAAAAGAAATGCACCGAGATGCAATGATCGACGTGGGCCTGATTTGAACAGACGCTCCCGAAGGAACAAGATTTCGAGTCTTGCGCATTAGACCACTCTGCCACCACGCCTGTGGATATCGATATCAGCGGCTACTCTACCTCAAGAGCTTGGTCGGGATCCAGCTAACGCCAAAGTCCCCACAGTTCCCAGCCAACAGTGGATCAAGCCTTCTTCCACGCCATATCGGCATCTGTCACACGAGTCAGCACAATCCACCTCACACCCAAAGCACATCACAAACCTGGATGAATCTCCGGCTCCTCAAGGAGCGCCCGAATCTCCTTCTTCCTCCGCCAATCGGTCCCGAACCGAATATCCCGCTCATCCATAACCTTCTCCAAATCCGGAATCTGATCAAACGCAGTGATGCTCGTCATGAGCTCGGGCTTACCCAGCGGGATCTTATGCCCCTTGTCCACCTGCCAGAGGTGATAGACCTTGCCGTAGAGCTGGATGACCTCTTCCATCTCTGCCGTTTCGGCCTTTTCCCATGCTGCTTGTGGGACGAGGGACGAGGGCTGCGGCATGACGAGCATGCCGGATTTGACTTCGAAGACGTGGCTGTGCCAGAGCTGGCGCTCTTCTTGGTCGAGGGTGGAGTACAGTTTTGGGGAGATCATGTACTCGACGCCGAGGAGGCGGGCGCCTGGGTTGGGGCTGTCGTAGAGGAGACACTGCCGGACGTCTGTGAGGTTGTTAGCGGGAGGTACTTTTTTGCGAAACAAGGTGATATTGTGGCGGAGCAGGTCACAAAACACGCACCCTCGGTCAAGTGACCGCAGTAGTGGTTGGTCTCGACCCATCGCTTGGGATCAGACGCGTAAACGTGGAAGGCGTTGAGATGAGCGCAAACATTTTTGACGGGCGAGAAGTCTTGCGTCAGGGCGGCGCCAGTTTCGAGGACGGTGCTCTTGGTGCTGCGGGGATCGCCGGCGACGTTGGGCGCTGCGCAGTGGTCTTTTCGGTGCGATGCGGCGTTCATTGTGACGAAAAGTACTATTGGATTGAGAAGTGCAATTCTTTTTGAGATAAAAGCTCAAGGCTCAACAAGAGTTCCTCTTTTGTTGCATGAGGAGTTCCTCTTCGATCGACACGTTCTGTTGCTGGTGATCGAGGTTCCTGAAATGGTGACGTCACAGTGACAGCTGCTTCTGGCTCCATCGTTCGTCCGTGGATCCATTGCTCGACGAAACATCGCGGTGCAGCGCTCCCCGCAACTCCAACACTCGCTGGAAACACTCGCTGGAGAAAATCCGCTGAACAACAACACCGATCCACGACGACTGGCTCACCGACCTAAGGCTGCTTTGGGCCAGACTGACAAAATCCGGGTTGAACGCATTTGCCTGCATTGCGGCCTCGACTCGATAGCGTGTGCCCCCCAAAACCACCCCCGACGAACCACCTGTCAGCGCCCTTTCTCCCGTGCATCTCCCAGATCGGCCGTTGGCAGCAGGCAGATCTTGGCAGCAGGTCAGCAACTGTGGCTCAGCCGAGGCAGAATTAATTGGCGACCATTTCGACAATATCGCGTCGTCCTGCATCTGCGCTGCACCCGTGTGGGACGCAGCTCTCTCGCCATTGTCGTCCTCGAGAGAAAACATGCAGCGAGTCTGCAACGTGCTGTCCGGACGCAGCACAAGGGGACCTTTGGGCGTGTTTCTGGTCGCTTGGCGAAACACGATGGACGGCGGGAGGAAACAAGCGTCTGCGGGAGCGGCAGAAAAACGGCAGGTATTGGCGGACCGGGGCTCACGAACTCGGGGCTGAGACCCGCTGAGACCCCCGGCGCTCGCCAACGACCCCCCCGCTAAGCTCACTTGACCATTGGCGCCCGCGATTGGCCTCCGAACACCCAAGACGCTGCCATGAGGCTCCCTCCGAGGCCGCTGCAGGATCCGTGCCCAAAGCGCCTGGCCGCGATGAGCGCGCAGCCACAAGCCCAGAGCCTTGCTGCCGTCACTGCCGTTGCCCCTAAAACAGATGCGCCATCCGGAAATTTCTGCCACACACTCGACGATGGTCGACGTTGACGACTCGGTATAGATTTTCTTTCGTTATTTTCGCTCGCTTGTATAGGCGCTGAGCCGGACGGTTTTTTGCACCCACGGATCGCTTTCGGCCAGCTCGAGACCAAACCCGTCCCCACCCATCCTCTCGTCCTCGATCTTCGCCGTATCCGAAGGCCGCTCGAGCGCTGTCGAGCGCCGGTCCTGGTCACACCGCGACGACACCGGCTCGGCCGATCAATGTCCGACAGCGGCGGCGGCAATGGCGGCGGCAATGGCAACGATGACAACGAAGTCATCCTCGGCGCGGTAGCCTTGTTCGTCTCGCTGGTTGCGCTGGTTGGCACCATCGCTCAGGTGCTCCAGCAATACTATGCGTCGGCCGCCGGTTTCGCCAATTGCGGCGAGAACGTTATGGGGGAGTGGCACAAGACATCAAAACGAATATTTCGACCTACCGAGCTACGATTTGAAGTGCAGTTCGACGCACCCGTCATCTTTGTGTGCCCCCCGGGCAACACCCGAGGCCCCGTCAAGGATGTACCCATCCGATTTGTGACAGGAACCCCCAAGAGCCTCGAGAATACGCGAACCCTTTCCCCACCCGAAGAAGAGAAGCAGCGGCAGAGCACCCGCGAGAGCAAGGTGCACACAGCCGACAATGAGCGAGCCACCTGGGTCACCCTGCTCTCCCAGCTGCACACGATGGAGCGAGCCAGTCGAGAATGGCAGGAAGAGCACTACCCCGGAACCGTCCCTACCGAAGACATGAAAGAAGAAGGCGAAGAAAACCCCGAGCTCCGAGGCCATTCCCTCGCCGTCGCCATCCAACCCAAGACTCGAAGTTGGGACAACATGCCGACCGACGTCAAGAAGCCCTACGCGACGACGACGATTTGCCATCTGCTCGAGATTGCCGCCATGATGGGCATCTATTGGAAAGAGTGGGACAGGTCAAAAGACCGCTACCGTGCCGAGGGCAACGGCTACATCTTGACGGGTTCAACGGTCACAGATTTGGGCTTGATGTTCACCTTCCAAATAAGCGGCGGAAGCCGTTTTCAGGAGAATCGCGTCATCCCCGTGGATGAGGTCAAGGAGCTTTGTTGCGGCTCGGTGTCGACCATCTTCCGCGCGGGTAGCGACGTCCGGCGACTGGGCATCGTGAATGAAGATCCAAGAGACCTCGGCTTCTTGCAGTTGGGCAGCATGAACGAGATCGCTGAAACGATGGTCTTGATGAACTGCAACACCATTACCGCAAGCTATTTCCGGCAAAAAGACAGCAAACACACGCATCTCTTCCCTGGTACGCAATGCGAAGCCACAGCCCCTTTCTCCCGCTAACCTGATCTTCACAGTCCCTCTCGAGCTCGTGGGTATGCTGTGCAAGTCCCTTCACATCAAGGGAACGCCCTACCGAATGCTGCCGAACCCTACCCCGTACCACTGGGACAAGAACTTCTTCAACCTTCGGAGGCTCATGAACGAGTACCACAGGCAAATAAAGCCGATATCCGACAGCGTTCAGGGTCTCAAGAAATTCGAGAGACTTGCCATGGGAGTGGTGGAGGCGCTGCAGAAAAACAGAGAGGAAGAGAAGGAGCGGAAAATGCAGGAGCGGTACCTTCTTCAGCGCAAGGAGGCTATGCTGCAAAAGGAGAAGCTGGAGAAGAAGTCGACCATCAAATCGGTATCCGACAATGGCGCACAAACGACGGGGGCTGAGGAGAAGACGGCCATGGCTTGGCCGGGTTTGCAGAGTCTCACATCGATTATCAGGAAGAGAAGACCCGCCCAGGCTGCAAAAGACGAGGAGAGCCAGACGCCCAAAGTCGAGGTCGACCCGCCGGCAGAAGCACCTAAAGATCCTCCGCCAAAGCCCAAGAATTCAAAGCCCGGATACAACATGAAGCTACTCGATACGCTGCACGATGCAGTCCATGAGTGTGACAAGTATCTCTTGAAGCGCAGGAGGGACCTTGTCAGGATAGTCATCCGAGAGCATTTCCAGGAGGTGCTAAAGATGCTCAACGGCGACGACGACGAGGACGATTATCTGCACATGACCGGGGGCAAGCCGTCGGATGCAGCGTCGGTCAGGCGTCGGCGAGCTCGCAAGTTTGAGGAGCTCAGCGCGGCTAGCCCGGAAGAGAGGCAGAAGAAGTTTATGGACATTTACTTTGGCGAAGTCCTCCACGAGGTCAAGAAACGGGCGGCCACCTCGGTTACCAAGTTCACCTTTTACGACCCCAACGACATGCCACCAACGCCGACTTCGCCAACAAAGTCGTCGTTCCTCCGACCTGACATTGCATGTTCAGACCCATTGTCTGATGCCGAGTCGGTCAACGAGGGGGACACAGAGGAGGCTTCTCGTCTGGAGCCCGACGCCGCATCCATCTGGTGTGTGTTGGTCTTCCGCATGTTGTGCTGGTTGACGCTCCACGACTTTGACAGGGGCGACTTACAAATCTCGAAGAGCGAGCTGCTGGGCAGTCGACTGCCGGTTTACATCTCGTAGGGGCAAGGAATTTTGGATACAAGCAAGGACACTGAATTTGACCATAGCGACGGCAGTTTGGGTAAGATATTTGGATGTGCTACTATAATACAGACAGACGATAAATTGTATGATGCTTCGATGTTACGAGGTGCTTGAGTGGGCCCATTCGTCCCTTCACCGACTCGGTCCTCTGACGCTATCGCGGCATCTTCCTGCCGGACATGCATGTACGACCATCTGCAAAGCTCAGGATCCCGCTGCTCTCTTCGATATTGGTCACTGCCAAGCAGTCTGGTCTTGAGGACTAGCGAACGCATGGTGTTGTATACTTGCGGTTTCTGTTTCTCCGTTTTTTCTCTCTTCGCTTCCCGCCGGGGGAAGGGGAGGCTCCCCTGACAGCGTCAGTTTCGCGCTCTCCCGCACACTTGAGCGATCGATCGGCGCCCGCATCTCCAACCTCATGCCAAGGCGGTAGCTCGCCACGCTGTCGTGTCAGCTCGATTCGACATTCGACAAGTCAGTGAGTGCTGGCTGCGACGTTGACAGCCCGATCAGCCCAACCCAATGCCCATGCGGGGCCGGCGCTAGCCTCTCCGTGGATTTGCCCCGCCCGCCAGCCCCGCCGAGCCAGCGGAGCACGGAACAAGGCAGGCACTGGCGCCTGATCATCCAGGCCGGCGAGACTGGCCTCTTCCCCCGCCTGAGTTGGAAACCATTCCGGTTTGGCTGCGCTACTGCCATGTCGTCACATTTCACATTTTCGGGTTCTTGCTCAAGCAGAGAGCAGAAACGACTTGCGGGTTGTGGGCAGGTTTTGGAGTCTGAATCTGCGTCGTCAGGTTTGTCGGTGAGCGACCCCGCTATTGGGCGCGGGAGGGAGCCGGCGCAGGTTCGCCCCGCACGGGAGGATGCGGTGAGTGATTGAGCGCAATTCCTTCCCACCAAGAGCGTTGCCGCTGCGGTACAAGGTACTTGGTTCCATGTGTGGCCGCGAATGCAAGGAAACCCGACAGCGTGGCTGGCATTCGTGGACCACTGGACGTGGCCAATTAGATGCGTGGAGAGGGGGTGTTGAGCTGGCGCCGGCTGGGGTGAAACAATTTTGGGAGCTTATCCGCTGAGACACCGCATCGCATGGCGGCAGCCGTTTGAGCTCCCATTTCAAGAACGGCGGCTGCTCTCTTCTTTTTTTGACTTGCAGAGACACAGCTAGCTTGAGGTGTTTTTGTTTCTGTTTTGGCGCTGTGTTGTGAGACGACCTACGGCTCTTGGATGCTCGTTTGGTACCACTGTTGGGAGTCCATGGTGGATTTTGGGAGAAGCAATCGCACCCCGCCATTTCACCCCCGTTTGCGACTTGATCAGACACGATGCCGACTACGGAGATTATCACCATTATTAACAACTCGGGGAAGGTGATTAGCACGGTAAGCAGTCTTGGAATTTGTGAGGGTGGTTTTGGGGGGGGGGGGGGGGGTTGGCTGACAGACACAGGGCAAACAACTCGTGGGCATCTTCAAGGAGGCCAAGGCCGCATACCGCGAGAAACGAGAGCACATCAAGCTCGAACGCGCCGAGCGTGCAGGCATCCAGCGCGCCAAAACCTTCGACGTCACACCGCGCGGCGCACCTGATCGGTACTACGAGGAGGACGAGTACGACGACCATGTGTACGACCGCCGCGCCATTCGCGACGCTCCCCGCCGCCGGTCGCAAGATGATCTCCACTCGCAGGCCTCGTCGCACCGCAGCCACCGCTCGCGCCGCTCCGACCGCCCCGACCGCGATCGCGACCGCTCCGGCCGACCGGCCCTGACCATTGCCAACCTCCAGACCCACTCTGAAGTCTCAGCCACCGCCCCGTCCGCCGCCCCGAATGGCGCCTCCAAGACCTACCGCGCCCCGTACGCCGAGACGGCCCCCCGGGACATGCAGCTCTCCCGACCGAACCTCGCCCACGCCGCGACCATGCCCCTCCCCCCGCGCTCCGAAGCCCCGACCATGACGACCGCCACCCCCGTCGCCACCGCCCGGCAAAGCATGCTCGTCCACCGGCCGCGCTCCGACCCGTCCCTCAAGAAGAAGGAAATCGACATGAACCTCGCATACGGCGACATCCCCCCCGACCTCGCCCACCGCGCCGACCTCGACCACACCGCTTCCCGCTCCCCCCGCGGCAGCGGCGAGCTCCAACTCGCCACACCCCCCGGCGCTGTCGACCCCAACGAGGCCCAGGCCCTCACCATGGTCGACCGCATCGAGTCCCTCCTCGAAGAGGCGCACTGCATCCACCACACCGCCTCGAGCATGATTGCCAACCTGCAGCAAAACCCCCAGGCCGCAGCCGCTGTTGCGCTGACGCTCGCGGAGCTGTCTACGCTCATTGGCAAGATGTCGCCTTCGTTTCTGCCGGTGTTGAAAGGGAGCAGTCCGGCTATTTTTGCGCTGCTGGCGTCGCCGCAGTTTCTGATTGGGACGAGCGTGGTTGTGGGCGTGACGGTGGTTATTTTTGGGGGGTGGAAGATTGTCAAGAAGATTAAGGATAATGCGGCTGCGAAGGCGATGGAGGCGCCGTTTGAGATGCGGGATTTGGGCGGGGATGCGGCGAAGGATGGGGCTGCTGGTGGTGGTGGGGGGGAGAGAGGGGAGTATGAAGAGGCGCTTGTGCTGGAGGAGGAGTTATCGACCATTGAGACGTGGAGGAGGGGGATTACGCCGTTTGGCGCGGATGCGGATGAGGATGAGGAGACTGCCGATGTGGAGCTGATGAGTCCCGAGGCGGAACGGCATCTCCGCGAGAAGTACCGCGACGCCGAGGTCGATCCGATGGATTCGGTTAGCCAGGTGGGAGCGCGGAGTCATCGGAGTGGTAGGTCGCATCGCAGCAGGCGGCATCGCCATCGGAAACATCACGACGGCGATGAGGAGGAGGTGGATGTCCCGGAGCGGAAGTCGTCACGTCGGTATAGGGATAAAGAAGGAGGGGAGAGTGAAGTTGCTGAGAGCGTGAGGAGTCATCGGAGCAGTAGGAGCCATCATAGCAGCGCGTCGTCGAAGCATAGCTCGAGGAGCAGGGTCAAGGCGATTGAGGAGGGGAAGGAGGATGGGGAGGAGGTGGTCAAGGGGAAGGAGAAGAAGAATAATATGCTGAAGACGCTGTTTAAGAAGATGAAGGATAAGGAGGAGGAGAAGGAGGGGAGGAAGGAGGGGAGGGCGATGAGTGTTATGGTGTAGTGTTTTTGGAAGGGGTGTGAGAGTGCTTTGGACGGGAGTGTGTTTCTCGGGTTTGGAGTTTGGAAAGGAGCGAGGGGCGTTTTGAGAGTGTGCGTTTGAGAGAAAAGGAATACAGTACATCTCTGCTCAGCGTAGAATAATTCCGTTACTGGAATACGTGCTAACTTTGGACACTCCCGCTGGTCTAGCCCAAAAACACCAGTTCTCAACTCTGCACAGGTGATATTTCTGCTCTCATCAATGCGCCCTGCTTGAGCTGGCATGCTCCTGAAGAACCCGGGATGTTACTTGCCGCGTTTAGGATCTGCCCAGCACACCCAAACGGCAGGCTCGCACGCCGCAAGCAAGTGAGTAAGTCGAGCAGTCCTGCATTTTCTTTATCGATGCCGCAGCATGCGCATCTTGCCTGTTCAGCTTCATCAACCTTCTTCAGACCTGGATGAGTCCTGCTTGGAGTCTGGGCCCTATAGGAACCTGCTAACCTGATTAGCAGCCTCACGGGCCCATAGAATACGCTGGGACATGGCTCGGGAACTGCCGCCTTCAAGCCCAAAATTGAACAAACTGAGCTGCAAGATGCTAACGGGGGGCAAGTTGGGGACCTGTACCATCTCACACAACGCCGCCCCGTGCATGAAAACCTCAGGCTGAACCCACAAGTTTCAAAGCTACCGCTACCACTCATGGAATCGAGTTTTGCCAAGCTCGACACGGACCACTTCAGCAGCCTTTTTTCGCCTATTTCACCTCCCCAGCAAGACTCAAAAAGGGACTTTTATTTGATGAATCTTGGCCGTCATGTGACCAAAATGAACACAAGATTAAAAAAAAACACACACGCCACAAGCCCCGGCGTTGCAAAACAAAAAGGGGTATCAAGCGGAGAAACAGAAAAAGTCAAATCCAAGCCCTGATCGCAGGTGGCTTATTTTATACTTTTTGGGCGTGCCGACGTCAACCTTTTAAGGCCAACAATCAGAAACCCTCAAAGTATAAAACCACCTCTCATCACCTCCAGAAGTGGGACGGAACAGGGCAACGCAACCAATTAGGAGGGTAGGCGGGGGGTACCCTAGAAAAACTCAACTGTGTAAGGGATGCCGGTAAACACGAGTTCGACAAACCAGGATGCCAGATTCCTGGCAGCCCGCCTCCGATGGAGAGTCGTGGTGATTGATGGTCTGCCCAACGACGGCCTCAACCTCGGGGGCCGTAAGGCCATCTCACGATCCATCTCGGTCATATCCCAGCTATCTCCATCATTTTCGCCCGGGAATTCGTTGGTCCCAGTGCCTATTGGCGCCGTAGTTGCCGGCGTTGTCTTCCTCGCCATGCCGTTGCCCTTGCACTGGAATATCCTGTCCCCAGCGGCGCACGTGGCGATTCTGCAAGCATCTTGGCCGCGGTTCTGGAGGTAGTCCTCCGTACAGATTTTTGTGTAAAGGCAAAGGCTAGAAGGAGATCGGAACACAGCTAAGTCTGCCGAGGAGTATAAGACCGAAGTGAACGCTGCTTCCAGCAGCTACATGACCTTGAGACCCATCACCTCACAAATCCCCCCATTCAACCCCCTCCGCCTTCCCCCCCTTCACCAAATCCAACTGCCCCTCAAACCCAACAACAACCCAATCCCTCACCACCGCCGTCCCATTAACCACCCCCTCCCACTCCCCCTCAGTACACGTCCTCCTCTTGAGCACATAACACCTCCCCTCCCCTCTCTCAGGTACACCCCCATTCTTGACTCCCCTGACATCACCCAACCCCACCGTCTGCAAATCATCCGTCACATCCACCGTCCCGGTTGCCACGTCCTTGTCGAACATGGCGCGCATGAAGATGGTGTAGGAAGCGAGGGGTTGGTAGGAGGGGACTTCGTGGCCTGCTTGGAAGACGCGGGTGAAGGAGAGGTTGGCGGATTGGCGGGTGAAGCCGGCGTGGTGGGTTGCAGGGGGTGAGGGTGGGGGTGGGGATGGGGGTGAGGGTGAGGGGACGAGAAGGGGGGCGTAGCCTGCTGAGGAGAAGAGGGGGCTGTGTGAGTGGGGGATGGCGAGGGAGGCGGATTCGCCGGAGAACCAGTTGCAGGCGAAGTCTCTGTGGGTGAGGGGTTAGTGACTGTTGGTGGGATGAGGACGGGTGAAAAGGGGGGTAAAAAGTAGAGGAGGGTAAAAAAGGAGAGGGTGTACGGGCGCTAGGATCAAGGGAGAAGGGAAGGGGAAAAGGGGAACCTGGGTCAGGGGTAACTCCAAAAATGAAGCTTTTGCAAAATAAACAACAAGAGATACCAGCGACGGCGCAGAGCAAAGAAAGAACATACCGATCCCCATAAACCATGTGCACCTTCAACCCCCCCATCCAACAACCTCCCCATATCCTCCACAAACCCCCCCCTCAACACATCATACGTCCCCACCGAAAACACCGTATTCACCGGCCACGAAATAAACGTAAAATTGACCGGAACACCCAACGCCCTCAGGACAGATTCCTCCGTGAGATACCCGTGCATGTATGGCGGGGGAAAAAAGTTTTCCTGGGGTTGAGTAATGTCGTACGAGTCAACCTGGCCGTACGTCGCCGTGTCCCAGGCGGCGTAAAAGGACATGATAAAGTCGTCGCATGGGGAGGTGGAGCTGTTGTTGTGCAGGGCGTGACGGCAGGCGAGGAGGGTGTCTCTGTCGCCTCCGGGACGACGCCATTGGTGGAGGAGGGATTTGTATGTGGAGTGGTTGAAGAGGGGGATGTTGTAGGTCTGGGCTGTTAGTTTCGAGTTCTCTCTGTGTAAATGACTTGATGTTCAAGTTCAGATCGGTCAAATTTCGAATATGAGAAATGAGATGCAGAACATGACGAGTGACATGGGGACATACATTGTTGTATCCAAAATGGAGATAATCCTCCCCCTGCACCAAGTCATCAATGCACCCATTCACAATCCCCAGCGTGTCAAGATGCAACTTGTGTGCACCCCTTTCCGCGCTCGTCCCCCTGTCAATCTTCTCATTCTGCTCCTGGAAGAAGCGCATGAAGCGCGGTCCGTAGTGGCCCCCGTAGCTTTCCGCCCACAGACTGATCTTGTCGTTGGCCGGCTTGTAGTGGGGAAACTCAAAGAACCACGTCTGGGCGAAATGCCACAGGGCATGTGCCGCTTGAGTGGAAGCATTCGCGGCGTGAGTTATGTTTTGGCTGCTGACGGTGCCGATGCGAAAGGTGTTGTTGGTAGGGGGTACGCCTTTGCTGAAATCAGCAGGGGAGACGAGGAAGCCCATGTCCACGGGGATGAGGGTGCTGTTGGTGGGGATGTCGTAAGAGAAACCGACTTGGTTGGGCTGGTCGATGTAGAGCATGTTGACGTGGTTGTTCCAGCTGTGCGGGTTGAGGTATGTGGATTTTGAGTCGGGGGATACGAAGCAGGGTCCGTTTTCTTCGAGTAGACCCATCATCGAAGAGCCACCAGGGCCGCCGTTGAGCCAGATGGCAAGGGGTGCGGTTGAGGGGTTGTGTCGGGCTTCGAAGAACCAGAAGAAGCTGCCTATCAGTTAGAATGAGACTGACTGGTGACATGAAGGACTTCAACATACGTGTTGATGGGGTAGTCTTGAATTTCGCCCGCCACGTCTTCCAGAAAGCCAGGTGGCAAGTGGACATATCCCGCATACGATTTCACGCCAGGTGTTGTCTCGCAGATTCCGGGCTGTCCAGTGTCAGAGCATGCCCCGTTTGTAAGGGCAGGATCTCACCTCTTTGTACGAGATGGTAACATTCTCGTGGAACTTGGACCTCAAGACTGTGATTCCCTCCGGCTCAGGGGGGAATTGGCACGCAGCCCTCCCAGCCAGGGCGATGAGGATGACGCTGAACCCAAACATGTCGAGATGCTGTGTCTGAGCAAACATGAAGACGATGTTGTCGATGGATTTCCCAGTGCCTGAGACTATGCGCTTGATGTGGTGTGTGGTATTTAGCCGAAGCCTGCTGCGCCGCACTCCGACATTGTGCGGGCCTTCAAGGAGCTCCTGCCCAACTGGGCACTATGCCCACGCATGTCTTGGCAAAAGTTCTTGCAGATGTAACCACGGTTGTCTGTTTGCAAATGAGACCTTTTACACTGTTGGGAAGGCCTTGCAGTACAGAAATTTCCCATGTGGCTGTGAAAAAAAGACCCCGCAGAACCCTAGAAATATGGCCTTTTGCTGCGGAAAGATGGCCTCGTAAAGTAAAAATGTGTGCTGAAATTAGGCCCTGAAGAAGAGAAACATGAATATGGGGGTTTTCTGGGCAAAAAGAAGCGGAGTGATAGATGGTGGCAGTGCCAATCTCTCTTCCTTCCTCAACACGAGGCCAGACAGACATAAGCCTGAGGAAAGCTGTTCCTGGTCTGTGGGTGGCGTTCTTACCGCTTCAAGTTCAATTGGAATTGCTGCGCTCTGTGCTTTTCCCTTTGCTCTGGATGTCGGGAAAATTTCCTTCCTGTCTTGCAGTACACTTTCCTCTGCATTTGCGTTGAGGCAGAAGAAAGAGCTAAGAGTAAGTCTGGTTCTGAGGGTTTTCTCGTTCTGCTCGTGATGCCTGGTGTTCTTCGGTCTCGCCTCTCTTCGTTTCCCCTTGCAAAGTTGCCGCGGACCATCGCTGAATCCTCGCCGTCGTCTGGGTTGCCAGGGTACTTTTTGGCGTTCCGACATTGCACAATGTCGACAACTGAATGAGCTGCCTGCGAGACATGATGGTACGTCACTTTGGGCGCCCATTGCGTCTGCGCTTGAAACTCTAACTTGAATTCAGGGCCGAAACTTTACACATCTCGGCCGTATGGATTTCATCGCGCACAAAATGAACTTAATTTCGCCCAACTACAAATTCTCGACGTTCTCCGCCCGAGCATTACACTTCTTTCGATAGCCATTTCCATTCTCCCTTCATTGCGGAATTTGATCCAACTCAAGATGCCCAACATTTTGGCCTTGCTACGCAGGCGTTTACACGGGGAGGAGCGGCAGAAGGGTGACGAATGGCAGGACAGCGAAAAACGGCAGGACAGCGACGAACGGAAAGACCGGTGGCGCATGAAAATGCAAGACTTTCCCCAAGGCCTGGAGCCAGGTCCCCTAGCACGCGCTACCTAGACAGGAGGTTGCCGACTACCCAAGCACTCAACCATTGTCAAGGTCTGGGAAAAGCATCAGTCAAGCGGCCACAGGAACGCGTACGAAGTTGACTCGACAACGTCAAAGATGTTGGCATCCGACCTCGAGAGACCGTTTGGTCAATCGACCGGACGAGGCTTCTCCCTCACGCGATTCAAGATCGAAATCTCCTACCGAACCCTCATAATGCAGCAACAAGATCTGCTCGCGCTCTACATAGGGCCCGGCCACATCGTGACGCCAAAAACGCTCTACGAGATTGGCCATGTCATAACGAACGCCGACCCCATCTGCGGACACCTCCGGTGGACTGACGAGTACTCGTACCTCATCCCGCAAACGGCCAGTTTTAGCTTCGATCAGCACCTTACCAAACAGGAAACTCGCCAGATCTCCGAGTTCTCACTTCCCATCACAGCATTTGACGGTCAAACCACTCAGTTGCCGGCGGCCGGCCTGCCTCACATACACGACCGACTGCGGTGTGCGGTATTCCACGGCCTGCCATGCAGATGTCCAGCCAGCGTCCACTTCAACGCCATTCGAAGCTGCCCGCGCTGCCATACCGACTTCACCGTCAGCATCGTGCCCGATGACAGGCTAGGCGCCGGGCCCGAGGCGCGGTTCTTGGCGCTCCCGACGTGGAAATTCTTGGGTGATAACTACAAGTCAGGCAGCTTCTGGGCCTCACATGCAAAGCCGGCGTCGTCTAAACGTGTATACGGTCCTGCATTTATGTATGGGCGCTTCAACCCCGACGGCATGGATCATAATACGTATCACCCCGAGGACGACGATATACAGGGCCGTGTTGCTTTGATTCGTCTGGCCAGAAGAGAACAGGAAGTACCGCCTCAGTACACTGCTGTTGACACAGGAGCGCTGAGCCTCGCCAAAACATCATCCTACGACTCGACCGGCTCATGGGAGACGGAGTGAGTCAGGATATCGACCGGCAGGCTTTCTGTCGGTAAGCCTCACAAGTCAGTCAGTCATGGCGTGGAGCACTACCAGGAAGTGGAATGGCCATCTGTATGCCTTGGGACCCCCATGTTTGTGTTTTGTAACGCTGGGCGCTTATAGCGTTGGTGTTTTCCGCATTGTGTTCATCCATCCGCGAATGCGCCATTGCACCCAAGATGAAGGCGAGGCCTTGCTCAATCCCAGATAGAGCTCCCTAATACAATTGATGCTGCCGTTGAGAAGATTATTCGAGTCTCCATTGTCTGGTCGCAATGGATGCCTGACACCATCTCATGGAGGCCCTCTGTGCGCACCCACAGCGTTTTGCAATCCGACAAAGGTTGTCGAGACGCAAGTGATGTCTTGTAAGCGCCCGGGCCCGAAGCGAGGCAATCAAGCGGGGTGGGTGTCAAAATCTGGGGGGTGGCTTGGCGCCAAGGCGCCTAGCCGAGAGCAGGGAATCCACCGTTTCAGCGCTCTGGTGGAGCGCAGGAACCAGTGGTCAGCCGTTTCTTTTGTCTTTTGTACTTAATGGAGCTTATCTCCCTTCTTTTACTTCCAGAATACCAAGTCACTTTGCAACTGCACTGCCACTGCTCGCAAGCTCAATGAGCCGCTCCGCCTGACGTTCCACAGTGGGAGTATCTCTTTGCGTGGGGAGGTCATTCCTGGGCCAGGGCGCTCTTTCCGCAAAAGTTGCAACACCGCGCGGGGTGGAATTCTCTTTTGCCGCTAACCATCGTTTAAAATTGTCCATCATCTGATTCGAAACCGGACAATGTCTTCCTCGGACTCTCTTTTCTGCATGCATGCGGGCACAACAGTGGGCGCAACAAACACGCAAACTACGTCCTCGCCAGCCCGAGGATGTCCGACCCGGCGAAGCGTCATCAACACATTTGAGCCGCAAACCCGGCACACAAGATCTCCCGAGCGCGTGATCCGCGAACCCATGCCGACGGAGCCCAACTTGGTCCGATACACGACTCGACACATCGATGGCCAAGTCATGCATTCGAGGAAGCCTCCGCTCGTTGCTCCCTCGGCCCGGCGCCGAAGCTTAGCTTGGTCGTCTGCTGGCAAGGTATCAAGCAGCGACCGCTCCGGCAGGTAACCGTCTGTGTACGCCTCTGTCACACCCCTGCGCAGCTCGTGGTATTGGAGAACGTACGCGGCAAACGAGCGTTGGTGCTCTAATTGAGTCTGCTGGGGTCCGACAGTGCTCGCTTGCTCGCCTTTTTCCCTGGTTCCGAGCGGAAGAGCAAGCGATAGCGATTCCAACAGGGCAAGAGAATCGTCACAGGACGCGCTGCCCGAGGAAACCATCTCCCACACCCGATCGAGCCAAAAAGGATTGACCTTTGCTCTCTCCCGTACCAAATTTGTCACCGGGAAATCCGTCGTCTCCATTCGCGCCGAGACTGCGGCAATCTCGTCCATCACCCAGCCCTTGACCAAGAGATGCGGAAGTGATGTCCCTTCAACACCCTCCACCCCTTCGCCCACTTCGATGCCGGAGCCAATGTCGATCGAATCTCCCGGCCAATCCATCGGCGTTGTCCGGTTGATGCTGTGCCAGTCAGGAACCCAGCTCGGCATTCGGCTTTCGTCTTTTGGATCCCACCTCCTTTCCCCTTCATACGGATCTTCCTCATGGTCAACAAGGTTCACGGCCTGGAGACTCTTCGTCTTGCGGATGAAGTTGGCGGCCAGCCGCGTGTACACAACCCCGCGGGTCACTGTGTAGTCAGGCTTGATGACGAGGTGTCCATCCATAACGGCGCACGGGTGGCCGAGAAGCGAGTATACACGGTCTCGCGCGTCTGTCACGCCCAGAATGCGCACCCAGTGCATGGCCGTCAGGAAGTCGCACCTTGGACTACCATCCGAGTTCGTTTCCCAGACCATCAATATGTGGTGAGCAACCCATGACTTTAAATCCAGATGCGTTACTAACGAGGCGGCCCGGTAGTCAAGGAAATGTGCGAAGCGCCCCACTAATGGCCAGTCGATGGTGTCGAGCTCCAAATCATGGTCTTCTTCAGAATTCTCGAGGCGCTGGGTGGCATTTTTGACGCCTTTGACGGCATCTTTGTGGCCGTGGACGGCATTCTCAACGCTCTCAGCGGCATCCTCGGCACCCTTCATGGCATTCTTGTGGTCCTTCGCACTATCGTTGTAGGCCTTGGTGGCATCACTGTCGGTTGCACTCCCATCGCCATCTGGCGGCTTCAATGCAGTGTACAAGATCGCCTCTTGAGCCAGACCCAGCTCCTGCACTATCCATGCCCGGTGGAAATACTCAATGTCGAAGAATATCTTGACGGCCTCCCACTTGGTAGCTTGGTCCTCGAATAGACGCTTGTCATCATCCGACAAGAGGGCGAGTCGCGAAGCAGGACCGGTCACCGAGACATCGTGGTGAAGGAGCAGGATTCGTGCTTCGCGCAGCTCCTGATCGGGATTCCCCATGAAGAAATGGATGAAGCGGATGGCGTCTTGGGTATGCCGACGTCCTTCTTCACCCTCCTCCCAACCGACCCAGGCCAGAACACGACGAGCGCCAGCGAAAATGGGACCCATCAACTCCAACTGCGCCGTGCGCTCCGGAACGTTCTCTTGGTTGATGCACAACGCATCGGCCCACACCCGTCGGACCGGCTGCCGAACGCCATTGCTGCATTCAGACGGGAGGTGTCGAAAGGCTGTCAACGCCCCATGGAGATTTTCCGTGACGGAGAGAATATTGCCGTCAACGGTTAGATCGTGTCGATTCCGCGGGTCGCCCCAGACATAGGAAACGGCCTCGTATGCTTCACCTTCGATCCTTTGCGGGACCAGCCGCCCAATCACAGGGTCTGTGGGGCTTCCCGCTTCGAGCTCAAAGACGCGAATGAAGCCTGGAGCAAGGGCGCGATAGCATCTGGGGTAATGCGGGCTCGGCGGAGGCTCCGAATTGCCCGGCATGCCGCGAGGTTCAGGGGTAATGTTGCCAAAATGCTGGAGCTCTCAGTCTTAATGGGTGGTGAAGGGACGTTGACCAGAGCGATGATGGGAACCCCGCCAACATGCGGCTCGTTCGGGGCTGAAGGCCAAACCTCGGAGTACGACAGGGGGCGGAGCTGACCATTGCCGGTGTAACGCAGCTCCGAAAGGCCAGGGCCAGACCGAGCCATCGATCACGGCAAGCCGAATCTGGTAAGCCGAACCAACCAAACCAGATGGGCCTACTGGAAATCGAGGTTGATGACGATAATTCACCCAAACAGCGTCGGATATTCAGGGTGCTGGATTTTGCCCAACGACTCGCGTGGTTCCTCGAAACCGCATCAGGAAGATGGACAAGCTTTCCTGTCGCCAATGGCACAGGCGGATCTGGATCATGCATAAGTGGGCCTGCAAGCGGTATATTAGGCGCCCATCACCCACACCGCACCTTCTCGCCCTCCTGTGACACCACTTCATGTCTGAGCCCAACGTCATCGGCATGGCGCAATCCCAGGATAGCCCAGGGATATTCCCTACCGTGGAGGAAGCAACAGAAAGGCAGGTCTGCTCTTCAGTGTCGAGGGATACCGCTGACACACACAGGCTTGACGAACAGCACATCTTCACCACCAAGACACTTGGCTTCCTCATCCACCCCAACATCCCAACCCTTTCATCCACCGCAAAAATCGCAGATGTCGGGACCGCCACGGGCATCTGGCTTCTCGATGTGGCCAAGAATCTTCCACCCACATGCACATTCACCGGATTCGACGCCACGCCGTCCTCGTTCCCGCCACCGGGGTCATATCCGCCAAACGTCTCGTTCAAAATCCAAGACATGTACCGCCCCTTTCCGGAGGACGAGATCGGAACCTACGATATTGTCGCTGTCCGTTTTGTCAGCAGCGGGACGCCGCGGGCGGAGTGGACACGCGCCGTGAGGAATCTCACGACACTGCTGAAGCCAGGCGGATGGCTGCAGTGGATTGACTCTTGCAATTTCGCGCTCTACAACTCGGTTCCGGGGACGTCGCGCGCCGCATGTCAGGAGATCTATGACGGATTGGACTCGTTCCGGGCAGGAGACGATCTTGTCATTGGGTTGATGATGCGAGAGGGAGGGAACATGAAAAGGAAGGAAGTCTGGGAAGGCCTGGGCTTGGCGGATGTGTACGAGGATGTATTCTCGACTGACAGGCTGCAGGAGCCAGAGTTGCGCCTGAGGGAGAAGGGGACGAGAAATATCCTGGATTGCTTTTTGGGGTGTCTGGAGAGTCTGGTTGTGGAAGGGGGTGAGTGGACGAAGGAGAGGATTGAAAAGCTTAGGGCATATGCTATGGGGGAAGTTGACAGTGGGGTTTATCACACGTTGGATCAGGTTTGTATTGTGGGGAGGAGGAACAGTGGGGCTTGATTCGTCAGGGCATGCGTCAGCTGCTTAAACGCCTATTCTGACAACATCAAGGCCTTGCCCGGTGAAACCCATGGTGATATTATCATGTAAAAGGCGCCCGATAGTATTGCGCAAGGCCGGTACCGGAACATTCCAGTGCGTGCACAGGATGAGAGGAAACGGCCAATCTCGCGAGTTAATGCGGGATTGCTGTGCGCATTGCGCTTAACAGCAATCGGGATGAAGAAACTACCTACCATATGGTCCTCGGGCAGAGCTTTGACGTCGGGCCCGAGAAGTACGGGCAGCTTGTGTGTCCGCTGTGACTTCCTTACAGTTCTCGATGCAGGCACGGGCGTGCACGTACGAAGGGGAAGGAGTCCCAAGAGGGGCCACATTCGGATCACGGTCAACCAGCTTCCTGATACCTAGAAAATAGGGGACAGCGGTAACTTGAATGACCATGACAGTTGCCTCTTTAGCAGTCAAATTCCATCTTCTTCGCAAAAGGAACATCTTGGGCACACATCTGCTTCTTGGAGTACACCCAGTGCCCAAACCCCTCACACCCCACACTTGGACATGTGGTACCTGTCGACCTTTCCTTCAGTCACGAGGAAAGAGCGGATGTTCCATGGCGAAGCACTCCTCAACCCTGCCTGTTCCAGGTTTGCTCGCATGGACAGGAAGGAGTCAGAGGACTGTCAAAGGATATTTATACCGCTCGTGTGGTGCTGTGTCGTGTTTTCTCTCTCTCTCTCTCTCTCTTTTTTTTTCCTTGTCGCGGACCATCTCAATCCCTCTGCCCTTTTGTTGTTTGAGTTTTGAAAGTCGACACCACCAACCACCAGCCCCCGCCGCCAACATGACTGCGCCTGACGGCGCCGCCGTAGCCTCTGCCGTACGGTGCCGCCGTTGCCTCTGCCGCACCCGCGACCCTCCAACTTGAATGGGCCGTAGCCGTCGTCGCCCTCCGGATGTTGGTGCGGAAGCCGCCCCCCCTTCCCCCCCTGCCGCTCCGGCCGAGGTTGTTCCCGGGTTCGCCCGGCCCACCCATGCCTCTTCCTCCCGCGAGTCTTCCTCCCACGTCGGCCGCCGCAGCCCCTCCGATTAGGGAGATGGGAATACCGTGGACCAGACCACATTAAAATAAATTGTGGACGACCGCGATCAAATCAGACCCTTATGTTTACGTTTGGAAAGATATGGTAGGGCCTTTGGTATTACTTTAGGGCATGTGCGAGGGATAGCAAAGCGCTGATATTGCGGGTTAATGTGGTATACTGTGTTGTATATAGCGCTTAATAGACCTTCAAAATGCCTCGTTCTATGCCTTTTTAGATGTTGACACACGCCTTTTTCTCGCTCAAATAGGCCTCTGAAGGATGGTATAATGCCTTTTTAAATAACCTTGGGGCAGCTGCGGTGACTGTAATACGCTTCTTTGTAGTTGGCACACTCCTCTCCTTTGCAAACCGGGGAACCCTCCCTGCATCTTGAACGCCTTTGCGGACCTGGAAACAGGATGGCCTCATGACCAACCGTCGACGCACTGTCAGAGGCTAATAGCCGCGCCCGCACGCCGACTACCTATTGTACTCGGGCATGTTGCGCTTCGGCCAAACAAAACCGGACTCGAATCCGCGGCACCCCAGCGGAGGCTCTGCCAAGGAGGAAGGAGGTCAGGGACGGGGGACGGCAAAGTCGTACTCTACCCTTCCGGGTTGGCGCTGTCCGGCTTCATCACATGCACTACCTTGGGAATGTGATGAAGCAAAGTAGAGACGCAACGCAACGGTATTCTCCAAACCACCAATGGCATTCTGTCAACCATCAGCGGCATTCGACATTTAAACCATCATCCATCATATCAGCGGCACCATGAAGAAGTCAAGCGGCAACCCCTCTGGGCAACGGGTCGTCTGGTTGATGGGTGAGTTCCTTTTAAAAGCGGCACCCCCTTCAAGTAGTGGCATCACTGCATCCCAACGGAAGCATCCATCAAAAGTATCACTTCACAAAGTCGCATCATGCATCAGCGGCATCATCCATCAGCAGCATCAAAACTCTAGGGACTGGACATCAGGTAAACTTCCAAATCGTCCAACAGCGGCATCATTCATGTTCCCAACCATCAGGGGCACTACCCACCAGCGTCATCATCCGTCAGGGACACACAGTTATCACCATCGTCATCGTTCACGGGTATCAAAACATCAGGGATATGACCGGGCAATTAACGCCGGGTATGGCGTTGTAAAAGATCTGATTTGGCTTCCTTTCAAGTACATGACCGGGCAGATTATCTAACAACGGCATTAAATTTTCTTTCTCCCCTGACATGGCTCATCGCTAGTGCTTAGAGGTGGGTTGCTCGTAAACCACCATCTCCCTGGCGTATGCTCCCACCCATCCCGCTGCATATCTGCAGTCCGACCTTCCACCGTATCTCCGGGCATCTCCGGGCATGACCTCAGCCATGTCTGGTCGGCCGGGTGCACTCTGCCTTTTCTTGATCGATATAGGCCTCTGAAGGATGCTAGAAGGCCCCTTACACAAACTTTGAGACGTGTACGGCGCGTATCTGGGGCGTGGAAGGGAAGAGAGTAAAGGCGCATGTTGTCTTTTCAGTACGGTAGAGGCACGAGAACAAGGAGGTGGTTTTACTTGGCATTCGGACTTGGCAAGCAGTTCAGGGGTGTAGCTTGGCGGCGGTTCAAGGGTATGGGAGGCCGCCGAGGGTGAATGCAAGACGCAGCTGAGGCCTCTCGTGCTGGGCCGTTTGAACTATTCCAACCTCTTCTCAAACTGGTAGTCTAGAATTGTGTCTCCTTGACGTTTGACAGGCGGAGGTGAACTCGGCGCTGGCCTCTAAAAACCGGAAAACACCATCGTCGCTGCCCCCTTTTCGCCATGGCCGCAAACGAAAACGGGCGTCTCTCGCTTCTGGGCATGCCCGGCGAGATACGTAACAACATCTACCACGATCTCCGCGATCCCCGTCCCGAGCACGAAGAAAGGGACGAAGTCATCCCCGCTTGTGGCCCATCGGGCTATCACCACCTTCTGCCCCTCATGCGAACATGTCGTCGTACGTCTTTATTCACCGTCTTTATCCCCCACCACCGCCCCTTGAATGTAAAAGCGCTACACCCTCCTTAACCCCTGAGAAAAAAAAGTCACTTGCCAGGCAACATCCCTAATCTAACCCAATATTACCTCCAGAAATCCACAACGAAACAACCCCCCTCCTCTTCACCCCAACTTACACCTTCCTCACCTCCCCCGCCGAACTCGACTTCAACATCCCCTTCATCCTCTACCTCGCCGGCATCCACCTCCGCACCGTCCGCATCCAATACGACGCCCAGCCCTTCTTCACATACCGCGATACGCGCTATGAGCGTTCGCGTCTCGACATCTCGATGCTCATCTCATTAGCTACAGCGTGTCCAAACCTTCAAACTCTAGAGATTAGATTCACAAGGACCTTCAAAGTCTACGGAACGCGCTGGTTTCATCCCGTTTTTGAGATAAAAGAGTACTCGTGGGTAGATGAACCGATGGAGTTGCCGTTTGGGGGGTATGAGGGGTTGAGGTGCGTCAAGAGGATTACGGAGGAGCGGGTAGATGGGATGGTGGGGTATGTGAAGGGGTGGATGGTTTGTGGGGAGGATGGGGAGGATAGGGAGGATGAGGAACAAGTGAAAAAGGTGGAGAGGGAGCTGAGGACGGATGAGAGGTATTTGAGGGAGGTGTGGAAGAAGTTGATCATGTTTGAGGATCACAAGAGGTTTTTTGGGGGGGAGGTGGTGGGGGTGTTGAAGCGGATGAAGGGGTTGAGGGAGGTGAGGATGTGTGGGACGGTGGATGGGGGGTGGATGAGGGCTGTGGCGGAGGGGTGCAAAGTTATGGTGAGGGGAAGGGAGGAGAAGGAGGTAAATGGGGAGTTGGTCAAGGGGGAGTGGGTTGTTGCTGAGCCGGAGGGTAAATAGGGGGGAGGATTTGGCACTGTGTGGGGGATTTGGAGGGCAGGCGTGAGACTAATAGGAATCCTGCAGGCTTTCAGCGACAAGTTGAAGGAGATTCAATTTGCGGGCCGAAGGACGAAAAGTCGTTGGACAAGGTGAGGGCCTCGTGGTCCGTGGGTAAAGGGTTCAAAGTTCTGGAGGAGGCTGTTAGCGGCTGGTGAAGAGGTAGACTGAGGTTGTGTTGCTTATGATGACTCCTCTGAGCGACTCCCATAATATGAATTGAATACCCAAGTGACAGCGGACGGTGTGTATACATTAGAAACTTCCATCATTGTTACTACCTACCTTAGCCAATGTGAGGCACAAATTTCGACCACTCGGGTACCGACAAGACCGAGTCTGGTAAATACCAAAGACCTCTCACGCTTTCCGCCACCAGATACACCCTCGCCAGCGTATAAGCCACCAAGACCAGAGGCAGGAGGATGTCAAACAGCAATATCAAGCCACCCCACAGAAGCGACAGCAGGAATCCCATTGGGCCGAAAAGCGAATGCGACCGCAGTTGCTTGGCTAGCTTTCGACCAGTTGCATCTGTGGGGGCACTTTGAATCCAACGTGAGGCTGCCTCAAACCTGCGAGAAGCAAAATGCACCGGGTGCCGAACGGAAGGTCCGTGGAGCTCCCACAGATATGCCAGCGCCATAATGGGGCCTGTTGCCGCGACGCCAACTGCTGCGATTCGCCATAGCACTCTCTCGACCTTGGAGGGAAATTGCAGGTTCCATGCGAGGCAGTGCAGCCCGCCGTAGAGAAAGCCCATAAACGCGAATACTAGGAACATGCGCCAGTGTCGACCCATTCCGCCAAAGCGAGGCAGGTTGTGTACGCGATCAGCAAGCAGGATGACTTGATGTGCATCTTGGTCCCAGGATACCATTTCTTCCATGTTGTCGAGCCCAAGTTTCCACCGGACAGCATTGTTGAAATTCCCAGCTCAACTCACAGAAGTCGCACTTTTGGGTTGTGAGTCCTGGTCCATGTCGTTGAACTGCGGGAGTCGGCGTTCCACTTGTTTCATGTTATGAAGTCGGAAGCCATACTTAGTCTCATGGAGGTGCAGTTTGTCCTTCTCAAACGTGGCCTGGTCCGGTAGTTCGCCTGTGCTTTGAACATCTAGCCAGTACTTGGTGGGTCGGACTGGCATCCTAGAAGCCCAGGAGTCAGTTTATTAGGCTCATGCAAAGGGGTGACCCGGGCGCCTGCAGACTTACCATCCGGGACGCGATGTCTTGATTCCCAAATTCCCGTCTGGGTCGCCAGATCCAGATTTCTTGGGCGAGTCTGCTGGAAATCTGAACATGAATTTCCCATTCACGCACCGAAGGTAGGAACTTCCTAGCTGTGAGGCGTCGAACTTCCCAAACACGCTCATGGCGACGACGAATTTAGCGTGGTTCTCACTGACGATTACCTGAGGCATGGGCTCCTTGTACGTCCAACGGTTTATGCCACCACAAGAGCATGTAATCAATGCGCAGATTGCGTGACCTAAAACGTTGAGCTCCAGCAGGCTGATTCCCAGGTTCTGCACAATGCGTGCAAGACACTGAATACAAAACCATGCCGCTTGGAATTTCGGTTAGCATGAGCCTGTATGAGCCCCGCAGAATCCGGAATATGTCATTGGGTAACGAAGGCAGTGATCATTAGACATCCTGTGGGACACGCACCTTGAGCACACACAATGAACTTTGCCAGTCCACTTCCTTTGCTCTTGTCCTCGATATAGCTTCTTGGAAGGTCGGGTACCAGCTCAAGGTACTTTTTGGCCAGCACGAGCAGCCCCTCGGTTGTCAACCTCATCCGTATCGCGTCGCCCCTACTTTTGCCCGCTCGCAAACCGGGTGATAGCCGCTCGCGAAACTCGGGCGTTGTTAAAGTCAAGCTCGAACCCACCCATGGCAACAAATAAGCTGTGAACCTTGGTCCATTGGTTTGATCTCTCCCTTGCTTCCTCCGTTAGGTCGTGATGCGGTTCATGTCGTTGACGACGGCAGAATCTCCAAGGGGCCCACCATTTTGGCTCGGGCTTCGGCTCAGTTGGGATGATCTCGGAAAGCGCCTCCGTTAAAGAGTCGGCATCCAGATTTTGCTGGAAGGCGGTGATGAGCACCTAGTAACTTGCCATCAGTGTGCGTTGCGTTTTCTTCTCGGACTGCACTACTTACGAGCTCAGGGGCCAAAAGCGCAAATAGCGCCCATACCACTCTCCGCCAAATTCGGCCCCACAGCCCGTGATGACCCGGAATGTTGAGGTGAATGGATTTCCAGATGCAAACTGTCAGAGTGACTACACAGAGCGAGAGAATTCGGTATGTCCCGCGTCGCCCTTGTTCGGGGCTCCACGTTCCTGGCTGAATCGTTGACTCATCGCCGAATAGTCTTTTTCCATTTTGTTCTTACGGGGAGAATATACATGTAACAGCACCAGAAGTTGAGGGGTTTGTTCGAGTGTTGGGAGACATGTTGAAGAACGGCTGGACGGGTGGTGTCGAAGCTTTTTAATCATGGCGAGATGCGTCGGTGGTGGGCGTGCGGCTGAGAATGTGATGTTTTGATTGGCGAAAAAGGGGCACTGGATGCACCTCCACGACAGCGGTGGTGCAGATAGTCAGACCACAATCTGATGACCCGCTGCGGTGGGCGCACTGCTCCTCATCAATACTTTAGGTCTTGGCTCGAAGTACTGCTGCCCAAGATGGAAACGCGTACCTGTTGCTTGGACTGCTAGGTGGACAGGGACCGTGGTGGTCTATTCCCGCCATTCCTGCAAGACATGTTTAAACATCACACTTGAAAGCAGGTCAGGGTTGGAAACATACCATTTTCATATCATTGTATCGGCGTCTTCGACCAATCTCCATCATCTTAGCCACGTACCTTGTCTGTGTCGTAAAGCAACGGAATTGAGTAATGCCTGGCTTCGAGAATCCTATGTGGTTGCCCGCACAAGTCACCCTCATTGTCATACCTTAGTCCAACTAACCCAAGGTGTCGGCATGGAGGCAGTCCCAATGTAAAGGGTCCTACGTATCATTTTCTCAAGACAGCATCTGTATGGCGTCCACCTGAACCGGGCGAAGCTGCTTGTGGCGCAGCCTCCGTTGAGCAACTGGTTGACATGAACAGCGAAAGTGCGCTTTTTCGTTTCCTGGACCTACCCGGCAAAATTAGAAACCACACTTACAGCCATCTGTGCAGATTCTCGGATCACGCTGAAAATTCTCCTGCCTTTGAGCCCCCGCCGCTGAATATTGACCCAGAGGGCAGAGCAGAGGTTAACGGTCCGCTGTCCCTGATCATGCGAATGAATCGTCATATGTCCCCTCTTCTACCACAAAACAAAACCCACTCACAATGTTCCCCAAAGAGACGAAAGCAAAGAAACATTAGGCACTCACATCCGTAGAACTCCACTCCCAAATAACACCCCTCCTCTACTCCCCGCTCTTCCGCCTGCGGCATAAATACTTCTTCCATCCGAGGGACCGCATCCTCCACTTCATCTACGCAGATGGTCCAGCGCATGGCATCCATCAGCATCCGCGGCGGATGGGAAGAGCAAAGAGACACGAACACAGTCTCATTGTTTCTACCAACCATCTTCGCCCTCGCTTGTAACGCCCGGCAGCTACGCCGTCTGGATATCATTTGTGATACGGTATATGGCCCTTTGTTTCCCAGACGGATCGACCGTTTCGACATCCCGGCGACGTACTCGTGGGTGGACCCGCCTCTGAGAAGTTGCCCCCGGATCTGATTACTGTGGGAGATGGCGAGGTCAGTTTGGCAGTGCGGGTGGACAGCAAGTGCATGACGGCTGTGGTGGTGGTGACAAAGGGGCGGGTGAGAGCGAGGTCGTCGGGCTGGGGCTAAACGTGGATGAGAACCTCTGGGTGACTCTTGATTCTCGGGGCTCCGAGTCGTCAACATGGGGCGTCTGATTGAGTTGGGGAAGCCCGCCGGCAACATGAGGCCGTCAAAGTTGTCGTCGGAACGCCGAAGGTGCAGAACGCAACGTAGGTGGTGGAGTGAGGGCGTGGATTTGACTTTCCACATGGTCGCTTTTGAGTTTGGAAGGCTTCGTATTTCGTAACCCGGGGCTTGTGGCGTTCATGTTCGGCGTTCAAGGTTTCGTTCCTCACGGCTGAATCGCGCCTGGTCATGAGTATTAAATCCGCCCCCCCGCCCAACCAAAATCCAGGATCCCAAGCCCTCTTGACCATCAATTCCCTTTCATGCTTCCGCACCTCCTGCAACGATGGCCGAGATGAGAACCGAAGAGATACCCCCCTTTTTCCGTCTGCCGCTTGAACTCCGCATCGAAATTTACCGATGCCTTTTCTGGCGAGGAACGGGAGGCCTAGGTATCCCCGACGCTTTCTCACCCTACTTTATGGAGAATCCAATCTCACCCTACTCTATGGAGAATCTAATGCCATTTGGACCATGGCCACCGCCCCTAGAAACGCCTGCCATGTCGTCCCCTGTGGAAGACTTGGACCCGTGCAGGACAATTCCGTCATCTCGACCAGGAAACTTCGGCAGCTTGCTCGCCATGATGCGGACAAACCGGCGTCGGTGGCGAACCTCCCTCTTGCCAAACACGGATACTGATTGTCAACAGAGATATACGTCGAGACCGTCGCCGTCCTCTATGAGGTTAAGTTCGCTTTTCATCCGGGTCTTCTTTCCGTCAATGGTGAATGGAACATGAGATTCCTTCGCGGGGATGGCCCGGCGCGTTTTCTGCGTCAGGTAGTGATCGACCTCCCACCTTTCAATTACCTGCGTACCGCGTGGCCCCCCGCGAGGGAGAGGGATTGGGGATTCAAGTCCGGGGAGCTGTACCACGAGTCAATTTTGCAGGCTCTCGCTCGGAACGCACGCCAGCTCGAGGTGCTGGAGCTAGAGTCACCCTACGAATCCCCCTTCTACCAGCTCACTTCCAGCTGGGAGATTCGCGGCTTGCCAAGTCTCAAGAATGTTGACAACTCGTGGGTTGACCCTCCTCTGCCATACTTGTCGCCGTGCGCCCGGTTTCGGCAGGACCCCCAGTACTCCCCGCCACCACTTTTCGAGGAGCATCTGCCGCCTATTTTGGAGTTGCTAGCCCCCGGCGATGGGGCGCTGCAGGCAAAAATCAGGGAGAAGCTAGAGGATGCGTATCTCAATCTCTATCGACCTCCCGTGGTTGGGGGCTTGAACTTTTGGGTACTTATCTGGAACGCGCTTTGGCATTTTGACCCGCAAAAAACATTCTGGGGAGGAACCATCATGGGCATTTTGAAGTCATTTGGTCCGAGCCTGAGAGTGATTCGTTTGGTCGGCCGAGTGGACGCGAAGTGGATGACGGCCGTGGCGAATCTCACGGGCGTGACGGTGGAGGCGAAGAAGGCGAGGACCGATCTCGAATGGGTCGTGGTTGAGCCTCGAGAGCGGGCATGAGACAGACGTCGTGAGCGGTGGAAGGTATGAGGTCGAACACGGAAGGCACCATCTCCCACCTCATCCACCCGTTTCCATCAAGCCGAGCGGCCCGTGCAGTCATTGCCAAAACCATAAAACGAGCGAGCTGCAGGTCGGAAAACGCAGAAATCTCCCTCCTCCCCCACAAAATATTCCAACGCTTTTAGCCATTGTTTTCAATTCAACACGCCTCCCAACATCGAGTATACGTCCCAACAATTCAATTCAACGCGCTTCCCAACATCGAGTATACGTCCCAACAATTCAATTCAACGCGCTTCCCAACATCGAGTATACGTCCCAACAATTCAATTCAACGCGCCCCCCAACGAGTAAACGCCCCAAACAATGCAATTCGACGCGCCCCCCAACGAGCATACGCCCCAAATAATGCAAACGAACGCGTCAGAGGAGGTCCGGGAGCCGCTCAATACCACGCCTCGACCGATCATGCACTGGCAGACGAACGCGTACATGTATACCTCGAGCGCCGAGGATCGGTCCCGTTTGGCCGACGCAGTGCCCCAAATCATTTCCGTCATCCATAGAGAGCGGCTCTATGAGGATAATCGTCTACTACCACACAACAGGCTCAGTGACGATGAGCTCCGCGGCCTATACAATGCCGGCGTCACGCTGCTCACGGCAATTTGGCCCTTCGGTGCAAGTCGGACCCCGGTCGAACGGGCGAGACGAGAAGAGACATACATTCTCCAGGTCAGCGTGCTGCAATATACTCTCAAGGCCAAGGGACTGGAGATTCTCAATCCTGACGTCATCCGCCTCTCGGCCCTCTTTTGCGAAGTCGCATGGTGAGTGTTCCAACATTATACCGTAATATTCCACAAAATTGGCTTTTACTCGGAGACCGTGCACGCCTTGATGGGTTTGTCAGAGGCCTGTGTTAGCTGCGCAGACCCCTATTTTGGTGCCGTAAAGCTCTTGCAGAACACAGCCCATGGCGTATTTATCGTGCAAGGAGCGCTTGATGGTTTTGTGTAAGGCCTCCGATAAACCTATTGAGGCGTGCACGGTCTCCGAGTAAAAGCGTGTATCGGCTGAGCAATCCCCTGGAGCACGATTTTAACCCTTTACTGACGGGGACAAGGTACACCATTTTCAACTCCAAGGGTGACAACTTGGCCCTGGGACAAGAATCCGCACTCTTTTCACTGCAGGTCCTTGACCGCGTTGCCGACTCCGACCGTGACAATTTGTGGAGTCAGCTGCGAAGAGACAGTTATCGTTATCGAGCCATCATTGAAACCCTTATGGGCGACGGGCATGCAGCCGGGGCTTGCTGGGATTGGATCAAGTGGCTGGAAGAGCGGATCGAAAAGTACGCCGAGCAAGAGGATATCAATATGCGGCCAATTGCCTGCAATGAATACGGTATTGCTCTGATGAGAGTTTTTGGCGAAGCACGAGCTATGGAAGCATGGGAAAGCTCTTGCGGAATGGTCGAGCGGGACACCAAGATGGGAGAGCTGCCGTTCCCGCTTCCGTGGATGAACAAGGCGCTTGTGTTGGCGTATTCAGGAAAGCACCACGAAGCTTTGGTGATTGCGCTCCCCTTTCTCAAGCAGAGGGAGGAGAAACTAGGAAGGGATGACGTATCGACGATTGAGTGAGTACTCTCCATGCCCTGCCAGCCTTCCAGGGACCTGAAAGGAACGGCCTGGCATTCGTGACGCCAAGACGGGGCGTCAGACTGACAGGCGGATATCAGCACCGGGCTGCTTCTCAACTGTATCGGAAACATCTACCGCATGCAGGGTTGTCGTGGCGATGCATATGCCTTTTTCGAGCGGGCCGTAGCCGTGGAGAAGGCCACAATCGGGGAGTGGTGCCTCTGGACCATCGCCTCGTACTATCGGCTCGCCTGTGAGCAGTTTGAACGGGGAGAGTTTGCGCCTGCACGGTTGGTCACAGCTTACCTGAAAATCCCTTCGGACTTAGTGTTGACATTGTGAACTTAGTGACCTGCTCGAAAAGTGTGTCCGTTTTGCGGGTGAGAAACAGTGGTACAAGGGCGTGGCGGCGCGGGCGTGCTGGAAGCTTGGGAGAACCCTGCAAGCGCTTGGCGGGGACGAAAACCTGAAGCAAGCCGGATAGCAACTGGACCGCGCGATGCGGCTGAAGGGGGAGCTTGACCCGTGCATGCGTGATGACAGGCAGGAGGAGCTGGTGGATAATGATTGGGATAGGTTGGTGTTTTATGCCTTCCGGTAGAGCGACTTGAGGATGTAGATTCCACTTCACCAGCGATGCCTTCACCCCTTTTAATATACAGAATTTTGCGGACAACTTCACATCACCATCGCCTTATGCCAGCCAAGACAACCGTATTATTCCACAAAAATGGCTTTTACTCAAATGCCACGCACGCCTTAATGGGTTTATCAGAGGCATTACGCAAAGCCGTAGGGTAGCCTTTGTTAGCTGCGCAAAGGCCTATTTTAGTAACGTAAAGACCTTACCAGATATAACATATGGCTTATTGATCGTACAAGGAGCGCTCGTTGGATTTGCGTAAGGCCTCTGATAAATCCGGTAATGCGTGCACAGTCTTCGAGTAAAGGCCAATTCTTTGGAATAATACGGTACATGGGTCCCGGCTCAGCGTCCAGGGTTACATGGTGTCTTTGCAGGATCTGTCATGTAACGAGCGAAACCTCGCATTTTCAGGGCGAAGCTTGGTATTTTTAGAGGGTAACTGCTATTCTGGCTCGCGGTGTTGTTCATTTATTGTCGGCAGGCGGGTTGTGCAGATGAGCTGCGGTTGAGCTTTGGGGTTTGAACTCGGTGTGCAGAGCGGGATTACATTTGGTGGTGGTGGCGATGAGAATGGAAGGTGGTATTCCTGTTTAACTCTTGTCGATAGCCAGGCCAAGCATGTGAAAGCGAAGTGAAGGTGACGAGAAACGCTGACTGCGCGATATATGTCTCCGGGTTCATCCGGAAGGCAGCTCTGCGCGTTTGCGCAAACCAGCTGACGACCACGCGAAGCACGTTGAAAAAGGGGAAAGTAAACAGACCCCGCATTCTCATTAGCGACCCCTTTCCCGATTGACCTCAAAACCCCTCACACCACACTTGTGAGAACAGTCCGCTGTCCCAATTCCGCAGAGGATTCCCGCCTTTACACAACGGGCCTTTTCGCGCATTCGCGCTGACCAAGGGCCGCGTGGAGAAAAAAAGGGGGCAAGTCAACGAACTCCTCACTCCCGCGCACCTCACCCTTCCCCAATTCCCGGCGATAACACCACCGCACCCCAAACCCCGCACTCTAAAAAAAGGATCCACTATCTCCATCCCTGGTCCCGTGGACTTCTACTCCTCCGTAGGAGGCCAAAAACAATGGGATAACCAGGAATCGAACCTGGGTCCTCTCGGCGCTGTAAGTCGATGACCACAACGAGAAGTACTGACCACTATACTATTATCCCTGATTGTTGATTGGCTGCTTGGGAAATGCACTTTTGATCCTCGGGTGGGTCGGCCAACTTGGCAGACGGGATGCCGACCAGATCCAGGCGAAGCTTTCAGTTTTGTTTACGACGCCGGGGTCTGGTTTGCAGCGTTTGTGTGATCTTATGGCCACAGGCAAGCAGTTATGAGTAACAGGTGGCAGTGGGGGCAACCCTTGGTATATGTACGAGCCGAACTTTGGGGACGCCGACACCCCATTTCGTCACGAAGAATTGACCGAGGCTGCGTACCTGGTTGATGTCAGTGGAGATAATGCCAGCCGGAGCGCTGATCATTGCGCCATTTGCATGGGGATACGCCCTCACCGTAACCTGGTTTTCTTTGCTGATGAATCGGCGAATCTTCCGACGCCTCCTGCTTAGCTTGGGTACGCTCTCGCGGCGGAGATGTTTCGGGTACGGCGAGCTCCAATGTGTGTATTCCACGCGGCAGTCATTGCACTTAGGTGAATGATGCTGATAGACCACGTCTTTCGGCAGGACAGGGCAGGGTAATTACCGATTTCCAGACTCTTCAGCTACCTTGGGTTAACAATGGCCTGCCAAGGAAGCCCAAATGCACCACCACAGCATCATCGTAGTCGTCTGATGATCCGTCCGCACCCATAGGGCCGCTGGTTGGAGAACAACAAAGATTTCCTGAGCATGGGTGTCGGGCTGTATCTCGGGTTGTATAGGCCTTCATTGTATTTCCAAAGGCCCCACCAGCTAGCTAGCTCACCAAAGCCCTGCAAACAAATGATCCAAACGCACCCCACAACATCATCCCAACCCTCTCGTCAACAACCTCACAAGCCATCCTCCTCTTCCTCCTCATCCATCCCATCATCATCCTCACCCTCCTCCCCCTCATCCACTGGCACCCCCACAACCACCCCCTCCCCCTCCCCCCTCTTAAACATCCCCAAAATCTGCCTCGCCCCCGTAGCAGCCGCAACATCCAACGCAGTCCTCTGCATCCCATCCTCCACCAACGGATCCACCCCCCGTTCCATAACCCTCCTAAACCTCGCCACGCTCTTATCCGACATTGACGCCGCGACGGCATGCAATAACGTTTCCCCTGCCGAGTTAACAGCCTTGAAGTCCATCCCCGCCTTGTCGAATAACTCCCAGAGCGCCGCGTCACTTTGTTTCTGTTTCGTGTTATGCTTGGCGTGGGGATCACTGCGTTGTACGCTTCCGCGACGGCAGAAGGAAAAAAGGGGTGTTTCGCCTTCGTTGTTACGCGCGTTTACGTCCACGCCGGCAGCGAGTAGGGATTGGAATACCTTTACCGTGGAGCCAGTGAGTTCGTTGTCCTTGTTGAGCGTCCACTGGCCGCACATGAGGAGATGAAGCGGGGTGTTGCCATTGGAGTCGCGGAGATGCGGGTCCGCGCCAAGGGAGAGGAGGGTTTCTGCTAGATTGACGTGGAGGTAATTGGGCGTCCACCAGGCTGAGTTGCTAGTGAGGGATCTGTGCAGGGGTGTGGATCCGGTAGTGTCGCGGGCGTTTAGTAAGTCCGGGGCGGCGAGGACAATGCGGCGCATGAGACGGGCGTTTTCGGCTTGGTGGTTGCTAGAATTTGGGATGAGGTAGTGCAGAGCGGTTGAGCCGTCGTGGCTGCGGGCATGGACGTTGGCGCCGCGGTCGAGGAGGATGTCGACAGGGTGAGGGAGGCCCTCAAGGGGGTCGCGGTCGTGTTCGGGCTTTGAGCCAGCTCGGCATGCCGTGAGGAGAAGGGTGCGGCCTTCGCTGTCCTGGAGCTCGAGGTTCAGGTCAGGGCGGTCGAGAAACATCCGGACGAGGCGGCCGTGCTGGATGGCGCGGTGGATGACGGTGGTGGTCGGGTATGCGGCATGCGGATCCGCCCCGTGGTCGAGCAGTAGCTGAACCATCTGCTTGTACCTATCCACGTTATGACGCTCGTACTCATCGCCGACTCGGGCCGCGAGGTCAAGAGGATACGGGTTGTCGTCAACTCTCTCCGGGGTAGTTTTCTGCCTCTGCCGCCACATGGTAAGCGGCGCTTTTGACGCAATCTCCTCGGCGTGGTCTTTCTCCTCTTGGGTGCGGCGGACGTTGGGGTCCGCACCGTGCTTGAGCAGCATCTCGAGGATATTCACATTGAGGGCCTTGATGGCCATGATGAACGCCGAGCTGGTCGCAACCGCACCGTTTTGTAGCAGAAGCTGGACAACATCCTTGTTCCCGATGGCTCTCGCAAGACAAGAGTCACCCCTGGAATCGACGGCGTTGACGTCGGCCCCATTACGCACCAAGACCTCGATTGTGTTTGGCTGATATCCGGGCAAGGGAGCACGGTCCAGCGCAGCGAGCAGCGGCGTCAACCCTGCGCCATCTCGGAGTTCGATGTTTGCCCCGTGCTCGAGAAGATACGGCAAGGCGAGATGGGACTGCCACCAGTGTGTTCCTTCAGCCAAAATGTGCAGGGCGCTACGGTCCGGACACAGTTTGCGGTCCGGCCCGAATCGATCCGGGGAGCCCAGACTTTGCGCGTTGACGTCGACACCAAGATCCTTGACCAACACTCGGATGACGTCCATGTTTGGATATTCGGTAGTGCAAGCTAGCATAAGCAGCGTGTAGCAATCCATGTTTGGCCTCTGCTTCAACGCGCCATGGTCTGCTGACCTGCAAAACTTCTCGCGCGGCTCGGGACTCTCGAGCCCGGCGATCAGATCCTTGGTTGCCACCTTCTCCAGCACCGAAGCAAAGCCTCCAACGACAAGATCGTGCAGAATGGTGCGTCCGACATCCTCTGCCTCGAGCCCCCCGTTACGAAGAAGCGTCTCGCCAGCGAGGTCGTAGTCCCTCAGCTCCATTAGCGTCTCACACGCCCAGTGCGGTCCGTATCCCCAGGGAGGTCTTCTTCTTTGATCCGGGGCGACAGTGTGTTTGGAGACCACTGCACGGTTGGCGTCTCGTCGGGCGAAGCAAAGTTTCGATTCGAGCGAGGCAACCTCACCGACGTCCGGGAAAAGAACCTTTCTCTTTCGAGCCAAGCATTCCATCGTGTAATCGTGGTTCTTGGACGCCGCGGTATAGATGATGCTGCTTATCGTTTTCAGGGACGGAGGGAGGTAGGTCGCGAGAACATCCACGACGTCTTCCAGTCGCTCAGGAGGGAGCTTCAAGCCCTTGGTAGTCCTCACCCGCTTTTCATCTCCCAGAAGAACACTTCCAGCTGTGGGCCCTCTATTGCGCTCAGGATCAACATGCATGTCATGTTTCGGCCAACGCGAATGCTCCTCCTCAAAGTCCACGCAAGCGGGCCAGACGTCGCCGAAAGTGCCTAGAACGCCCTCCGAGGCAGCGGCCTCGAGCAAGAGCTGGACGCTGGCAGCCACCCCTGACGCGCAGGCATAGTGCAGCGGTGTACGCCCGGGGTAAGACCGTGTCGTGGAGGTGAGGGCCGACAAAAAGTCTTCCTTGCTGTATCGAGACTTGAGCCAGTCAAGCAAGCTCCCAACGATGTTTGGCTGCCGCGATCGAGCCGCAAGGTGAAGCGGGGTGAGGCCTTCAAGCGTAGTCTTCCGAGGATCTGCACCAGCTTCGAGTAGAACCCGAGTGGTAATCTCGCAGTGCGTCGAGGCAATGTGGAGGGCCGTCACACCTTCGCGGTCGGTTTGATCAACCCCGTGATGGGAATACTGGCCGACGATAAAGTCCAGCATCGTCTTCTTCCTGTATGTGGAAGGGGTCCCTGATGTACCGTGGCGTCTGGGGTCGCGTTTCTCGGGAGAGAGGCCGTTTTTGTAGCTGCACGACAGGTGTAGAGGTGTACGACCATCATGGTTCGGCTGCAAGATGTCGATACCGAGATTAAAAAGCACTCGGAGATGCTGAGGATAGTCGCCCGGCTTTGGTTCCTCGCCCATCTTGACCCCGTTCATCGCGGAGACTCGAACGTGCCAGAGGGTATTCCCAGCATGGTCGGTTTGCTCGGGGTCGAGGCCGTGTTCGATGAACTTGTTGAATGTCTTCTCTTCGTCATAAGAGCCGTATTGACTGAAGCGGTGGCATGGCGTTCGGCCCTTGGAATCCACAGTATTCATCTTCGCGCCAGCTCTAATCATCATGTCCCAGGTGCAGCCAGGGTGAGACGACCACGTGGTCATGAGCTTGAAGAACGGCGTCTGCCCATTTTCGTCTCTGGCTTCCAGGTTGGCTCCAACATCGACAAGGGCACAAAGGATCTTTTCGCAAGCGGCTTGATCGGCGCTAGTACGGCCAACAAGAAAGTGGAGGGGCGTGTCTCCATGGCGGTTGACTGCGTTTGGATCTCCGCCGCACTCCCGTAGCCGTTGAATCAGATGAGGCACGCGGTCGAGCTCGGCTGGCTGGGCCCAGATCTGAACGGCGTAGTGAAATACGCCGTTTTTCGAGTGCGCGTCAACGGGGGCTGTGCTGGCTCCGAGCTCGAGCAGCAGCAACGCGATAGAAATCTTGCTCTTCTTGAGGGCGCTGAGCAAGGGCGTCAAGCCATCTTTATCCGTGCGCTCTAGGTCGGTCTTGGAATCCGCCAGGATCACGCGAAGAAGGTCCTCGTTGTCGCACGTGTGCAAAAGCGTCTCCCCCTGCTTGTTAGTGGCGTTGGGGTCCGCTCCGGCGTCGAGGAGAAGACGGGCAAACACAGGGTCCTTCACATAGTGGAGGAGTGAGCTGCCCTGGCTGT
This sequence comes from Podospora aff. communis PSN243, assembly GCA_033296975.1. NCBI lineage: Eukaryota > Fungi > Ascomycota > Sordariomycetes > Sordariales > Podosporaceae > Podospora > Podospora aff. communis PSN243. Next base: position 267,230 of record MU865951.1, on the reverse strand, counting down.
TCACCCGGCTTGCATCGGCACCAGCGGCTATGAGCAGCTCGAAGCACTCAATCATCCGTTCCAGCGGATACTCTTGGTTGATGTGTCTTCCGATCCCTTGCACCAAGGCGTGGAGCGGTGTGTTTTCCCCAGGGTCGTACTCTGAATCGTGGCTGGCCCAGGCATTGGGGTCCGCCCCAGCATCGAGAAGAAGGCGAATTATCTGCGGGTTGAGATTGCTGCAAGCAGTGAACAATACAGTGTCGCCACGCTGTCCTATTGTCGTGTTCGGATTCGCAAGGGGGTGTTGAAGGGCCAACTCGACAATCTCACGGCGACTGCTGGCAACAGCCGCCTTCAAGAACTTCCCCGCTTGGCTTGCCGTCTTGACATGGGCGAAGAACTCGAGGACAATTGGCATGTGTCCGTGATCGCATGCCACTTTCAGGGGTGATAGTGGTCGACCCTGACGATCATCGAGTGTACCGTCGCTCACCTGCATCTTCTCAAAGGGACTATCGCCCGACTGAATGAGCAGCCTTGCGACCCCGAGCCGCCCGTTACTGGCCGCCAAAAGTAGAGGACTCTGGCCACGGTCGGTTTTGACATGGGTGTCTGCCCCAGCCTGTAGGAGCAGCTCCGCCACGTCCTCGTAGCCTTCCCTCGCAGCGACACACAAGGGAGACCCATTGGTGCGAGTTTTTTGGTTGATGTCTGATACCGACCGGTCAAGCAAGACCTTCACATACTGCGTGAGCCCAAACTTAACGGCAATCATGAGGGGGGTCAAGGGGCTCGAGTCATATCTGTCGTGGGTGCCAGGGGCAAGGGAAGCCCACTTCTGCCTGACTTCGCTGGCGAAGAGCTTGTCGATGAGAGGGTTCAACTTTGCGGTGTCGTATCCTGAAACTGCCGACTTGCGAGCATGTACATTCCAATTCTTCGCTGCGTAGTTGAGGAATGGATACGTGAGATACAGTTCCTTTTGCCCAAGGGAGCCGGGGGCGGGGACGAATGGCTTCCTCGTTGGGACAAAACCAAGATCTCGAATCTGGACCCTGTCCAGCATTCCAGTCAACAGGTACGTCAAGCAAACAAGGGCCAGACGTTCGTGGGTGGGCCCTGGCTCCAGCACCGGATAGGACCCGGGGGTGAACTTGCGAGTAGAACCGTTCAGAAACTCGGTGAGGCTGTGGTGCACGACGGAGACGGTCTCATCGGGGAGGATTTCCAGCAGGGGGCCGCAGGCGGAACGGACGAGGTCCTTCGCAGCTTTGAGGTCGCGCTCTTCAGGAGCACGCTGCGTGACGTCGATGAACTCGGCAATTTCGAGCAGCCGCAGTGGCCGACTTGCATGTGTGACAGACTGCAAGATGAGCAGCTGCATGTCGTCAGGAACGCCAGAGCGCCGCGAATGCTCACGCAGTAAGTCTGTGTACATGACGTTGAGGTCTTGGGGGAGCTCTTCAAGAACCTTGGCGGGGTTAGCTCCTGGTCGAGTGAAGGCGTCCATCGCCAGCTTCGCGTAGAGGAACAGCCCATTTGCCCTTCCGGGGACAGCGGCCCTGATCTTGGCTTGCATGTCGGCGGGGATGGCCGTCTTGCTGAGCTCGTGTCTGACATACTTTGCAATGTCCTTGTCGACCTGACGCTCCTCGAGACGAATGTGAAAGGCCCGGGCAGTTCTCAGGGGCTGTTCGATATACGCAACCGGGCGACTAGTTGCCACAACCTTGACTTGAGACGGTCGCCATCCTGCCAGGGCTGCCACGGAATGAAGGAACGGCTCCAGGTCTTTTGTCTGGTCCATCTCGTCGAGTGCGTCGACCACGCAGTACACCTTGGGGATGTAGATGGTGGCTTGGCGGAGATGGCGCCAGAGGTCCTCGCTCGACAGGCTGTCGAGGTGTCGCTTCTTGTCGACGTATTCCTTCAGCTTTGCCTGTAGGGGTGGGCTGAAGGGCAGCAGCTGGGTCAGCCAGTCGCGCAGTGCCGCTGTGGGGTTGTGGTTGGCGTCGATGATCTGCCGAAAAAAAAAGTACAGCACAGGGCAGTTTTCCTGGCCGAGTCGGTCGACAATGGATGCCGCAAAGACGGATTTCCCGGAACCCGGTATCCCTCGAATCCACAGCAGCCCTTTGTCTTGACTAGAATGCCATTGTTTGTAGACATCGGACGAAAAGAGCCAGTCGCCGGTGCCGGGAAGGTGCGATGCCAGATGCTTCCTGAACTCGCCGCCTTCATTGTCGTACTCTGTGGGCTGAAGCCAGGCGCGAATCTTTGCGAGAATGGCCGGGGTTTGTGGCAAAATGTTTTCCTCGTTGAAGTCGCTCACGTCGTCGCGGCCGAGGATGACGGCGTCCTTGTCCCAGTCGTCACCTGTGGCGGGATCCATCGCGGTTGAAGATGCCATGGCGATGGACTGGTTGATGAAAAGAGAGAGATTTCGCCGTCAATTCGGCGGAGAGGCTGTTTATCTTTTGCAACGGGCATTTCCCCGCGCCGGTTGTGCGGTGATATCGTTGGGATTTGGTCGGTGGCATGTTGAAGCTGCGCCTCCCGTGACTCCCAAATGAAAGATGGGGATGGATGCCTTGCAGGGGTCCGCGATACCGGTTCCGCTACCCCACACTGGCGCGCCTCGGCTTCTTCCTTCGACGACTTCTGCACGCGTCGGGAGATCCAGCAACCGTCAAGTCCGACCGTGATGTGAGTCAATTGCAGGCAACAGAGCGGTAGCGAGGTCAACATCTCAGCCGCAGCCCAATTGAGCTGTCGCCATGACGCCATCTCCTCCGCCCAGTCTCGCCATGTTAGGCAGCCACGGCCCTCGCCTTACAGCCTGAGGCACCCAGGCTGAACCCTGAAACCGCGCTCAATTCCCGCCAAGCGGATTATTCCAATCACCTCCAACTCAACTGTGTCCAACCACAGTGCTCATACAAGTCGGCTCGAAGTGAGTTGCGATCATTCAAGGCCTGCCTTACATGTCCTAGTTTCTCATCGCCGCAACAACACCCGCTCGGATATATCAAGCTCCGGATCTCGCAAACCCGACAATTTCAAGCGTTTCCCGAACCAATACCCTTTTAGCGGGGTTAGGATTGCCTTGGCGAAAGTTACAGGTACCCGCTCAGCTGTGAGCCCCCTGAAATTCCCATGGAGCCAGACCCCGACTGAAGAGAGCGTAGACACAGTAGCAGACGAAGTTGCAAGCGCAGGTAGCTAGATGAGCCTGATCGGCCTGGCCGGAACATCCTTCAGCATCGCCTCTACCAATTCCATGTTGCTCGACGTGTTCCAGAAATACCCCACCCTTCGATAGCAATCCGGCAAGCTCTCCCCGTCGCTATTCACTGCGTTGACCTCATCGTTGGGGCCGAGACTGGAGCTCTCACAACAAGGATTCCGTGCACCTTGGGTGCGCGCGTTGCAGGGTGCACCTCCTCGCTGACGAACCGCAAGACGAACAAACACATCGTCTCCTCGATAGGAGGCTGTTCCGCTGTGTCGTACATGGCGTTGAACAAGCCGGTGTCGAGCGGGGTGAGACGACATGACAGGTCCAGCGTGGCGCGGTGGACAGCTACGAGACCAAGAGGGTTACCTATTTCCTCCCGTCATATGCCGGCGGCTTCAAGGCTTGGCGAGCTGGGGTGTCCTTCAAGGTGAGGCCCTTCGAGGTAGCCTCAGCTTAGTGGCGTGGCGTGGCTCCTGAGCCGGTGAGACATAATGTCATCGATCGAGGCACACGACCGCGAAGGTGCCTGTCGGAACTCGGGCCTGGAGCCTGGGCCGCGGCTGTTGTTCACGACTCGGACCCAAGAGGTTAAGGGCGAGGGGGAGATGGTCTTCCACTCCCGGGCTTCTCCACAGCCCAGCGGCGTACTTCGATCTTTCGTTTTTTTTACCAGTCATCATCATTTTAACTTTCTCATTCAAGACCTGGTTCTGTCTACTAGGAAGGGGTCAATTGGCGAGGCTGCTCCATGTCACTCCATCTTCGAAGCGTTCGCCACGCAATCTTCGTGCCCGAGCACAGGTTCGTCACTCACCCTCCAACCGCGACGCCATACTGACATCTGGCCCCTCCAGTGTGCCCACTGGCATTTCCCATGCCATGGAAACAGCGAGACTTTAAACTGAGGGCATCGATACTCAGTTGAGCCAAGGCTGCCCAGATGCGACAGCTAGCCCTTCCGCCCGCCAGAACGAGAAGCACCCAATCACAGCCGGGTTTTGCAGTGCAGAATTAATGCCTGGCTTTCGGTCACTTTCTTCGCCACTTTCTTCGCCACTTTCTTCGCCTCCCACTGGACGCAGATGGAACTAAACAGGTGCCTGCGGTAAGCAGCGAGCACTGCGCTTGAGATGGACCGGTTGACAAAACAGAGAAAGTCTCAAGGAATCGCCCAAGCAAAGATGAGTATGAAGCCCGGTGTTTGCATCATCGGAAGTCGCCGCAAATGCCAAGAGCCTGCACCGGAATTGGGCTTCAAGTTATTTTCAGCTCACCCAGCGACTTTCATCAGCCGCTGGCCCTGCTCTGCAACCGTTCGGACATTGCGAGCGCCACGTTGGATATTTGAACCGATTTAAGCTTAGTAGGCGCCTGGTAATCTAGTTTGACATGATTCTTTTCCACAGTGACCGATGAGAAAAGACCCTGACTGTCCACCTCCTCGGTGCAATTCCATGTCCTCAACAACAGCAAGTCTTCTCCGCCTTTGACTCAACCACCTCCTGGACGCCTCTCTCCAATGGCTTCTTCAGCGAGCCCGGTTGGAACTACAGTCGGCGATGGCCGATATTTGAGGGTTGGAAATGGAGTCTGCCTGAAGAACTTCTCCACTGAGCAGACAAGACTCAGGACCGAGTCGTGCCGGCGCGATTGGTCGTTCGAATATGGAAAGTTTGATGACCCAAAGGTCAATCAGCGAATTGCACATAGCAGCTTGTCGAAGCCCTACTTCCCACCAGCATGCGACTTGGATGGCGGCGGCAAAGTCGTCCTAGAGGCAGCCTTTGGCAGAAACGACTTGGACTATTACTGGAACCACCCAACAGTCGGGTTCGCACAGCGGGAGGCCTTCATGAGGTTCGACAGGATGAAACGAGAGTTCCCGTCGATCGAGGCTCCGGGGTGGTACATCGACCGGCAGGAAGTTTGTCCCCAGCTCAGTGCACACTCGTCTTGCGGCAGCCCCCTGGACAAGTCCGATCGGACAAGATGGCTCCGACTCCTGTGTGCAGGGGTTTCCAACTTTACTGCTTTGCCCGAGGGCTGGGAGGCAGAGGAGAGAAAGGGCGAGTTTGATCCGGTGAGAGACACGACATCGGAACAGGTCGGATCGCGGCCGGACTGCATTTCACCTTCCTGCAACAACAAGATGATCAAGCGGGTGGCGGATATCTCCCAGTGGTACTGCTTGCCCGACGGCGCCACAGGCAGATGTAGCCCGCAGTCGGCATTTGCCCTGAGCGACTTCTGCTCGGGCGTTTCCTTCGGGTCGACATGCACCGGCGAATGCACGTCTGTTTTGGGCCGCAGAGACTGGCTGTCGTACCTCAACTCGACCTGCGCATCAGACGCTTCTTGGGATGGACTGCCAGCGAACTGGACAGACCTCTTACACGCGCAGTTGTCCGAGATACGGCCTTGGGAGTCGATATTACCTGCCCCGGGGGGGTTCGACATGGCCGGCTGTCCGAAGCCCAGCGAGAATTTGGCCGTTTTCGCTGCAGCCAACGCCGCCGTCTTGCTTCTGACCCCGTTGCTGGGTCGCCGAACCATCGTGAGCAAGCTGAGCGGCGGCTACCTCGGCATGCCCCACAGCAGAAGTTGGCTGTACATGGGACCTCTGGTGGCATCCATCCAGGTCCTCGTGACCACAGCAAACGCCCTTATCACCAAGCGTACCCCTGGCTACGAAGACGTCAGCCTCATCCAGCTGGTGCTCGTCTGGCTGAGTCGGCCCCGGCTGGCATGGCTGGCGCTGGTGTTGGCGCCATTCCAGTCTACCGAGGCCATGTACCTCTCTTCGGCCTCGTCGGCGGTGGCGGCGGAGGCGATTCTCCAAGTCTTGTCAGCGGTTACCATGGGCTATGTTGCCACTCATGGACGAAACAATGGATTCTACAGCGCCGGCACTCCTATCCCCCAAGAATTTCGCAACAGGACTCTTACCATGTATGCTGGGGCCATGATGTCGCTGGTTGTGTTCATCGGAGCCCTTGTCGCCATGGCTATCTTTCTTTTCGGCCTCGACAGGATGCTAGAGACCACTGGTCGCCGGATGTTGAGAGCTAGGAGGCTACGGAAACTCCAGCATGAAGCTGCACTGCTAGAACAATCTCTAATTGCTGATGCAGGGGTCTTGCGGGAGTTTGAGACGGCAATCACTCGAAAGCTTGATCACGTCACTGGACAACAGCCCAAGAGTCATGCCCTGTCAATCCGGCTGTACATGGCCACCCTCAACAAGTATTATACTGCCACGACCCCTCTGGTGTCGGAATTACCAGACAGCCTGGTCACGGCTATCCAAGAATGTGACGACCTTCAGTCACTGTACGCGGCCGCCTGTGAGGAAGTGAAACTGATCGAGAGCACCCGGCCTCCTCTCGATCTGAACCGGCAGCGGCCACAGCTAGCCACCTGGGAGGAGCAGGGAAGGAAGCAGGCCGCGCTTGACCTGGCGAAAAAGGCGGAGATAACACGAAGAGAAGAACTGAGCCGTCATGCCATCTCAAAGTCGTTTCAGCATGCCAAGCCGACGGCGGAACGTCTAAAGGCGGCGTCAAGAAAGGTATCGTTCGGCGATTACCAAGCCCGACGAGCCCTTGAAGCTCTCGTGCATGAGAGAAAGCACGGTGATAAAAGCAGACGTTCAGATAATCCGCCCTCCCCCGAGTTTGATTTCCAGCCTACGGACCTCTCAAGCCTCCAGACTTGTTCGAACGCCGCTGTTGCATCTTCCCGCCAAGCCGCGAGGCTATCTGACAGACAACTCTCCATTTTGGAAAGCCAGAAAGCTCAGGTCGAGAGAGAGCTGGGTAGAAGGGGGGACATGGTCATAGAGGTCTTTATGGCCTTTGCCCTTTGTGCTATGACGGGATGTTTTATTGCCCAGTGGTTATTTTGGGCTGGCTTCGTGCATTTGTACAGCCCTGATCAGTGAGTTGACTCGTGCTGGAAGCGCTGCCGCAAGAGCGACTGACTTTTGATGTTGCAGATACTGTCCCCCTAAGCTGGCCACGCTGGCGATCAACTGGGTTATTTTCTCGGTTCTTGGTAAGCCTTCGAGGGAGTTTTTTGTTTGTTCTGGGGTCGTTTGGCTTACCGGGTATTGTCATTAGGTGTGCCATTGGGTGCGAGCGCTTGAGTCAACGTGAGGGACCTTGTGCTGCCTGACAGCACGTTTTCCAAGCAGAAAAGTCGGTGCAATGACACACGACGCGTTATCCTCTTATAGGCCAGAATTGGAATCCGGAAAATGCGTGCTGATAATCAGTTTAAAGCGGATCCAAAACATGGTTCAAGCTTCTCCTGCACAGTACTTGGAATGACAGTTTCAAGACGGGCAAAGACACGTTGGAATATTTGAATCATGGGGCTCTAGGGGAAAAGCAACCGTTAATTGGTCCCGAGATTGCAATCTGTGCGATTGAAGGTCACCCTGGGAGAAGGCAGAGTTCAAGGGCAAGATCTCCAAACGGCGTTCTCTGATCTCTTTATATGGGTCTTGGTATTTTCGGCCCTTCCCCTTTTAGCTTAAAATCTTGCACGCCGGTAGCGCAGACTGGAAGTCCGAACAAGGTGGCATGGCTGACTGTGTCAATGACGGTCTTGGTCAGCATACGACGTCCAAAGAGGGAACGCCAGCAGATGCACGTCAGCGGCGGCTAGACAAAGCGGCATAAGGGCGGCAGATGACTGCGGGCGATCCCGTCTGGAGCTCTGCCAATATGGAAATATCAACGGATGGGGAAGACGTCGCGCGGATTGCCGCTTTTGACCCCTTGACAAATGGAAAAGTTCCTCGCCACCTCAGTGCTGCGCCGAGTTAGAATGTCTCGGACTTGCATCCATTACTTGGAAGGGAGGCCGCCTTGCATTTGTCAACTTCAATGGAGGCTGTCCTGGACGGCGTTATATTGGCCGAAGATGCGGGGTTTTCACCAGAACTCGTGTGATTGAATGCTGAGCTTGGCCTTCTGCCTGCGGGTGTCTGCAGGTGTGGCAGCGATGAGAAGCTTCGCGGTTGGTTGCATCCCGTGTACGTCCGTCCGACTGCACGCAGATAAAAGAAGACTGGATGGTCTGGTACGACCTTTACAGTCCTCCTGGACCCCTCTCCTCCATCCTTTTGTTCCTTCTGAGCTCAAAGGTCCCTTGCTTTGAGCTAAGACGCTAGCCTCCAAGTTCGCATCTCTTACCAACAGAACCTGGTATTCACCGTCATGGGCGTCCTCCAGCTCACCAAAGACACCCTCTTCACCAACTGGTCCACGGCCGCTGCGGTCTTGGCCAGTGTCCTCGCATTGTTATGGCTCGTCCGAGAGATTTACATCTGGCACATCCACCTCCGTCACATCCCAGGTCCGTTTAGCAACTCCATCACCTGCTACTACTCCCTCTTCACCTGGGGCCTCAGCGGCCGCCTCAACGCCTGGACAACCTCCCAAAACGAGAAATACGGTATTACCCCTGACCACCCAACCCAACCCAACTCATCTAACTCCGTTCAGGCCGCGTCATCCGCATCGGCCCCAACCACATCCTAACCGACGACCCCCCCACCCTCCGCCGCCTCGGCACCTCCCGCTCCCCCTACCTCAAAGCATCCTGGTACCAAGACATCACCCGCCTCGTCAAAGACGTCGACAGCACCCTCAGCCTCTCGGGCTCCCCCCACGCAAACACCCTGCACCACGACCGCCACGCCCTCCTCGCACCCACCTACGCAGGACGCGACAATACCTCCCCGTGTCTCGAAGACGTACTCGACGCGCAGGTATCCTCGCTGATATCCTACCTCGATCGGAAAGCCTCGCAAAAGCAGACTGTAGACTTTTCAAACGTGGCGCAGTATTTTGCTCTGGACGCGATTAGTGCTATCTTGTGGGGTGAGCCGTTTGGTTTTCTTCGCGATGATGAGGATATAGGGTGTTATGTACAGACGATGCGGGATTTCTTGCCGATTCGGTCGGCGTTGAGTTCGTTGCCGGTTTTGCCGTGGTTGAGACCGGTGTTGAGTAGGATGTTGCCGGGGGAGGGGGATGAAGTGGGGTTGGGGAGGTTGATGGGGGCTGCGAGGGGGGCGATGGAAGCGAGGGAGGGGAGGAAGGAGAAAGGGGGAGGGGATATGATGCAGGGGTTGATGGAGAGGGGGTTGAAGGGGGAGGAGCTGTTTAGTGAGTTGGTTATGGCGATGTGAGTATTTCTCTTCTTTACTTTTTTTTTTTCTTCTGTCCTTCTGGTACTCACTCTTATCTTCGTCTCGTCCATCTTCCCGCCCCTTTATTTCCCTGTTTCACATCCCCTTTATTCTTCCCTTCCCGTCTTATTCCTCTCTTCTTACCCTGCTTCTCCCTTGAATCATTGTCCAGGGAACACCAGCTCATAGGTATGATACCAGCGTCGCCGGCTCCGACAACACCGCCTCCGCCCTCCGCATGACCCTCGCCCTCCTCCTCACCTCCCCCACCGCCTACCACGCCCTCTCCAGCGAAATCACCCTCGCCATCGCCACCGCCAAAATCTCCTCCCCCATCCGCGACGCCGAAGCCAAATCCCTCCCCTACCTCCAAGCCGTCATCCGCGAAACCCTCCGCCTCTACCCCCTCCCCGCCGAATTCTACAAGCAAGTCTCCGCCCCCGAAGGGGACACCATCTGCGGCGTCCATCTCCCCGCTGGTACGTGGCTAGGGTGTAACATGCACTCTGCCATGCGCAGGAGGGATATCTGGGGTGAAGACGGGGATTTGTTTCGGCCGGAGAGGTGGATTGAAGCGGCGGAGGCGGATGAGGGGGATGGGGGGGAGAGGTTCAGGGGGATGTGCGGGATGGTGGATTTGACGTTTGGGAGTGGGAGGTTTCAGTGCCTGGGAAAGGCGCTGGGGTGGATGGAGTTGAATAAGGTGGTTGTGGAGATGTTGCGGTGTTTTGACTTTGCGGCGGTTGATCCGGCGAGGCCGGTGGAGGTCGGGGGGTATTTGATGTATTTGATTACGGGGCAGGTGGTGAGGGTGACGAGGAAGTGAGGTTGCGTAGATACGGGGGATGGAGTGGTCGTTCAAGGTTTTCTTTTGCCCCGTGTGGTGTAGTTTTGGAAACTCGAGATGTATTATTCCGCCGATTGGGTGATACTCGGAGACCATGTATGCCTTGATGGGTTTGTTGGGGTCCTCGGGCTAGCTAGGTAAGGACGCAAAGCCTCAATCGCTCTTTCCGATCTGCTCAGGCAATCAACTTGGTGACAGGGTTTACGTCGTGCACAGCCCAGGCTGCGCCTGCCAAGGGAAGAAAAATTCGCACCGTTCCAGGATCCGTGCTTCTCACATCTCGGAGCCTCAGCTTGTCACCTCCAGAGTTTGGTCCGACATTGCGTATTTTGAGTTTTATCGCCTTCAGTCCCTCCGAGAGTGTCAATTCATCACGCGACGCGTCCAGAGACCCCATGCACGGCTTGGACCTCGTTCGCTCGCCCACAGTGCGCCCAGTCCACCATGAACACCCTCTGCGCAGCCTGCGCCGACATCTTCTCCACCCCGCGAAAGCTCGCCTACGGCAGCATCCACAGCTGGAGACAAACCCCATCCTCATTCCAAGAAGCCAAGGCCCGTGGCTGCCACCTCTGCCACCTCGTCGAGGCCGGCCGCGGCCACGACTCGCGGCGCACGGCGTCCTTCCCTCGCGAGGTCTCGTACGCCTTCAAGCCCATCAACCCGGAATGGGCGGAGAAGGGGATCGGTGCGAAATGGTACGCCTACCAGCACCGCAAGCCGCGGAGTCACCGTGACGGGCCGTCCAGCTGGGAGGGTGACGCACATGATGAGATGGCACGGTTTCTAAGGGGTGTGCAGCTGGATCCAACGCCGAATCAGCTGGGCAGCTTGTTGGCGGGAGATTCGGAGCATCTAAGGCAGCAGGCGGCGTCGTCGTGGATCATGTTGCAGTTTTATGGCGATGAGGATGTTGTGTTGCCGGTGGAGCTGTCGATGTTGAACGAAGGGGATCGCTTTGAGGTGTTGGCGCAGGAGCGAATGGGGGAACAGACGACGACGGGGACGCCCGAGACGTTGGCGCTTGCGAGAGCGTGGTTGACGAGGTGTCTTGATGGCCACGAAGCGTGTGTGACGCCCCATGTGCATGGTAAAGAGGAGGTGGAGGAGGAGGATGCCGGAGATGATGGGTTTCTGCCGACAAGGCTGTTGGATGTTGGGACCGCGGAGGAGCCGCGGCTGCGGTTGGTGGCGGGAGCCGATGTCGATGCGCGATGCGAGTACGTGGCGCTCAGTCATCGCTGGGGCGCCGACCAGACGCGGGTCCTGAGGACATGCAACGTGATGGCGTATCACCATGCGATACCGCTCGAGGAAACAACTCCGACTGTCCGCGACGCCGCTCGGGTCACGCGGGCGCTGGGAATGCGCTACCTCTGGATCGACTGCATGTGCATCATCCAGGATGACGGCGGGGCCGACTGGCTTCGGGAGTCCAATACCATGTTTAGGGTGTACGGACGGTCGGCGTGCACCATCGCTGCGGCCGTGACATACGATCCATCGGGGGGCCGTCAGGGCGAGAACGGCAACGATGCAGCGGGGAAAAGGCCGGCAAAACCCCGTCCCAGAGATGCGAACCTCCGCACCGAAAAAGACGGTTTTCTCCTTCCACGAAACCCTCTCGGGGCCCGACCGCTTATCGTCCCTTCCCCCCTTTCCCTCAAGGCCACTCCAGAGTCTCCATCTCCTTACCTCTTCTCAATCCACCCTCCTTACCTCTCCCGTCTTCACGACAGGCATGTCCGCTCATCGGAGTGGTTCCGCCGCGGCTGGGTCTTCCAGGAACGCATGCTCGCCCCGCGCCTCCTGGTCTTCACGCCTTCGCAGGTCCTCTGGGGCTGTCAGACCCTCCAGGCGGCCGAGTCGTGGCCGCGGGGCAAGACGGCGGGCCACTACATCGACCGGTTTACGACCATGGCAGTGGAGAGGGCCCGACTGCGGGCGTTGCTGGACCCGAAGAAAGGGGTGGGCGTCAGCCACGAGGCGTGGTGGGAGTTTCTCGTCGATTACATGGTGAGCCGACTGACGGTTTCGTCGAATCGACTGCCGGCGATACGGGGTGTGGCATCGCTGGTGGCAGACAAGACAGGGGAAAAGTACTGTGCGGGGTTTTGGATCACGGCAGAGGACATGGTGGACCAGTTGCTGTGGGAGCCTGAGGCTGTTGGGTTTGAGGGCGGCGGTGCAAAAATGCACTTGATGCCGAGGCAAAATGAGTATCGTGCACCGTCCTTCTCCTGGGCCGCTGTGGAGGGTCCTGTTTGCTTTGCCTCAAAGGGAAATGGGACAAGTTTGGTCGAGATTATTGAGGGACTGGAGCTGCGGGCGGCAGATCTTGCAGCGGGAAACATCGAGGGCCGGAATGCGCGCGAGGCGCTGAGGATGAGAGGACGTTTACTCGGCGCGTCTCTGTTCACAGCCTCGGACAGATCCAGGACCTACCGGATTTTGACAAAGGCAGCAGAGACGAAGCAGGCGCTATTTGTAGGTTCAAACTATCTCTGCATCTTCTCCCACGACCACAACCCTCTCAGTCCTCACTTCCCTTTTTGGTTAATATCGCCCCGTTCGACTGCCTTGCCACCTGGAGGAAATATACGACTGACAGCCGACCCCGCAGATACTCAGAGAAATCGAATACTATCTAACGGTAAGTAACCTCTCAAAACAAGCGGCCGGAGAGAACTGGAGGAAGGAAGAGAAATTGAAGGAAATCTGATAACATAACACCAACAGCCCATCGGTCACGCCAAAGTGATCCTCATTTCCACCCGCGGCTTCCTCAGCGCCCACGCAAGACGATTCTCCACCTGGGCCAAACCTTACCTATCTCATTTTGTGGAAAAGTACCTCCCCTGGGTCCTCTCCCCAGCCATTTTCGTCCTCGCCCTTATTTTACTCTGCCTCGCCGTGGCCCTCGGCGTAGCGGCACTTGGCCTGGCGGTTGCTCTCGCCGCCATCGCTGTGGCTGTCATCCTACCCCCTGCCGTCGTTTGCTTTGGTGCGTGGTCGTGTATGAGGGTTTGGTCTGAGTACCTTCACCCTCGACTGTTCCCTCACCGCGTCCTTGCGGCCGAGGCGGCTGAGCAGCGGGCTAGAGAGAGGGCCAAGGCGGCGCATGAAGAAGATATGCGAAGGCGGCAGAGGGTGGCCGAGGAGCGGGCCGAGAGGGTCTTTGCTGGTTTGGAGAGGGGTGTCAAGTTTAAGGGCATCACGCCAGTGCCTGCGCGTGGTACTACTGGTGCTCAAGTCAGTGGTGGTGGTCGAGGTGAGAGGACGGCCGAGATGCATCAAATAGACCTAAGGAAGACGAGCCCTGGTGAAAAAGGAGGGGTGGTGTTTCGGATGACTATGACGTCGGACTTTCGGTTGCCGGAGGTGCGGGTGCTGGATGTTTATGTCCTTCCTGTCAAGGACATGGGGGGAACTGTGAATGGTCTGGTTGTGCAACCGGTGCGCGGGGTGGTTGGTCAGTATCAGCGGCTGGGCACCTTTTCGACGTCCAGGGCCATGATTGAGAAACTCTCACCTATGGTGGCGGGGGTTAGAAATGATGACATGGAGACTATTTTGCTTGTGTGAGAGATCCTGACTCATGGGCAATGGAGATTTCGTATACTTGATTTGGTACGGATGGCCAGCTGTAATGTACCAAGTACCTTATCATTGGGCATCCTTGCTTCCTTCGCCCGGTATGTACCAACATGCACCGTCATGCAGATTTCAGCCATTCCGCCTCAAGCAACTTGCCAGCACTCGGCCGTTCTTCCGGATCCAGTTTGACCATGGACTGTATGAATTTCAGGAAAGATGTCTTCTCATCCGCTGAAAGCCGTGGATTCTGACTGATCCGTTCAAGGGGAGACGGTGGGAACTTCGATGGACTCAGCAGCTTGCCTGAAGGATAGCAAAGTTAGCAACCCGTGGCAAAGAGACATCATGGTTCAAGTTGCTCACCCTCTTGATCAAAGTAGCGATCTCTTTGCTTTGACCTTGCCAGCAACGACTTCGGCATGCAACCCAGAACCGCTTCCATCTGCGCGAGGTGGGCTTCGGGCGTGTACCGCGCGGTTGCTGTCCATGTGCCGTCAAAGACAAGTGACCCTTCGGCGAGTTCCCAAATCTGGTAGTGTCAGTATAGTTCAAGGCATCATGCGTTGTTGCCGAGACGTACCACGAGCCCAAGATTCCAGATATCCACCTTGGAGTCCCATTCAGCGCCCAGAATAACCTCAGGGGCGCGAAGCATCTGCGGCTGGATCCACTCTGTTAAATGGTTAGATGTCCAACTTGCTGCACACAACGAACAGGAATTAGTGCTGGGCCCTGCAAGAGTCATATTGGGTACGACTTCTCTCACCTGTGCCAAAGTCTGCCAACCTGACCGATATATCAGTTGCAGTTGCTAGGTCTTCCTCGCCCTTGAAAATCTTCCCATTCTTGAAATGGTACCTGGATAGATAAGGTCTTTACCGTTGGAAAGTCTTTGTATAGAAGGGAAAAGGTCCTCGTAGAGTTCCATGCAAACCCACAAGGCTCCGACGTGTTGTCTCGGACACAAAGCCATTTTTAGTAACATTATGACTACACAAAACGTCCGCGGTACACGATTCGGCTGCTTACATGATATGGACACTTGAACAGGCTCGTGGTTCCCAAGGCAAACCACCAGTGTTACTCTGCCGCGGCATCTATGCCAGTGTAGTGTCTCACAGCAGATGGATATCACCCGAGCCCCCAAGGCTCTCGTCGAGTTTTGTCGTCCGCGCACTACCCAAAGTCTCACCACTTCAATACTGAGGTTTCGGACGCCCTGCCGGTTAGGAGCATGCTGATCTTCTGCATCAAGTGCCCGTATCGGGAATATTGAGCTAATGTTGAGTGTTGGTGTACGGCGTTTGATCGTAAAAGACTGGTAATTATATCTCCTGTTGGCCCGGAGGGGGTATATTAGTTAGGTGTTTTGAAGCAGCGCGCCTTGGTATCCGTTAACCATCCGAGTCACGGCACTGCTCCCTCACATCACCCATATCGCTATTTGATTCACGGGGTCTTTGCAACATGCCGACAGAATGCCCGGCGGATTGTTTTGAACCGCCTAGGATCCTCCAACCAAACCCAGATATTGGAGGAACTGGGGTGAGTAGATCATACCCAACGCTCCGAGTCCCTATAGCAACCCCGTTTGAGGTTCAGTGAACACCGAGACTAACCCCAATAACAGGTCCTGGTAGGATTCATCGGAACGGCATGGTTCGTCGTTATCCTGGTGGTCCTGTACTTCCCCTTTGCGCTGCAGCGAGCGTACACTCCCCTGCCCCGGCATTTTCACATGCATTACCGCGACGAGCACGATCCGGTAATGCCCATGCATTACTGCATCACTGATAACTTCCTTGAGAATTTGGTACGGTCTGGAAGCTTTGTGAGGGAGATGCGGGCGTTGAGATTCAAGACGGCGTTGGAAAATGTGGGTTGGTGCATGCCAGCAGCCCCTGTTATAACGACCACTGTATGCTGACATCGTTAACTGTTAGCTCATGCTGACCATGTGCGACGTCCAAATCCTCACGGGCTGCGGAGTTCTAATCAGCGGGTACATCAACCTTTCCTGCTACGTCTCGGCCTACCACTGGAAACTCGTCGTGTACCTCGCATGGGCCTCCAACATCACCCACGTTGCTTGCCTCTCCGCGCTGAGAGGGTACTTCCAAGAACACAAGCGGGAGCGCAACATTCGGCTGTTCTTCATGACCCTCATGTGGCTCGCTCTGCTCGTGGCCATGGTTCCAACCGCCTTCTTCGACTGGGAAGACTCTGACGAAGCCTCCGCGGCGAGTCCTGCATCCAGCGCACGCTGCTTCTTTAACGTGAAGATCGGACGACAGCTTTTGGAGCGTGCCGCGCCGGGAACCCGTATCATGGACGTGCCGGCGTTGAAAAGCATGATTTGTTCTCTTTTGTTGCTCGCATTCGGCACCATTGTGCAGATTCTAAAGCTGTTTCCGTCCCAGCTGAAGCGTACGCGTCAGAGGTTTCGAGAACCGGTATCTCGGAGCTGCATTTCGCTGCTGCTATACGTCGCTAGTTTGAACCGGGGCTCAAGTTTGCGCCCCTGTGCCAAGCTCTTTGTCGATTTCCTGGTCGTGAAGCCAATGATTGGGGCCTACCTGGTCTGCAAGTTGTACGCAGACTTTCTTTCGTCGATAGTCTTGTTAGATGTAAGTCAGCCGCCTCGCTTGCGAAGGATACCCACAGCTGACACATCTTCACAACCAGATCTCCTGGCTCCTGATTTCAGCGCTCTGGGGCTCATGTCGCCTCAGTTTCGCAAGGCAGACAGTGACGACCGGCCCTGAAAATCTACGAAGCCCCATCGTTGGTGACAAGGACTGGGGGTTCGGTCAGATTCTGCCCGTTTTCCTCCTTGTCGGACCAATCGTCATGGCCATCGAAGCCTTTGTTGTGAAGCGACCTGACGAAGACGGGGCTAGACCAACAGAAGACCAAATCGGAGAAGAAACGCCATCAGGAGTCAACCTGCCAACCAAGCGCTCACCTCTTCAACAAGCGCCGTTGCATGTGGACGAGCCAAGCCACAGGACCTACGCCTGGCGACAGATGGAAGCCTTTTACCAAAAGAACATGAAGAAAGCTGCGGCCTTCGCGATGTTTCATATCATCGTGTAAATGCTGGTCTTCTGTCTGCTGGTCATTGTCATGACGGGCACCGTCAAGACCATGTTTACCCAATCGCTACCGTTTGCGGCCTGCACGCTCTTCGTCACCCAACCACTCACCTGCTTGGCTTTCCTCTTGTTAGACTTCACCGTGGAGACGGCTGCTTATCGCGGCGACTTCCGTCCTATCCGCTTTGACGGGTCCGGGGCCGGTGTGTGTATCTCCTTCCTCCAAGTCGTATCCATGTTGATGTATTTGCCGGTTATCCTCTACCAAAAGCAGGCGGGCATCGACCTCATCATGCCGCTTGTGCTCTTCATCGGATACCTTTTCCTTGTGTGCGGGCATGTTTGGGGACTCTCTGGACGGTTGGCAAAGGGACAGGGTCCCGATTTGGAGTTTTGCCTCGGGCTTTGGAAGATTGTTGGCGAGGAGTGGCCCCGCCCCAGACGTGGACGCAGAGGGCGGCGGACGCGGAGGGCACGGGAGGCGCTCGCAGCGTATGGGGCAGAGAGCGAGCTTCTCCCACTTGAAGAGACTGGGTATCGCGGCCATGGGGGTGATATGACGCCTGTTGGGACTGGTCAACTGGTCAGCGAGGAGCCGAAGATGCTCAGACGTGCGTATACGGCGTAGAGAGAATATTAAAACCCCGGTTCATGTCCTCGGGATGGTCAACATCCGGTCGTCAGCGCCTCCCTGTGCCATTTGCAAGTTCCGCGCCATGCATCAGCGGCTCGTGGGACAACTGTGTGGAGTAGAGCGACAACTATGGAGAGCGTTCACGTGAAGAAAGTGGCGTCGTCACGAGGCGTCAAGCTTTGCGGAACGTCCAGGGGCCGAAATCGAGAGTGGGGTGCCATGTGGGTATTCATGTCGCTATATCATCGTCCAGGAGCGCTCGATAACGCTACGTTAAGGCCGCTGACGAAGCTCTCAGGGGTGCACAGGGCAAGAGCAGAGCCCAATGTTGCGTGCCCTGTCAATACGATCAGTAAGGCGACTCATGCTCTCTGAGAAGCTGTGTGCTGACCCGACTTTCCCCCAATTGGCTCTATCCCGTCGTCCGTTCGTCTTCCGAGGCTGCCTTAATGGCCGGAAATTGATCCTCCCGGCGAGAGTCCGAAAGGTGTCGGCCCACTCGTCGAGGCACCATCATCGAACTTTGCCCCGCCCCTTCAGACGCTGTCCCTCGCAGGGTGGGGATTGGGGAGAATCCTCACGCAAAGAGGCGCTACCTCGAAAATTAATGGGTCACATTGCGAACGGGTAGACCTGATCCGAACTGTTGGGTCGCGCTTGCGATGGGATTGGCTCCATTGACCCACCAGACGCTGAAGGCGGCGATCCGGTTCGTCTTGCCGCTGCGGAGGGGACTGCTGCAGCGCAGAAGACGACTGCAGCGGATGGAAAACGGGTTGAGAAAGATTAGGCCGCACTGATCGAGAGACCGAATCGGGCGGCGTAATTCTGCACCTGGGGCCAAATGCATCGACACCACTCCCGTCCGGGCCACTTGCCTACAGCTTGCGCTCGGAAGCGCTCCCTTCCGGACGCATGCCATGCTTCTCGGGTATGACCAGATGCAAACCACGCCGGGTTTTTGGAGGCGCGCCTGCCGATTCGCCGGCCAATGCGGCGCACAGTGCGCAGATAGCATGAGACTTGTAGAGGTGTGTGGTCCGGGCACTGTAGACACACCTTGGCTCGGCCAGTCAGCTGCGGGGTCCCTTCGGGTGATCTGCTTCAGGGAGGCGGCCTGCGCGCAGGATCTGGCCCCTTTGAATCTATTCGCCACGGCGGTACCAAACGAAACGTCCAGATGAAACGAAACATTGACCTCAAGCCCTCCTTGACCCAACCCTCTTGGACTCACTTGACCGAAGTTGGCGGTCGACTTCGTGGCAAAGTCCAAGAACAGTGTATGGGGCACGGTGCGGGGTGCAGGACACTGGCGTTCGGGGCTGGCGGCTCACCGCCGAGGAAGGTGCCAAGCACTCTCGGGCGAGACGTTACCCGGCGACGTCCTGCGGGCCACGCAGCTGACCCCCACAATTTGTTTCGTTTCAAGGGCCTGGCCCCCGAAATGGCTGGCTACATTGCAGATGCAGACGTCAAAGGCTATGAGGTGGTACAATTTGGGCGCGTTTGCCATGGCGGCAGGTCGGGTGTTATCTGGGACGCTGTGCTCTCCCGTGAGAGCTCGCTCTTTCCTCGGAATTCTCTTCGTTGATGTGAGGTCGAGCTGGAACTCGACGTTCGGACGAAGACCATTGGATTCTCTTCTTGCAGTGGCTGCCGAGCTGCTTTGTTCGTCATCCAACTTGTTGCCAAGTGCGTGAAACCTTGACATGGATCTCGATGTCAAGAAAATGGCTCCCGAAAGCCCCCCGGAGAGCGCAACATCGAGAGCGGCTTCGCGAGCAAGCATAAACAGCGCTCCTACGGCCCCTGAGAATCCCTTCGCGTCGCCGGTCAGCAATCCCCTCCTCGATCCTCACGATTCGTCCTTTTCAATCCGCGTCTGGCTGGACAACCTTACACGCTTCACCTCTTCGGCCGGCGCCTTCTATCCCCACCAACAAATCGGGGTATCCTTCCACAACCTGTCCGTATCCGGGTCCACGACTCCGACCGACTACCAGAAAACCGTCTCCAACATTCCCCTCTCGATATCCTCCCTCTTCCGACGCATAGCGGGCTCTTCGTCGCGCAAGATCCCGATCCTCCACTCCTTCGACGGCCTCATTCCCCACGGCGAGCTGCTCTTGGTCCTCGGTCGGCCCGGCTCGGGGTGCTCGACGCTCCTCAAAACCATCTCGGGCGATATACACGGGTTAACGGTCGAAGATGGCTCGCATCTCAACTACCAGGGCATCGCACCCGAGACGATGCGCACCCAGTTCCGCGGCGAGGCGATCTACATGGCCGAGCAGGACGTCCATTTCCCACAACTCACCGTCGATCAGACGCTGTCATTTGCTGCCAAGGCCCGCGCACCACCGAGCGGGATCTTCCCGGGCGTGACAAGAGATGCGTTCGCGGAGAGGCTCAAAGATGTGGCGCTTGCTGCTTTTGGCCTCATGGGGGTGAAGCACACGAACGTGGGCAATGACATGGTGCGGGGTGTTTCCGGAGGAGAAAGAAAAAGAGTCAGCATTGCCGAAGCAATGCTCAGCGGTGCGGGGCTACAATGCTGGGACAACAGCACACGAGGACTGGACAGTGCGAATGCAGTGGAGTTCTGTCGGGTGCTGAAGGTTGGCGCGGAGCTGACGGGTGCAACCGCCGCCGTTGCGCTGTATCAAGCGCCCCAAGTAGCATACGATGTGAGTCTTGGACTGGGATGCTATGGTTCGCTTCTGACGAGAGCAGGTGTTCGATAAAGTCACGGTGCTCTACCTAGGGCGACAGATCTACTTTGGTCCATGTAACGACGCGGCGGCATACTTTGAGGAGCTGGGATTCGAGAGGGCACCGAGACAAACAACACCGGATTTTCTCACTAGCGTCACCAGCTCGGAGCGAATGATAAGGGCCGGCATGGAAAAGGCCGTCCCGAGGACCCCTGAGGAGTTTGTACAGCGCTGGAAGGCGAGCCGGGCGTACAAGCAACTCCTGGACGGCATCCAGACCTTTGATGCAGCTCATCCTCTTGGTGGTCAAAGTGTGAGGCGGATGTTGGATGCGAAGCACTTCCGACAGACCAGATCACAGTATGTCCCATCCGTGATGGGCATCGGGGAGAAGCTAACACGTCCTAGGAAACCAGAGTCGCCGTACATGTTGTCATTCGTCGAGCAAGTAGCTATTTGCACTCGTCGAGGCTATCAGCGACTCAGGAGAGACGGCACTATTACCATCACTGGTGTTGTTGTCAACTCCTTTCTCGCGCTAGTCATCTCTAGCGCATTCTACAACCTCGATGAAACAACCAACAGCTTCTACAGTCGTGGGGTGCTGATATTCCTCTCGCTCCTCCTGAATGCCTTTGCCAGCGCTATGGAGGTGAGATGTCTTGTTCTCTCTGCGTGATATCCGCTGACGCTGTTAGATCAACATTTTGTACGCACAACGCCCCATCGTCGAAAAACATGTCCGCTACGCTTTCCACCACCCATCCGCTGAGGCCATGGCCGGTCTCGTTACCGACATGCCATACAAGATTGGCAATGCGATATTCTTCAACGTGGTCTTGTACTTCATGACCAACCTCAGACGCACCCCTGGAGCATTCTTCACCTTTCTTCTCTTCTCCTTTGGCACCACCCTCGTCATGTCGCACATGTATCGAACCTTCGGTGCCCTGAGCAAGACCCTGGTGCAGGCGTTGGTGCCAGTCGCATTGATCATTCTCGCCCTGATCATCTTCACTGGGTTCGCTATTCCGCCAGCCTTGATGGTCCCGTGGTTTGGATGGATACGATACGTGAATCCTATTGCGTACGCCTACGAGAGTCTGATGATCAACGAGTTCTGGGACAGAGAGTTTCCCTGTGCTGGATTCGTGCCACAGGGTCCGGGGTACGATGCAGTGGACGAGCTGAGCCGCATCTGCTCCGTTGTTGGCGCCAAGGCAGGGCAAAATGTGGTTTCAGGAGAGGACTATCTGAGGTTGAGCTTCGGCTACGAGAGCAAGAACCTCTGGAGGTGAGTGTGTGCGAAGCTTTGAGAAGATGGGTAAGGCAGCTGACTGGTCAGAAACTTTGGAATCTTGATGGCATTCACTGTGTTCTACCTCGGAACGTACATCGTTGCCGCCGAGCTTGTTTCATCGAAGAAGTCCAAAGGAGAAGTCCTCGTCTTCCGTCGTGGCCATAGGCTGGCAAACGCTACGGATATCGAGAGCCCGGGCGGAAAGGCGGACGCCATTGCCGAGGTCCCGGATATACCGTCGATTCAGAGACACTCGTCGATATTCCACTGGAGGGACGTCTGTTTTGACATTACGGTGAACAAGGAGAAGAAGAGGATCTTGGACCATGTTGACGGCTGGATTAAGCCGGGAACGGTGACAGCTCTTCTGGTTCGTGCTCCAGTTACCACTCCGATGAAGCGATGCTAACTGAATTAGGGTCCCTCAGGCGCTGGCAAGACGACACTCCTCGACGTATTGGCAACCCGAACAACAATCGGCGTGGTCTCTGGTGACGTCTTTGTCAATGGGTCGCTGCGGGATGCGTCTTTTCAGCGCAAGACTGGCTACGCACAGCAATTCGACTTGCATTTAGCCACTGATACCGTTAGAGAATCTCTGCAGTTCAGTGCCTTGATGCGTCAACCAGCCACAACACCCAAGAGGGAAAAGCTTCAGTATGTCGAGGAAGTCATCAAGCTCCTCGGCATGGAAGAGTACGCCGAGGCAGTGGTTGGCGTTCCTGGAGAAGGTATGTTTCGCATCATCACGACCGCCGAGTAGATAGATGCTGACCGTTCAGGTCTCAATGTCGAGCAACGCAAGCGACTCACTATTGGTGTTGAGCTTGCGGCCCGTCCACAGCTTCTCGTCTTCCTCGATGAACCCACATCTGGGTTGGATAGTCAAACAGCATGGTCAATTCTTGACCTGCTCACGACCTTGAAGCAGCATGGCCAGGCAGTGCTGTGCACCATCCATCAGCCATCGGCTCCTTTGTTTCAACGCTTCGACCGTCTCCTCTTCCTGGCACCCAATGGCCGCACCGCTTACTTCGGCGAGATTGGCCCCGGTTGCAAGACTTTGACCTCCTACTTTGAACGCAACGGCGCAGCTCCCTGTCCTGAGGACGATAACCCTGCTGAGTGGCTGATGGACACCATCGGCTGCACACCTGGGTCACATAGCAAGATTGACTGGCCCGAGGTGTGGCGGGGAAGCGAGGAGCTCGTGCAAGTCAAGCGCGAACTCGAAAGGATGGAGATGACACTGCACGAGAAGGGTCAGTCTTCTGTTGAAGTGAAGGAGTCGAAGAATCCAGATTACTGGGAGTTTGCAGCGCCGTTTCGCGTCCAGATGTGGGAGTGCTTACAGCGGGTGAATCTGCAATTCTGGCGCTCGCCGAGCTACATCTACTCGAAGATTGCACTGACGACGCTCACGGTATGTGCATGAATATGAGATGATGAGGCAGAGCTGATATGAGTAGGGCTTGTTCATCGGCTTGGCATTCTACAAGTCGGACAACAGCATCCAGGGACTCCAGAACCAAGCTTTCAGCATCTTCATGCTCGTGTAAGTTGGCCATCAGGGGTCATGACGTTGATACTGACATTGGTAGCACCATCTTCCCGAACTTTGTCCCGCAGATCCTCCCCAGCTTCGTCGAACAGCGCGACCTCTACGAAGCTCGCGAGCGGCCTTCCAAGGTCTACTCGTGGCCTGTCTTTTTCCTCTCCAACTTAATCACCGAGCTGGCTTGGAATACAGCTGTCTCGGTGCTGATGTTTGTGACATGGTACTACCCCATTGGCTTCTATCGCAACGCGGTGCCGACGGACACAGTGGAGGAGCGAGGTGCAGCCATGTTCTTGTTGCTCTGGGTCTTTCTCATGTTCACCACGACATTTGGCTATCTCATCCAGGCGGCGATTGAGACGGCCGAGGCTGCTGGGAATGCCGCCAGCGGGTTGTTTACCTTTTGGCTGGTGTTTTGCGGGTAAGTCTTCTGACGCTTTTCGATCACAGGCGCTGACATATGAAGCATTCTTGTGTCCCCCACGGCGATGCCCGGCTTCTGGACCTGGATGTACTACCTCTCGCCGTTTACCTACCTCATCAGCGCAGTTCTGTCGGTTGGTCTTTCACATACCCAGGTCCACTGCTCAGACATTGAACTCCTCTCGTTCCAACCCGCAAACGGGACTAACTGCGGGGATTTCATGGCGCCCTACATCTCTACGCGAGGCGGGTATCTCGTGGATGCCCAAACGACCGGAGCGTGCCAGTACTGTCCGATCGGCGAGACGGATGTGTACTTGGAATTTCTCAAGATCCGGTATGATGATAGATGGCGGAACTTTGGCATCTTGTGGGCGTACACGGTGTTCAATGCGTTGGCTGCGGTGGGGGTCTACTGGCTTGCGAGGGTGCCTAAGGGGAGTAAGAAGGAGGGGAGAGTGGTCGGCAAGATGGAATAGTTATGAAGAGGGTGTTGGTAATGCTAATAGGTGGTCTTTTGGAGGGTGATGATATAACGAATAGATGATGTCAGGCCTGATAAGCACTCGGGTGCCAGTTGTTGCTTCTCTGAACATGTGGGAACCAGCCCTCCAACTCTATAGTCGGATGCCAGTTATCACGGGGTTTTGCTCCAGCGTGAAGGGGGTTGCGTAAATGAGGCCCAATCGTAGGTATAAGGTTGTTGTAGCACTGAAATCTGAAGGTTGTAAGATACAGGAGAGCTGGCACAGGCCAAATAAATAGGCAGGCGGTGCTTGTCACTCAGAACCTTAACCCTGAGAAACCCCTGACACCAATATACCGATCATACCATCAGGTTCATATCGGGTCGGAAATCGCAGATACTTAATGTCAGCTTGCGCTCCTCTAGGCAATAACATGGCATTCAGGGCGTGCAAAGTCTCTCACTGAACGCGTATGTCGTGGGATCGTACGTTTCCAAAGCAAAATAACAGCCTGTTCAGGGGCTGCAGCACGATACACTTCTGAGTTTTCCGTCTCACCATCTTACTTCTCCTCCGAGTCAGATTCCTCAAATCTCTCGCCGTCATTCCGCATCATGCTTCGTATTCGGTTCAGTACCTTAGGTAGCCTCGCTGCATTTACCCTCACAGCGGTTTCCGTGTCCCAGACCCTTTATTGTTGAAGATAAGTCCGCTGGACAAAACATCTCGCAAAGGGCGGTCATGTCGTCGTAGACGCTGCGGGATATCAGTGATCGATGTATGTCACGGTAGGGGGGTGGGCAGTTTGAGCTGATGTTGAGGGGGGGATGGAGGTGCGGAGGTGTGGAGGTGTGGAGGTGTGGAGGTGCGGAGGTACGGAGGTACTAACACTTGTTTCTGGGTTGATCCGGGGATGTAAAGCGCGTTTCCGAGGTTGTACGGGAGAGAGTATAAACGGTTTCGGGCGTCCCAGTCTTCAGCTGTGATGAAGATGGAGTTAATAAAGAGCCACACTTGCGTAGTGTTGGGGACTTGGTTTTGATACCCGTGGGTAAGGATGCGAGATACTTACCTGGCTCCGAAACAGGAAAGTGACTCTTATACTCCTCAATATACGCCCTGCTGCTAAGTTCATGTCTCGGAGCACGCCAGTTCCCCGTGTCGTACTCGTTGTGGCCGTAAAAGGAACATGCGTCAAAGACGAAGGTTTCGCCTGTGGTACCGTCCACGGCGGTATTACCGTCCCAGCAGTCACCGTGGATAAGACATGGTTTTAGGACGCGGCCTTCAGCTTGGAGCGGGAGTAGAAGACGGGGTACGACCTTGGCGAGGAGGAGTTTGGAAATGGTGTTGAAGGCGGGAGAGTTGAAGATGAGGGATGCGAGGTTGATGATGTGGCTAAGGTGCCGGGTGAAGACGACGCACCATGAGGCGTCCCAGGTGTTAACTGCCTGGATGATTTTGGCGTGGCAGGTGGGGATGTGGAAGCCGAATTTTCCGGTGGGAGAGACGGAGCGGAGGTGCATGTCGGCGAGTCGGCCGGAGAGTTGGATTGGGCTGGCGGGCTGTGTCTGTTAGTAGGATTTGGTTTGGCGAGAAAAAAGGGACTCACCTGACGCAATATGTGGCGGAATTCCACGAGAAGAAAGTAAGTTTCCTCTTCGTCGCCGATCTCGCCCCAACCGCATGGCTTGGGAACGAAGCCCGGAGACACGGCGTCGATGGCTTGGAGGGACTCGAATTCTCCGTGGCACATGTGCATTCCCAACTCGCCCAGCTTGGGAACGACCTAGCAACAAGATCGTCAGCACTGGAACAGATTAGAGGGTCGTAGGTAAGGGCGTGCCTTGAGAAAGTACTGCTGCATAGTCCCGTATGGGAGCCTGACAACCAGCTTGCTCGTTTCGCCCCAGAGGGACTTGCCGCATTTCTCGACACTGAGGACGACTGATCCGGGAACGGGAAGGGCTGATGTGCAAGACATGAGAAGTCAGCTGTGGTCGAACGGTACCTAAGGAGGGGATCTTCAAGTTCAATGTCGAACAAGACGCACCCCTAATCACATTCTCGTCTGCGACGGGGTCGCTGTCAGACGTTCTTTTGGGGACACCCCAGACTCTTGCGCGCTGCATGATTGCTCGAGTTTCCCGTCTTTTGAGCTCGCTGGTGAATTTTGTTAATTGGAGTTGGCGCTGGGCGATTCCTGATCGTGCAGTTCGTGGTTGGTCGTACCTGCCTCTGTCGCTCCCGAGAATTTGTTGGCCCTTTTGTTTGCCCCAGGCCGCCAGGTGACCAACAATGGTGAAACGTCCCCGGTGACCCAAAGCCATCCGATGATTCCAATCTGCCATCCAATCTCTTCTCCAACTGCCAACGGCTTCGTATTCTTCACCGCGAACCAACCAAACGGCCCAGATATTCCATCCAACAGCTCCACTCCACGCAGCCCGTGATAGGCCATCACGTAATCCACTTCCCACAGCACTTTCTCCTCTCGCTGCCTCACCCCATTTCCACCACTGCACTCCATCACTGGACTAACACCACCCACCACCAAAATGCCGCCCAACTTTCCCCCCATCCGCGCGTGCATCTTCGACATGGACGGCCTCCTCATCAACACCGAAGACATCTACAAACAATGCGCCGACAACGTCCTCGCGCGCCACGGCCGCCCGCCCCTCCCGTGATCCATCAAAGCCCAACTGATGGGCGTCCCCGGCTCCAGCAACGGCCATGTTTTTCACGACTGGGCGCAACTGCCTATTTCTCGGGAGCAATACGCAAGGGAACAGAGTGCCGAGCAGAAGGGACTGTTTCCGCTTTGTGAGCCCCTGCCGGGGGCTGTGGCGCTGTTGGGGAGTCTTACTGGGAGGAGGGTTGATGATGGTGTGGCTTTAAATTTGGACTCGGACGGGGATGCGAAAGCTGCAGTGGAGGTTGCGCTCGCGTCGAGCAGCTCGAGAGGGAATTACGCGCTCAAGGCTGCAAGGGCGGAGACAAAGGCATTGTTGGGTATGATTCCTCCCGAGAGACGCGTCTTGGCGGATGATGAGAAGATGAAAGGGGCGAGAGGGAAGCCAGCGCCGGATATCTTTTTGAAAGCATTGGAGGCGATCAACGCGACGCTGAAGGACGACAACAAGATTTCGCCGATGGAGTGTCTGGTGTTTGAGGATAGTGTGCCGGGCGTGGAGGCGGGGAGACGGGCTGGTATGCGGGTTGTTTGGGTGCCACATCCGGATTTAAAGGCGCACTTTGCCGGCAGGGAGGGGGAGGTTCTCGCGGGACGGACCGGGATTGTGCCCATTGGGAAGGAGGAGGAGCTGGGGGAGATTGGTGACGGTTGGGCCGAGGAGATTGACAGTTTGGAATACTTTGACTTTGCAAAGTACGGCATCTGAGTCCTGAGCTGAGGACTCACGGGGTGGAAGAAATGAGTTTCCTGGAACCGATACCTCTCTTCCATGTCTTCCCTTGTTGCAAAAAGTGCTCTTTTCTTTCGCGGTGATAGAGAGGAACTCTCCTCTTCCATCTTCCATGGAGAGAAGATGTTGGCCAGGGGAGTGAAAAGGAGCTCGTGCCATGAGGCAATAAAAATTTAAAGGGTTGTCTCAGGCCCGGCATGTAATCTCGTCAACTCATTTTCCCAAAGCGCAGCGATCTCTCCTCTGGTTTTGATAAGCATTCCCAGAAGGGTTAGATCCAACCTTTAAGCCATCTCAATAACGCTTAAAATCATTCTAAAGCATCAATAGATTGGTCCTAACTCCTATTACCTGCTACAACATCCTTCTTTTCAGCCCTAACAAGAAGAGGAAAAACCGTGCCCTCACTGACCCGAAAATGCGGAGCTCCAACAACCTCTAGAATCGCGGAAACAGTATACGAATGAGTAACGAGGGCAATGATGGGCGACTTGGCATGATCAAATATGTCTTCGAACACTCGCTGCGTCCTGGCTCTATGTTCCCAGTCGGTCTCAACCCTGTCGGCTTGCCACAGTATATCCGCCTCCTCGAAGCCTGGCTCGAGGATGAACCCGGGGTAGTGTTGCGAGATCCAGGACCTTGTGCTCCGCTTGTCGCAAGTGTGGCTGGTCAGGCGCTCTCTTAATAGTTCCTTCACAACGGGAGCCAGATTCCTCCCGTTTTCGCCCATGACATTGGAGAACACGAGCTTGGTGGTTTCAAGACAGCGGGCAAGGGGGCTTGTATATATGGTTCCGGGAACGGGTAGACATTGGGTTTTCGTCCACTCAGCCCACTGGGCCCCGACGGCTCGCATCTTGGAGGCCCCGTCTTCTGTGAGCTTCGCATCGACCCATGAGATCTCGCCATCTCCCTCCAGGTGAGACCAGTATTCCTATATTATTAAGGATATCAGGGAAAGTATTCATCGCTGAGCCGAGGGAATCGGACATACATCCCATGCTCGGCGTCCTACTTTCGCCTCCACCACGTTGTGAACGCCAAGCCCGTGACGGACAACATATACAAGCTTGAATGACACGCTGGGTGGACCGGCATGATTGAGCTCTTCTATTCGCGTCCTGAACCTGTCCCAAGAAGTACTCGGCGGATCCGTGGTGTCCGAGAATGCTGTCTCCAGTAGCCCCAGGTTGGGCTGGGTTATGAGCCTTGACTTTGGACATTTTTTGGCTGCGTCTGGAAAGTCCACAAAGTAACTCAAATCACAAGTAAACTTGTATGCCATTGTAAACGAAAATCGGAAACGCGTGGAAGGAGAGAGCTGCAAAACCGTGTTCTTGGGATGCGGAGAAATGATGTCAAATTGTCGTCTCCTCCAGTCCCACTTCTCATTAGCCCGGAAATCGGAAATCCCGCGCTTCCCCGCACTTCAGGTCACAGGCTGACAAATTTTGGGGTTCTGAAATTTCCATTCACTCCCTGGCTGAATGGGATTTCATCAGTTTCAATACCTCTACTAAATGAAGAAGAAATAGTTCACTTAAAAGGTATGTACTATATACCTCATATAAACAGGTATGTGGGGCGGTTTCGGGTTATAATCCTGAGGAACCCTGAGATATTAGGGTTAGCCCTCCCTTTCGAGGGTTAACTCTAGGTAGAATTTTTACGGAAAACTTGGTATTTTCCAGACCGAATGGAATGAGGTTTCATATCAGCCCGAACCCCTATCTTTTCTTTTTTCTTTCTTCATTTTCGGAACTCTATAACCTGGAACTACCTAACCACGCCGGGCACATTAAGTACCTGCGAATTGTTAAAGCGCACGTCGCTGAATCAGAGGCGTGAATAGTGTTGTATTGTATCTGTGGAACCAAGGAAAGAAAGGAGGGTAACTACTGGGTGCCTCCTTGACCCCTAAAATCTGGCCAAGAATTCCCCACTTTTTAACTCCGAGGTAAATCCGCTCCTGTAAGTCCAATCAACACACCCCCTCGGATTGGCCACAAAAAGAGGGCGACCTGCGCCCATCTCCATGCTTTTCTTGGTGTTGAGAGCTCAATTTTCGCCCCTTCCAACGACTTCCTCCGTAATAGTCACCTCTCCTCCAGGAAACAGTGCTTCCAAATCGGCGGTTTCCAGCACCTTGAGCCTGTGAATCGCCTCGGGCTCCTCCGAGTCGCCAATCTGCCCAGTCACATCCTCGACACCTATCATCATCAAAAGTTTGAAAGGTACCTACGTTGGACGGTATCATATCCGACAAGGTTCATAAAGCATGGAACATCTACCCTCCACTAGTAGCCGCGCATGCGTTCGTTTCATTGTGGGACGACGCTGGAAACACACCTATGATAAAGCCGGCTTTTCGAACTTCCTCAACCGCCATGGTCTTCTCGACAACAACTCGGGAGACCTGAACATCAACAGCGGACGGATGGGCCTGCTCGAAGCGAGAACGTTTCTCTACAGCTGGATGTATGTGGGAACGGTCCACGAAATCCTCGGAGATGTCCTCGACGACTTTGTCATAGACCTCTCCAACGGGGACACCGTCGTCACCACCGCATACTTAAATGCCCATCTGAAGACCTGGGCTCGCAAGATCGCATCGTTACCGCCAAGCACCGCTCTTTCAGAGCTCGAAGGAGCAGAATCTTGTCTCAACCAAGTTTTTGCCCTGCTGCTCAAGCACCACAAGTCAAATTACGTCTCGAGCAATTGGGCACTCACGGCAGATATGACACTGTCCGTCGGTCTCTTGGCCGAGGCCCTTGACGAGGAGAGACGTTCTCTTTCCGCACTTTATGGTCCATCAACATCAGGTCACCGAGATCGCCGGCTCTGGGAAATAGCGCTCCCCGAGACCTTGGATCTAGGTATGCTGCTAGATGGCTGGTGCCCGAACCATATCAAGATGTGCCGGACGGCGTTCGGCCTTTCGGCTACTTTCTACGCTAGTCTGCTGTCACGGCCGCATCAAAGGGTTCACAATCTGTGCTCCGAGGACGAATGTCGGGCGTACGAGATGCCATCTCGGACATACACCACCAAACACATCCAGGACAGCTGTATTTGCCATCATGTGGAAGCGCCGTATAATCGACTGGAAAGCATGTTGAGGGCAGGGCGAATCCCTCTTGTCTGTTTGGACTGGACTAGTGAGTCTTCATCGCCTTCCATCAAGCTGTTCGAATGGAAACCAGGACGCAATTTCATCGCCATTTCCCATGTCTGGTCGCATGGACTGGGGAACGCCGAGACCAACTCACTTCCTGTTTGCCAGCTGCTCAAAATCGAAAGTCTCGTGGCCAAAACCAGCAAATCCCGGGTCCGCCAATTCTTCTGGATCGACACTCTTTCCGTAGCCCGCGAGCCGCAGGCGCTCCGGCGCCTGGCGATAGAAGACATCAGGCGGGTCTATGAGCTCGCAGACAAGGTTTTGGTTCTGGATGAAGAGCTCCTAGCGTCCCAGATATCCGGCTCAACCCATGAGGAAACATTAATGAGAATCAACCTCTCCGGGTGGATGCGTCGGCTATGGACTCTTCACGAGCAAGTCCGGTCGAATGAAATTCATTTCCAGTTTGCCGACGGCACGTATGCCGCCAATCGATTTCTGGAACACTTCGACAACGAGGCTCGCGCCTGCCAAGGGCACGAAAATCTTGCGTTTCGTAATGTGGTTGCCGCAAGAGCAATCGGCATCTTTCGTCACGTGTCTTGTTTGAAACTCGAAGTAGACGGTCCTACGCGGATGGCTCGACTGTGGAACCTGCTTCGATGGCGTCACTTGAGCTGGGCCTCGGATGAAACGGTGTGCATGGCCAATATGCTGGGTGTTAGCCCGGAGACGGTCAAAGGACTCTTGGCTATACCGACGGGCCTCCGAATGCCTCGCTTCCTGGATCTTTTTACAGTCTATCCCTCTGCTCTGCTGTTTCTACAAGTTCCGAGGTTGAAGCGAGATGGCTGGCGGTGGGCTCCTGCCTCTTGGCTGCATTGCGCCAGACATTTGCAGGAGCAGGCATCTCTCGGTGCTTGGGACACTTCGGTCGGAATCAAAACCCGTCATGGACTGATTGTGTCCTGTGCTCATATTCTGCTTCACTCCACAGACTGTTCCTTGTTCAAAAACGGCCGACAGTTTTATCTTCATGTTGCCAACCTACAATCTTGGTTCTCTGTCAAGGGTTATAATTCACATCGTTATCGCACTCGGGCAAGGAATACTACAGGCCGAGTAGCCGCGGGCCTAGCGGTTTGCCTTCAGGGCGATTTGAGTTCAAACATGCTTGACGGAGTGCGGGGCGCATTTGTCAAAATTCGCAGCACGGGAAGATATGGCCAACACGGAAATGTCAAAATCTGTACGCTATTGTGGACCATCCAACTGATTCGAGTGGCTCCTCACACACTTCGAAGCCTCTTGTCGAACAGAGGACGTGAAGACAAGGGAACAGAGCATGAGTTTTTGGAGGGAGAATTCGTCCCTGACCATCAGTCGTGGTGCGTCGGCTAGAGGCTCTTAATGAACATGAATACTATCGTATTCCGACCTCTCTGTGAATACTGGGAGCTAGAAAGCGGATCTAGGGCGCTCTTTGTACATGCCAGGCTACCTATTGTGTCTTCCAGGCATGGGGTCTATATCGACTTTTGGTCACAACCCTGGGCTGCTTTTCATCCTTGGTGCCCAGACGGAGGTAATGATAAACAGCTGCCATACCGTCTCGCACCTGCTTATCTCTTTCTCGATAGATCGCCGCGCCCAACGCAACATGACAAAGATTTCCATGCGGTTGGAGACAGGTTGCACCAGGATCGTCATTATCAGTGTCAGGCCGACTTCGAACTCGGGTGCGACAGTTGTCGCACAGTTGGCGCTGAAAAATGCTGGTCAAGTTGCTGCGGCTCTGCGAGAAGCGATCATTGTCGGGATAGAGGAGTTTCGAAACCGCCTCGGCAGCGGGAAACCCTCCAGCGAGGAGCAGGCCCACAGCCGCCATGAGCGTGCTGCTCTTCGGCTCACAGAAAGGCTCCCCGCGACACCCTTGGTTGTATAGTTTGCACCACTCCGGGTCAAACGCACCCTCGACCGCGTTGGCGAGTAGTCCAAGACCTCCCAGGGCAAGGTACAACATTCTGCTCTCCGAGCTCATCCACCCAATCAGCAGTATCTGCACGACGAACCCAAGAAACGCCAGACCTGCGAACAAGACCTTGAGTCTATCTGCATTGTTGCGAAGCGCCTGTGCTTCCCAGCAGAACTCTTCCAGGTTGAACCCCTTCCCATTCAGCTTGACGCTCCTCACAATTAGAACCGACATGCTGTCCATCCCCATGTGCAGCATCACGGGCTTTTCCTTGTGTATAGTCAAGTCCCTGTTATTCCAGGCCTCAGGCCGCGGAGTAACGGCAGCAATGAGAAGTCCCTGGGACAGCAAAGTGAGGATGAAACTCAACAAGACCTCAAACGAGTAGCCGAAGAATCCAATCCCCAAGGCAACCCCTAGCTGCACCGAGAGGGATGCAGCCTGGAGGATAAAGGTCCAGCTGATCGGCGCATGTATCAAGTCCAATTCCACATCCACCACCCCGACTTCCCGGGTCACATCCCGCCATTTCTCTTGCCGATAGCGATGCTTCCTTCGAGGCCCACGATGCCAAGTCTGCCAGATATTTTGAAGCCGAACATTCCTGGCAGAGTGGCTTGCGCCCGAGTACAAGTTTGTCAAGACCAAGTTGTCGTTGAGGGACTCAACCGGAGGCCGGTCAAAGATGAGGTTTGGCGGCCCTCGGGAACCTTGCAGAGTGGAGAAGACCGATGCAGCGAGGGGCGCCCACCCTGGAGATATGGCAAATATCCACTGCGTCCAATGGAGTCGTCTGAATCGAAATCGGGACCAGATTACTCGCCAGATCGAGGCTTCTCCGAGAAGGAGTAGGACGGTGATGATATCAAACTGGGTCTTGTCTTGAAACACAGGCAAGACTTTGTATCCGGGAGAAGTTTGGTTGAGATTTGGATCCAAGGGCTGGAGGCTGTCCTCACGGGACCTGAGAGGGGCGGACAATACGGCGGGGAGGGAGCAAAGGCTGGCAAGGTAAATCATCGCTTTGAGGAGGTACGGCGACCAAGTGAAAAGGGGGACCATGCCGTTCAAGGAAGAGACTCGTCGAGCCTTGCTGGTAATACTTTTTGGTAAATGATCTGTCTTGT
Source organism: Podospora aff. communis PSN243 (assembly GCA_033296975.1). Classification (NCBI taxonomy): domain Eukaryota; kingdom Fungi; phylum Ascomycota; class Sordariomycetes; order Sordariales; family Podosporaceae; genus Podospora; species Podospora aff. communis PSN243. The sequence continues at coordinate 233,522 of MU865951.1, read as the reverse complement.
TCTTGGTGGCTTTGGGTTGCGCAGGGTGCTGCCCAACGAAACCACCCGGACAGACCAGGCAGCTAAAGCACGTGACATTTTCCGAAGAGGCCTCACCGATTCTGTTTTCGCATTGTGTTCATTTTGGTCACATGACGGCCAAGATCCATCAACAAGTAAAACTTTAGTTATGGCCCGCCCTGTTCAGCGTTTTTGCTAGCGCACCTATCATTAAAGCAAAACACGATGCCGCTCTGAAGGTATAGAGCATTGCTAACCTGCTAATGTCGGGTGTGTGATCATCCGCATCTACTACTCGATCTAGCGACTGCACGCCTGCTTCAACGGCGCAAAACAACAGTACGAAAGTACCAAGTACTGTATTATTCCCCTATATTAGCGTTTACTCAGAGACTGTGCACGCCTCAATAGGTTTATCAGAGGACTTACGCAAAGCTATCAATCGCCCTTTACACAATAAATACGTTATCGGTTATATTTGGTAAGGCCTTTGCAGCACTAAAATATGTATTTCTTCTCTCGCGCAAGGCAATCAGTTGTTCCGGGCTGACGCCTGATCGAGGGCGCCCCACGCCCACATGGAGCGGCAAATGTTGACAAATCCTTAAAGCAAATCCAGGGTTTGCTTTGCTTTGCTTTGCCGAAAAGTCGAGTCTTTTTTCGAGGGTATTTATTTGCGTTGTCTTTGTTTCCTTTGCTTTGTGCGCTTCGCTGAATGGAAGGGGCAGCTGGCGTGTTCTATAGCGGATTCACTTGATGGTGTGTGTGGGGTTGTTAACTGAGACTAGGTACCTTACTTGCGTCCAAGTCGGGTACTCCGATGTACATGCGAAGCCTTACTTGCGAAGGCTTTTTCGTTGGTCCCAGCCGTCGTGACGACGCAAAGGTGCACGCAAAGCCACCTTGTGCGCTCGTCTGCAGCCAGCCCACCACATCCGCCCACAACTCCGTCCGAACAAAGTCGGTTCTTACATGTACCGTGGCGTGACCTCTGCCCAACATTTTTTCGAAGTGTTTATCGGCCAGGCTACACTACCTCCCGCAGTATATCGCCCCAAGCGTTCGATTGTGGTATCCCCTCGTCCTTCCCATCCTTGCTTCCCACACCATCCTCTTCGACCTTTTTTGCTCAGACGTTTCCAGCTGCCCTGCAGCCAGCACTCTCATGCTCTGAAAAACATTTTTCGCGCATGCAACAAGTGTCTCTTCGACCGAACGAACGCTGTCGCAAAGTTCAAAATCTCAACAATCTTCTCAAGGCCCGGGGCCAGAGAAGACGATGTCCTTGGAGTTTGCCGCTCCGCCGGCATTGCCACAGTCCATAGTGGTGCGAGTTGGATCTGACTCGTATTTCATTCGGCCCCGAGTTGAGGTTTGTTCACCCGTTCCACCTATCCCCACCGCCCGGTTCCGCACCCACAACCGCGTCCGCAGTGCACCTTCCGCCTGCCTTCCCACCTGTCCCCAGCTGATCGCCGTCTGTTGTCTGCTTCCAAGGCCACATTTCCCGACTACTTTCCCGCACCGGCTGCTGGCCAGATTGTTCCTGCTGCAGTTATCTACCACGGCGGCGAGACGAGCCTATCGCCCGAGGCAGTCAAAGATTCCTTTGCGCGCTTCCTGAGAGACGATGACGTCTTCCAGACTGGCTTCACTAGCAACGCCTACCTCATCGTCCAAACCCCCAACGGGCCGCATGATCGATCCAGCGAAGAATCCGTTTTACCTGCTCTGGCAGACTTTCTCAAGTCCTCGGCCCTGACCATCTTCTTTGCCACTGAACTCCCCGTCGTCGAAGGTCCGTACTTTGTGCTGGGACGAAGCCTTCACGAATCATGGCGTCTCCATCCTGACCATCTTGGCGCCTTTGCTGTCACCACCATTCCCAACGACACCGCTCCCGAGTCCGGTCCAACGGGGGAACCGCAGCGCTTCAGGTCGCTGCAGGTTGCGGCCTTCAACGGGGCCAGTGGCCCTGTCGCGGTTCCATCTCGCCTGTACGCGAAGCCCGGCCAGCCCCTCGCCGGGAAACGCATCGCCGTCAAAGACAACATGCACCTCAGCGGAGTGGTGACAGGCCTAGGCAATCGAGCCTACGCGGAATTATACGGGGCACAGTCCAAGACGGCCGAGTTTATCCAGCTGCTCATGGACAACGGCGCAACAGTTGTGGGCAAGACAAAGCTTTCTGCCTTTGCAGGGTCCGAGGTCCCCCCTACCCAGTGCATCGATTATTTCCCACCATGGAACCCACGCGGTGACGGCTACCAGGGGCCCTCTGGCAGCTCAAGCGGCGCAGGGGCATCGGCTGCAGGCTACGACTGGCTGGATATCAGTCTTTGCACAGACAGTATGTCCACCCTTTCCCACTCTCCCTGCTTTGACTCTCCTACTTGTGCGTCCACGGGACTTTGTGCTGATGGCTATGTCCTGCAAGCCACTGGCAGCATGCGATTCCCGGCCACAAGCCATGGAGTGTGGGGCCAGCGTGTCACCTGGGATACTCTCCCACTCGAAGGCGTGGTCCCGGCTTGTCGGTAAGTCTGGTTGCATGCCCTCATCGTTGGGGTCCCCAGACAACTGACGATATTTGTAGGCCGTACGATACATTCGGGCTTCTAGCACGCTCTCCGGCCATCATCCGGGATGTGCTCAGGGTTGGCGGAAACGCCGTCCGGTCCGCTCATGTAGGCTGCTCACCGATGAGAATGGAGACATGGCCCGGGCTGACCCTGCTTTCTCCGTTCAGTGGCCAACCAAGTTGCTCTACCCATCCGAATGGTTCCCCGTCGCAAACAAAGAACAACAGCAAATGAACCTCGAGTTCCTTAAAGCTCTTGAGAACTATTTGGGCCTCAAACACACCAAGTTCTCCGTGGAAGAGGAATGGAAGCGGACAGGCCCTGAGCACCTGCGGGACAGGATGGTCGCAGACATCGAGAAGGTATGCCTGCCGGTTTGATCGCCATGCTCTCGCCCTCCGTTTGACTGACAATGCGCCAGTTGTCACATATTGTCAACGTCTACGACAACTACCACCTCTTTGAAGACTTTCGGTCCGAGTATCGGCAAACCTTTGGGAAGCCACCTTACGTGAGCCCGTCCCACACCAAGAGATGGTACGGCTTTCTGTCGCCAAAGTTCACGGCATCTGCTCGCTTCACTGGTTCCGACTTTGACTTCAACAGGAAAGACGGAGAGGCTAAAACACGTGAATCCCGTGATGAGGCAGAGGGCATCGTCAACGAGTTCAGGGAGTGGTCACGGAAGCACCTCTTCGTCGGGGAGAGCGAAGACTCGTCTGCAATTATCCTTGTGCCGCATGGCAGACCCGGTGCGAATTACCGCGACAGCGGAGACGCAGCCCCTGCAGCGGCTTCCAAAGAGACGACAACCCCGGCACCGTCGAGCAGCGCCCCGCCTCCTCGGTGCGGGGCCGTGTTCACTATGTCGATGGTGGGCGCTCCACAGCTGATTGTCCCAAGTCTGTCCCCCATTTAGGTACATGTATTTTCCATTTCTGACAGCCACTTACACCCTCAACAGTTGGACAGAACCCATACCACTCCAGGGTATCCGACAGAACGGAGTACGCCCCGATAGGCACTTCGATCGTCGGTCCGCCAGGTTCGGACGCGACCCTTGTCAAGATAGCACAAGAGGCACTTCGCAAGGCGGGGTGGCCCACAACGGTGCTCACCGCTCGACTCATGTTCAAATTGGGGGATAACGCCAGACACACGGCAGGTGTTGCAGGCGATTCCGGTACGCCCGAACTTGTTGTCCAGACCTAGGAAATGAGCGAAGCTAACTCTGGACAACCAAAAGAGATCTCCCGACTGGGCTGGAAACTTTGACGTTCTATTTTCAAAAGATTAGAGGGAACTCAGGTTCCCCTGATGGCGAAAATTGCGGGTGCCATACGAGATGATGAAATACAAGAGGCACCCTTCCCGGGTACCCAAATGCCATTCCCTTCAGCTCTGTAGCGCCGCTCCAACATGATGACAGAAACCTGCGCGTCAGTCTTGCTTGACCTTGCCCTTTCGGAACCAGTGCCTCACCCGATGGCACCTCGCCCTCCACTCAATCCACACCGGAATCAAGATGGACATTGCAGTGAACGGACCGGCAAAGTAAAAAAACCACTATATGCCCGGATTCTCAGCCAGCTCGGCAATCTTCAACCCAAATCCGGCGGCGACCAAATTTGATTGACGGGCACAGGAGGTGATGGGGACGTGGGGCAAGGAGCAAAGAACAACGGGCTCTGTGGAGCCTGGTGGACTCTGGCCGTGGGATGGAAATGGGCAGGAGCGACCCAACAGAGATAAGAATTACGTCGTTTTGTGCGGTCGCGGGCTTGCTCTAAGCACTTCTGTCTCTCCTCGTCCACCGACTGAGGCCCCCATTCTCGCTCCTCGCCATATTTACCCCTAAAATCCCCTCTCTGCTTTCACGACACACACAAATCCGGCAAGCCCTCGAGCCTCGAGGTCTTCATTTCCCGCAAGCATGACGAGGACACCACTGGCAGTGCATGTGGTCGCCGGTCGCCGCCTGCGCCGTACTCGGGCGTCCGCCTGGAAGCCGCTCTCGCCGTGCACCCCCCAAGAAAAGAAGGCATCCATTGTTGCGATTGAGGTGAGTGCGGCTGAAAAACATCACACCTGTTGATGGTATGCAAACAAAGCATTGTCTTGATACGCTGCTGCATGTGCTGCACGCCAAGACCGTGCCCCTGACAAGGAAATAAGCACCTGAAACGGGCAGTGGCGACGAAGCCAATCACAATGGCAAGATTTAGCCGCGCTCGGATTCGGATACACGTCCCACTCGCGTCAGTCCGAGATTGCCATCTTACATCTGTTTGCTTTAATTCCTCCATCACGACCAAAGCTCCTTTATTCCCCATACATGGCCCCGGCACGGAACGATGGTCAAGCTAGAAGCCTCCACCCTTTCGGCCGTTTGCGATGCCTTGGCTGAGAAAGACGGACAAGAAAGGAGCATCGTCAACGCAAACCCCGACATCGCGGGACCCGGTGTGCGTGGCACCCTCCGCCCTTGGCATCAGCCGCTAACGAGGTTGGCAGGTTGCGGTCGGTTTTATCGGGACAGCGGGGCTAATGCTGTTGATGACTTCGGCCTACTATCTCGTTGCCTTCGACCCAACAAAGGATCCATTCCGTGCGCGGAGACAGACGCCAGAGTCCTCGCAGCAATGGGCGCCAAATTCGGTCGACAAGCATGTTTTTGAGTTGATGACGACTCTCAGACGCTGGCTTTCACGGCTTCTCGGCTTGCAGACCCGTATTCTCTCTAGGGAGAGCGTGGAGCACGCCTTTGTGGCAGTACGTAGTGCCCGTGCATGTGATGGAGACTTGACAGACTGACAGCATCACAGTGCGTCTTGCATCTTTCCGACGCCCAGATACTCACCGGCATAGGGATCCTCGTCAGCGCGTATGGCAGCCTCGACGCGGGCATCACCATCTACCACTGGAGAGTGGCTGTCTACCTCGCCTGGTACGCAAACATGACGCACCAGTCAGGACTTGTCTTTCTGCGGGCCCATTTGAACGATCCTCGACGCCGGCTGCAGCGCCATGTCCGAGTTGTCATGATGGTGCTGCTTACAGCTTTGCTGGTGGCTGCCATGATACCGACGGCATACTTCGACTGGACCACCTATTACTTGTCCCCTGCAGGTTTCGGCGACTACGCGTGGTGTTTTGTCAACATACCCACCGCGAACCGGATGCTGAACCTGACACTCTCACCTGGGGAATCTTTGCAACCTCTTCAACACCTCAGAGATCTGAGAAGCTTCCAAGACATGATTCTTAGCCTTTCCCTCTTGGTTTGCACCTTTGCCGTCAAACTGAGCCGTCTTTCGATGCGCATGTCAGCCTTTGCGGGCTACTCACAGCGCCACGTCCGACGATGGTATGACCTTCTGTTGCAAAAGGCAGCAGGCGACAACCTCTGCAACCTTTTGCATTCCAACGCCCAGCGACCCACAAAGACGCGGGAGTTTCTTCGGTGGCACTTTATAATCCAGCCGTTGCTTGCTCTTTACTTGATGGTTCACATCTACGTGGAATTCATGACATCGATGATGTGGGAGGTACGTTATTGGAGTGTATCATTCAACGTTGCGCCTGCTGATTTGCCTACCTATTAGATATGCTGGCTCTGGATTTCCGTGATATTTTTGTCGCTCAACTTTTCGCTGCTTAGACTGTCGGGGTCTCGATTTGAGCAGGAAAGCGATGACAGCATCTTCTCTTTCGGCCAGATACTTTCCATAATGCTTCTTGCCGGGCCGCTGCTGGTCATCACAACCGAGATCCTCTCGGCAATCGGCGGCGACAATGCAGCCCGCAGTTCCGAGGCGACTTCATCACAGGCATCCGTCACCTCGATCCCCAACAATGGGAGTTCGCCACAATCCGCGGATGAGCATGAAGCAAAGGAGGGCCAGTCCCAAATCGAAGAAATACACACGCCTTTCCAGAGCCCGGCCACGCCATGTTCATCGGGGGATTGGCCTACATGTGGCCATCATCATCGCCTCGGCAGCAGATGGGTGGTGGCACTGCTTCTCATCCAACTGTGGTACATTTCCAGCACCACCACCTTCACCTACCTCGGGGAGGGGCGGCCGGTGCGGACGATACAGAAGTATCTACCATGGTTCCTCATCACTCACCCCTCGGCCGTCTACTTGATGACGGCCATCGGCCTCGACGCACGAGGCTCGAAACGGGCCATGGTGCCAGCTCTTCTCTTCCTGTCGTTTTATGTGGCTAGCATGTGGCCGTTTCTCATCGACAGTCTCCGGTATCTCTCTGTGGCTAGGGGAATGGAGACTCACATGTGGGATAATGGCCTGTTTCATTTCCTGGTCATGGTGGTCATTGTCGCGCTTTACCTTCTCTGCGTTTGCGTGATGGCGGGGGTGATGAAACTGTCGCGGCGGCGCAGGCAGAGAGGGATACTGTCGGGGAGAACATGACGCGGCACCGCCACATCTGACCAACACCTTTCTTCGATAATTATGTCAATACATTTCATATACACTTTCACCGCCCATCGCCAATCTTTCTCTCATATATTACGCCACCAGACCAAATTCACACTCCCCTGAATCCTCACGCCCAAGATTCCACTTGCCCAACAAGTTCCCGCATTAACCAACCCGCCCCTTTCCACTTCCCCACCGCGTGGGCGGTAAGTATTCTTGCCCAAAGAACAAGTCATCAACAGTCTAACTCGGGAACCCATTGACGGTTACCTTATCAAACGGAGTTGCCGACGTGCAAAGATACCGCCCAATGCTAGGTATTATTCCTACGCCTCCCTCCTCCCTCTTCCTTCCCCCTCCCCCTCTTCCCCTCCTTACTCCCCCTCCCCCTTCCCAAGCAACATCGCAAACCCCCACGTCCCCGTCGCATTATGCGAGCGTATCAACCCCGTCTTCATCCAACACGTGTGCTCCGGCCCTTTGTCCCCTTTGATCACGCCCCATCCGGCGCCGGTGCAATTCGCTTTCTTGGCGCAGGCTTCGGCGCAGGCGTTGAGGTTTTTGACTTTTGTGTTGCCGATGTCTGTTGCTTCGCCTTCGCCGTAGTCGAGGCCGCAGAGGAGGAGGAATTTCTTGGTGGTTGTTGTGTTTGTGTTGGGTTCGGTGGAGGTGGAGTTGGAGGTTGTGGATGTGGTGAGGGTTGTTCCGTTTATAGAGGGGCATTGGACGTCGGATTTTACGGAGGTGGGTGTTGGTTTGGAGGTGGTGGTTGGAGAAACAGGGGTAGCAGTGACGGTGATTGTGGTTGCGTCGGGGCTGGGGGGTGTTAGTCTCGATATGATGGTGAGAGCTTGGAATGGAAAGCATACCCCAAGGCAGCGGCGGAGACAGCTTGCTGTGCAATTTGCAGGTTGGACTCCGTCTGGTGAAGATTCCGCTGGCTTACACCAAGACCGGCGGACAGGCCGATGATGGTGACAAGGAGGAGGACAAAGACGATGAGGAAGCCTCTGACGAGATTTCGTCCGATGCTGACGGAGTCGTCTTCGTCGATATGCCCCGCGGGAAACTGCGGCTGTGGTGGTGTTGGAAAGTTTTGTGGCTGTGGAGATTGACCTTGATAATAGTACTGCGCTGCTTTTTCTGCTGCCGTGTCGTGGATTTGGTAGTACGTTCCAGGCGGCTGCGTGAGGTATTGTGGCGAGGCCATCTTGGCTCTTGACACCCACACCAGTGGTTGGAAATCCCGCCAACCCCAAACTGTCACGAAAGAAAAACGGCAAGAGAACAGAAGGATTCGAGACAATCCGGGGAGATGAGTGAATTATGACGGCGCAGGCAGCGAAATCGTAAACTCGGTACCAATCACAGGCGCTCATTTCCAGCCTTACCCCTGAATGTCATGCCCTCACGCCTCAGTGCATGCCCTGCGTCCCGTCCCGCAGAATACCCCTGTTGCGTTGGATGGAACGCTGGATTGGGACGGTTCTCTCACGTCAGCGCCTTTGTCAGCCGCAACCCCTGGGCTGACATTGTCAGTGCCTGAACACAATGTCATCCTCTCGACAAGAAGGGGTTTCGGAAAGTTGCCGATAGACGCATAACAATTGGACTTGGCCAGTTGCAGACTTCCAGACTTTGACCTTTTTGCCAGAAATGGCAACTCGTTTGTCCAGACAGTCGCTGCCCGAGAGCCCCTGCCTGGCAGTGACACGGACCCCTGAAATATAGGTTAGAACTGTGATTTACACCAATTTGGACAACACGCAGTGGTAACCCACCAAAACTGCCGCCGAAGTCAAACGTAAAAATAAGGCAACTACCAATACCAACCGTTTCTCGAGGTTCACAACCAAAGGTTCGGGGATCGTCTCTTTGAAGTGTGGTCGGTTGTAGGGGTCGTGATGTGGTTTAACATCAGCCCTACAGCTGCGGCCACCTGGCAAGCCCGCATGCTCTCTCCGTGTTCCCCGCGTCGCGTCACCCCTTGCATCATCCCTTGCCATCACCTGATTGTCACAACACCCCTCCCCCTTTCCATGCTGATATTCTCACATCATCAACCCCAAACCCTGCAAAGCCTTCATGTTTGCAAAGTGTCGTCTCGCGTCACGGCTTCCTCCTGCTCTCCATTGCAGCGCCATCAAACCCCGCACCGTCCAAAAATTCCAACGCCTCACCATGTCCACCTCCCCCGCCCAACCCCTGAAGAAACGCTCCGTCGTCTCAAACTTCATCTTCAAAAATCACGCAGACACAAACCCCCAAGTCGCCCTCTTCCGCCGCAGCGACAAAGTCTCCACCTACCGGCACCACCTCGCGCCCATCTCCGGATCCATCGACCCATCCGACGCATCACCGCTCGCTGCAGCATGGCGTGAAATTTCCGAGGAAACGACTCTTACCCCTGAAAATCTAACTCTACTACGGCAAGGGAAGCCGTATACCTTCGGAGATGTCAGTGTCGGGAGAGAATGGACGATATACCCGTTTGCGTTTGGGTTAAATGGAAAGGAGGACGAGGGGAAGATTACGATTGATTGGGAGCATGAGGGGTGGGGATGGTTTGATCCGTTGGATGTGAAGGATACGGAGGAGTTTGGAGGGGTTCCGAAGCTGGCGGAGAGTTTGAGGAGGGTGTGGTTTGAGTATGATCTTGGGGAGGAGGCGGGGAGGGTTTTGAGGGGGGCGTTGGAGAGGTTGGCGGGGGATACGAGGAGTGGTGCGAGGCAGATGGCGGGGTATGCTTTGGAGGTGTTGGATGAGGTTGTCGCCGTGTATGGACTGTGTGAGCAGTCGGAGAAGTGGTGGAGGGATATTCGCTTTGGGGCGTGGCATCTGTGGAAGAACGGGCGGGAGAGCATGGGCGCGGCCATCATGGCGGTGTTGCTTGGGACGCTGGCCGAGATTGAGCCTCTGCTTTCTCAGCAGCTGTCCCCCGACGACTTCAAGAACGAAGTCCACACCGTCATCCGCAACCGAATCGCCCATCGAGAGCAAACCACCGCCAGGATCTCCACTTCCTTCACAAATTACATCACCAGCAACTTCCCATCGGATTCCCCGCTAAAAATCCTCACCCTCTCCGAATCCTCCACCATCACCAACGCCCTCACCCATCTCGCACAAACCACCTCCCTCCCTCTCGACATCCGCATCTTAGAATCCCGACCCCTATTCGAAGGCGTCTCTCTCGCCGCAAACCTCTCCCAGTCTTTCTCTCAGCCAAACCCAACCTCAGAGGCTCAACAAGCCGCCCCGATAGTTAAGCACAAAATCACACTCTACACCGACGCCTCATCCGCCCTCGCATCCTCCGGAATCGACATCGTCCTCCTCGGCGCGGACAGGATTTCCTCTTCCGGCGCAACGAGTAACAAAGTGGGTTCGTTGCCTGCTGTTTTGAGCGCCAAGCATGTCACGGACGGGAAGGTCAAGGTGGTTGTGCTGGGAGATACAGAAAAGATCGCGTTGCCTGGGCCGGAAGAGGAGCATGTGATTGAGGAGGGGGGCGCAGGGATGGTTACGTTGGCGTGGGGGGCTGAAGGGGGGAGTCAGGCTGTTAAGGAGGGGGTGGGGTTGCTTGGGAAAAGGAATTCAGGGGTCGAAGTCGGAGTGAGAAATTTTGTGTTTGAGTGGGTTCCTGCCAGTTTGATTAACGTGTATATTATCGAGCGCGGCGAGGAGACGGCGGAGGATGTGCTGAGGCAGTCTGAGAAGTTGGGCGAGGAGGAGAAGAGGATATTTGGGAGTCTTTAGTCTCGGGTAGACACCGGGCAATGATAATCCCACTCAGGTAAAAAGGGGCAAAGGTGGGGCTCACACCTCTCTGCACATCATGTCCCATTCAGCTTCCTGTCAACCAAGCCTAATATTCCTTCTCCCTCCTTTGTAAAGCTCGTCAAACAACACTGTACTTTTCGACTGGACCGTCATATACCCCACTCGTTCCCACGCGTCCGCATTCGCTATCACCTTCCCCTTGTCACCACCGGCGTGGTCTGAGAACTCGCTTCTCGGCACTACTACCAGGATATGCAGAAAGAAGAATGGTGGCTCCCCGCCAACAATGCTTCTGTTTCCGAAGAGAACAACTCCCGTCCAAGGGTCCATTAGATGTGCGTCATCTCTCCACCGAGGATCATGGAAGACGACCTCGCTCATGTTATCAATCCCCACGGCATCCCCTCCACTCGGGTGTCCGGTTGTGGGATGACAGTGGCAGATCCAAGGATGAATACCTTTTAGACCTGGATCATACTGTGGTTCCCCAGGACGGGGCTTATCCGGATTGCTTGCGCTTGATTGAACTTTGAGTTTGAAGACAGCTGATTCGAGATGCATGTATTGCGAGAGGGGGGGGGAAGGATCATCCTTTGCTTTGATTGCTGTGCTTGCGTGTCAAGATAGTCGGAGAAGTCAACCAAGCGTCCGGTTTCTGTTTCCTCGAACCACACTTCAGCGTCTGACATAGGCACGCCAGTGATCGCGTTGGGGACGCAGATGACCGCGCCCGTCCATCCAACCCAAGACCAGCTGGGGAACCCACGCCGGCGACACAATGTGCCCTGTGCCTGGCGATTTCGCCTCCAAAAAAGGCCCATGACGAAGCTCCTTTTTCTGGCTCTTAATATCGCGGATATAAAGATGTCAGGCTCCTCCAAGAAGGGGATCCCAAAGTAGCTGTAGCAGCTCGATTTGGCCAGGATCCCGGAAAACGCGTTCAAGGCATCCGAGTCAAAGGATAGCTGCCGTTTGGAGTACTCCGCGATGTGTTCCTGGATTCTCCGGAGCGTCCCGGAATCCGAAGTTCCGAGTTGTGTAAGGTCGACATTTCTGTCCAGGAATAGACCACGCGAGGTGAATTGCGGCTTTTGAATCATAAGGGGACTTGTATGCTGAAGCAGCGAGTGGTTTCGTTCCTCCTGGATGACAAAGGGAGCCGCAGACAGCGCCTTTGGTGACACAGCCGGAGCCTGAGTCCTCCATGTATGAAGGCCCACGACGCTTTCGCACCATAGACGACACTCTGCCTGCAAGGACACACAGCTAGCGTAAACTTGGAAATCAGTAAAGAAGATCAGTCTCCTCGACAAGATAGCCTCTTGATATATCCATCCGCGTGTAGCCCAGACCGATGCCTTCAGGACACTAGGGAGGGCCGGGAGCGCGGACACGAACGTTCCACCGGTTGTCTTGCTCGATAGCTGAAGGGTCCTAGAAACTCCACTCACGCCAGGGAGGCCGTATTCCGAGTCAGAACCCGCACAGGCGACAATGGTGGCCGAGGCGTTTTGGTAAATCTTGTCCATGTTGCGGATGTGTTCCTCTTTTCCCGTGTGGTCCGCTTGGTCTATGCAGTATTTGTCGACCCGGAGATACTGCATCCCGAGCTTCAAGACGGCCAGAATGGCGTCTTCGATTGTCCTAGGAAGCTGCTCCGGAAGTTCGTGAGATGAAAGATCGCCTCGTAACCTCCCGGGCTTGCTAATCGGAAAGGCCAATGATGCTGAAGATGATGGACCCCACACATAACTTAGGGCAACGTAGGCGAGAGCAGAACCATTTGTGTCGTCGCCAGCCCGAACGACCCTCCTTGTCTTGCAGTCGATCAGTCTCGTCCCGGGAAAGCAGTTTTGCGATCCTGAATCGTCGACGCAGCGATGCTCGCGCTCACAAGCTGACATCCATTGTTTGAGACGGCTGAAATCCACATTATTCGGATCGACCGCGAAAGTCTCCCACCCAAGGCGGAAATCTCGATTCCGACCTTGCGAAAGCGGCCGGATGGACAGGTGCTTCTCGTTGAGCCTTCTAATCTCTGAGTCGTGGGGTGCTTCGCGGAGTCGATTCAAAATGTTCAAACATGGGGCGGTTCCGGACCGGTCAGAAAATTCGAAAACACCGGGAAAATATGGGTCCGTGTCAAGACGCAGGAATGGTTCAAAGATAATGGGGATTTTGCTATCCGAGTCGTAAGTTCTGGATAGTCTTCGCCTCCAACTCTGCAACTCAAACCTTCCCACCAATCCATTGCGACAGCAGCTTGCCATCAACCGGCAGAAAGAACACGCTTAGTTGCCGAGAAAGTCTTTGTTGATTTTCCATTCCCGACGCCCGGTTACTTTGCTCCAGGCCACTCGAACCCAGCGATCGGTGATCTCGGAGAAGGGTATGTGCTGACACACATCGCACAATTCGTCTTCAGCCATCGTTTTTGCCGAGCAGTCCGTCGACAAGTTAAATGTGTGTGTTTGTGTGTTCGCGGCTTGTTCGTTCCGGGGTTCGTGCTATTCGGCAATGCGTGTAGTGTAGGAAGCAGGAAAAAAAGTTGAAGTCTTCGGTTGCTGCCTTGGGCTGCAATCTGGTCATGAATCTGAAGCCGTCCAATCACGACGGGAGTCTGACGCGGGACCAAGAGTGGAAGGGTTCCAGATTTCCCGAGTATTACCCAGGCACCCTGCCTTGCTGGGGCTGAGCCAATGATGGGAAAGAGCGCAAAGCAAGGAAACGCAGAGAGAACACTTGGACTTTTCCCAGATCCCACCGTCTATTGCTCTCCTAGGAAGACGTGTTGGAAGGTGGAGCTTCCGGCGCCGGGAAAAAGGGTAATGAGATTTAAAAGTCAATCCACAAGGAGGTTACTTTAAAGAGAGCACATCCCCGCCTTCATCTATACCTACTCTGACCACTACACCAACTACGAAGAAAACACCAGCTCCAGGCCCTCGAAACACCAAAATCGCGTCTTAATAGCTTTGCTTACTTTACACTGGTTAAACAACTGTGTGAGAATGGCTTAACAGTTATATACGTTAGTAGTTTCACGTATTGTTTTGATTGCATGTAAGCTATTACCGCGACTCAAATATGGAGAATAACAATAGGTAAAAAGGAACCGTATGATTGCACCACCTCACACTAAATTCAAGGGTTTTATTAATAGGACAAACTACTCGACCTGGTCCTTATTTAGTGTTTTAAAGGCCTTGGAGGCAATGTTTTCTTCGTGATTAGTTTGGTAGCTATAGTACGAGTGAGAGAAAGGCCATAGTACGGGATGTGTTCTCACTTTAACCACCAAAACCCGACGTTTGCGAAAAAGTCCGGGTAGGGTAGCCAGCAGGATGCCCATCTTGCTCAACAACATGAACTGCTTATCGATCGCGCTGCAGCGCCGCCTCGGAAACCTTATATCGGGATGCGGAAATGTGCGACTTAGACGACTCGGAGTAAGAGGAAAGAAGGCCACGCCGTCACGGAGTTATCGTAAAACAGCAAGAAGCCCATAGTCGCAAAACATGAAACGACGTTATGGGTAGAGGAACGGGCGGAGCAAGGTGTGTCCGAAAAAAGGGGTAAGGGGTTGGGAGGTAAAGAGAAAGGGGCCAGGGGCCAACTTTGTGTGATTTCTCACTTTGCTATCCGTACACCCCCAGAATACCAAATCAGGCTAGAATCAAGGCGAATATTCCAAAAAGGCAGACAAATACAATCTCATTGACGAATTGGGTATCAGAACGTCAAATAACCACACCAATGACTGCCGGACTACCGCTATCGTCCGGGCCGCTAATGCGCAGTGCAAAGTCGCCCCCAACGCCGCCAACGCCGCCAACGCCCTCGCCGCTGCTACCTCCCATTCGGTCGAATTACAAGAACTATTTCCTCATCCACCATGCACTTCCCATCGGTATAACTCCCCGTCACGCCCTTGGCCGCCCACGTCTCGAGCGCCTCCACCACCTCGGGTGCCATACCGAGCGCGTCGCTCAGGACCGCCGGCGGTGACGGTTCGCTCTCTGGGCTATCCGCAAACGGACGTACGCTTGGAGACCTAACGTTTGGTAGCATTGACGACATACTCCCCACCCCCTGCAACGCCTGGAAGCCCAACGGTTCCGGCTTGACAGAAGGCCCGGCCTCAAACGCGGCAATGGGCAGCAAGCTGTTTAGTATTCCCTCTCCTGGCCCCGGTTCAGGCGTTGGCTCTTGCGCCTGCGGGCCCTTTTCGTACATGTCTTCTCGCAGCTTGCGTACCACGAGCTTGAGGTCGTTCAGCACCGACACACAGTTCTTGGCGTAGACGCTGCCAATGTCGGCTTCCTCGGTGAAGATCCTGATGGCCCGGTCGATGCCGTCCGTGTCCTTGGTGCGCAGGTTGATGTACACAATCTGGTGCATCATGAGGATGAGGGCGGCGTTGAACAAGTGGTGCAGCTCCTGGACGAGAAGGGGATGGCTGCCTGCGATGTCGCCCATGCCTTCCATCAGCACGCGGTCGCCTCGGAGGAGCTTGGCCAGGGCGATGTTTTCTCGAGCCTTGTTGCTGCACGTATGCAACTGGTCGTGTATCTCGTTGGACAAGACCGGTTCGAACTTGCGAAGTTTGTTGTTCGCAACGACGGTCGTGACAGCTCCGAGGAAGGCGGGCCGCACGGTCAAAATGTATAGCTGATTTGTTAGCGTCACCCTTAACTGAAATATTGACCGGCTTACCTGGTTGTAGGACATGTGCAGCAAGCAGTGTGCTCTGTCGCTGTAGCTCGACTCCTTTGCGAAATCCGGCACATCCCGGTCCGGCGCTGTCAGAATCTGCAGCGCACGGGGCAGGTTGTTCTTCCACCGGTCGAGCATAGCGTGAGCCTTACGTACACCCTCTGGCAGCCCATCTCTGATTTCCCGAGAGCCACGACAACTATCGTGGACAATGAAGTTGGAAATGTACGACAGCTCAACGTGAGCACGCAGCCCAAGCGGCGAGGGCAGTCCGCTATGCCAAGGTCAGAGATAGCACGGTCACGGAACGAAGAGACTTACCGGCACTCTTGGGGGAGTGGGAGCTGAATGGCAAAGTCGGGAACTGACGGGATACGGCCCATCAGACAGCTCAGCCAGCTACAAATGTCAGTTCAACTCACACACAAGGGGCAAAAAACTCACCGATCAAGAATGTAGAGCGTCCAAAACACACGGTGGTGGGACGGAAGAGCCGAGGAGCCCCTATCCACGCCGTGCATCCGGCACAGGTTCATGGCGATGCTGATAAACGAACACGCAAAGTCGCGTCTGTTATTCTCGACATAATACAGCGCCATCAGCGCCAAGGCCGGAATGTCCTCGATCGAGTAGAGGTGAAAGTCGAACGGATTGCCCAGGAGCTTGCGTGCCCTGGCGAGAAAAGCCTCGCTGGCACCGTCGGCGCGGTTCACCCTGGATCCCGGCTGCCTCGACCTGAGCAGCGTCGCAAAGGCAAAGCAGGCATTGTAAAAGGCCATGCCGCGCCAGGCCCTTTCGGTCGCTCCCGGGCTGGCGGTGCGGTCGCGGAGGGAGGACATCAGCGAGTCGAGATCCTCGTTCAAGGGCCAGTAGAAAGCGCCGCCGCTGACAACGTTTCCGCTGCCATCCATGATGAAGTCACGCAGCTCGTGAATCATGGCCTTCATCTCCCCCACCGGCGGCAGCCACCGGTCGTCGACCTCGTTTTCAGGCGGCAGGAGCAGCGGGCGAGAGTCATCGGTGTGATACAAGCCCTCCTCGGCCGTCTGCCAGGGACTGGCCGTGCTGATGATGGGATTGGGCATGCTGATGATGTTGCAGATCTTGATGAAATTCTTGAGCTGGTCGAGAAACGTCGCCCCGGACGTCTCTCCGTGGAAGCGGGACCTACCGAGTGGGTCGGCGAGCATCTTGCCCTGGCCCAGCTCGTGCGGGAAGCCGTGGTTGTCAAAGCCCGCGTAGCTCTCGCTTTCAGCGTACCCCGTGACCGTCTCGCCATCTCCGGCAGGCCCACCGATCCCGGCCGGCTCGGAAGCGGGCCCCGGATCGGGCATGTCGAGCATGACGGCGTCGTCCGGGGCTCCGGTGGGCATGCCCGCGTTTTGGTCTTCGGCTCCCCCGATGCGGAGATGGTCAAAGGTGTGGGGCATCTGGGCGTACGTCTCCCACTGGGACAGAGTGTGTTGCATCGTTTCCCACTCGGTTTTGTTGACCGTCATCTTGGTCACGGGTGGGGGATACAGACACTGGCGCTGCGCGCTGGCGCAATTCCCGCACGGCTTGCTGCCGCTGCATTTGATACGGCGGACATTGCAGCTGTTGCATCTGGAGGGTCATTAGCCTTCGGCGGTCTACGGTTTGCAAATCCACTCACGCCGTGGCGACACGCCGCCTTGCTTCGGCCGGCACTTTTTTCCTGCGCGGGTTGACGGGAAGTCTCTTGGTGAGCGTGTCCGCCGGCGACGAGGCGGTCGTCCGCGGCATGATCTCATTCATTTGACCGCGCGACCGCCCGCGGGGCCCGACGGTGGAGAGCACGCCGTTGGGAATGGGGTCCCGATAGCGCTGGTGCGGTACGGTGGAATGGGGTCGAGTGGTGAGACGAAGCGAGACAAGCCGACGGTGGGAAGAAAAAAAAATTAAAATTCGGCGCGGACCGCCCCCCGCCCCCCTTTGCAATGGGAATTTTTGTCGCGATCAGCGGCAATGATGCACTCAGTAACCCCGCAAAGCACTGAGAGAAATGACGCGTTGCTCGCTGGTCACGGTGAGGACCGACATCGAGCGAAGCGGTGGGAGAAATAAGAGCAGAGGAAGTGGGTGCACTATAGCGGCAATTAAGCTTTCGGCTTCGGTACCCTCCTCTGCTCATTTTGAAAGAGGGAAGGAACGGGTCGCGTCGATGGGTTGAGGTCAGCGGGCGCCGGACAGATTTGGTCCGGGGGGTAACCTTGGCGTAATGACAGGTCTTGCCTGGGGGCGCGTGGAGGGGAGGTGTGGAGCGTAGCGTGGAGGAGGAGGGGTGGTGGGGCGCGCCAACCCAGCCGAGCGTTTGCTCTCTCGCCTGTCTGCCCACTCCCGCACACTGTTTTTTCCTTTTTGACGCCCAAGTGGACGCAAATCAACGCACTCGTGTGCAGCTCGTTGCGCTCCCTGCGTCCAATGGCTGCAGAGGTCTGTCTATGGCGGTGCCCCATGCGCGGGACGCCGCAAGCTCGCTCCCAGTGTGAAGCTGATTGGGGAAGCGACGGCACTGGGTGCTCGGCCCAGACAGGACAGTGCGGATTGGCGCGACTGGGAAAGCCGGGCTGGTGCCACTCCTCCCACCGCCGGCCCAGTTGCCCACCTGAACCCACCCCCGGCACACCCAGATCCCTGATAACGCACCTCGGCCGTCGATGAACCTGCGTTCCATGACCAACGCGTCCATCGCGAACCCGGCAAGGTGGGGGGCACCATTCCCACCCTTTTTGCTCCTTCGAACCTTTTGGGCAAAATTTTGACGTGATTCCATCTTTTTGGGGGACGTCGATTGCGACGACATCGACTTTGTGCCGCCCTATTATTAGCATCCGTGCCGGGCCAAGGCGTACTTGAAGAAGCAGCCCGCACAGCGCTCAGCGGGCGGGCGGGCGGCAGGCAGACAAGGCGACAGCCGAGGGCGGGGAGGCAACCAACGACCCCTAAGGTATGCAGCAGCAGTCACAGGAATACCCTGATTTCATGATGTGCGACGCCTGCACACACTTGTCCGCTCTCTTCACCGGCAACGCCACCCATCGCCGTACGTGTGCGCAAATCACACAGCTCGGTGGGTGCACCGAGTCTGACAATTGGAAATGGAAAAGTGACAGGGTCGTGCATTGCGCATTCAAACTTTCTTTTTTCCCTGTTTTTGCTCTCGCCGCCTGATCGTCTGATCGTCTGCATGTCTCGCTTTCCGTTGGTAGGGGGGACGCCGAGCCACCAGCCGTCGCCGGCCCCGGCTACGGCCAAGGGTCCGGGCCCAGCTCCGTCGGATGATGCGGCTGCCACCATGCATGCCACAGCCAACGTCAACGTTATAACCCATAGACAAAGCTCAATTTGCGGTCTGCGTATCTCGCCATGTCCCTCCGCTGCATCTCGGTTTCCGACATGGCCTGCCGCATCTCCGCTCGGTGCCTGTTGACGGCCTGCAGTGCGAAGCGGTAGGCCACGTACCCCGCTAGGGCCGCCGCCACAAACCCCAGCGTGACGAAAAACGGCGTTCGGTACTCGGGGGCGTACTCGGCGCGGTATAGTTGAGATCCGATGACGCCCGCTAGGTTCCCCCAGCCGTTGACCCCCAACACCAGGAGCCTCTTGCCCGGAGCCGGCGTGTTCTCGCTTAGCCAAGCCGTGGTGAGCGGTGCCGGCACATAACTTCCGAAGAGGAAGAGGCACAGTGCCGCGTACTTGGCCTGATTTGTCGACACCGTCACCACCAAAACGAGCCCCGCCAGCGCAATCACCATGGCGGTCAAGATGTGGTAGCCGCGTTCCCTGTGGCAGTCCGAGCTCAACGCAAAGAGGTATAGACCGACGGCGCCACATATGGCGGGGGGTACCGACATCTGTTGATCAGCAAGGTTTCGGAATAGGGGTAATGCGACTCACCAGGTTCGCCTCCAGTGACGAATACCCCATCCCCTGAACAACCAACGGCAGGAAGACCGAGAAGGCTGTTGCCGGCACGCTCGCACAAATGTTGAAGACCAAAACAAACCAAAGCTTCCAGTCTCGCATCGTCTCCGCAACGTCCTGCCAAGATATCCCGGGCGGCCGCTTCGCCGCCGACTCGCCGGGTTGCACTCGCTCGACAACCCACTCCCTCTGCTGCTCCGAGAGGAACCACGCGGTCTCCGGTCCCGTCGGTAACCAGAACCACGCGATGACCGCCAACATGCAGGTTAGAGACCCCTGTATGACAAAGAGCAGCTGCCACGTTTTCAATCCTGGAACTTGGATCTGGAATACGGCGTAGGCTAGAATGCGACCCCCAAAGTCTTAGTCAAGGATGACACGTGGAATAGGGTGACATCTTACCCATGGCCGCGGAGAAAGCATTGGCGACGACATACAACCCATAAAACATGCCGATGCGCACGCCCAGGTCAAAGGGGTAATAGAAGAGCGCCAGGTAGGCCACCGCCGTCGGGTAGAATCCAGCCTCGAAGGCGCCGATCAGGAGGCGAGCGGTGATGAGCGAGCCTGAGGTCGAGCCAAGTAATCAGAAACCAACAAGGGTGAGTGGAGATATTCCATCGCATGACCTACCCCGGCCCCAAATGAAAGCCTGACTAAACGTCACCGCCCCCCATACGAACTGACGATGTCAGCGTCAATATCAGGGAAATGACTAAATAGGCTCACTCACCATCATAAAAGGGATCCAGTGCTTGGGGCCCACCCAGCCCCCCACGCCGGCTGATATAGGTTGAAAGAGGACAAAGGTGAGGTAGAAGAGTGACACGGCGAGGTTGAAGTCATCTGGTTGGCAGCCAATGTCATTGGTGAAACCTGTGTTACCGTCAGCACGGCTCAGTATCAGGGTCTCAGTCCGGAGATGACGCATACCTTGTGTTTGGGCGTTGCCGATATTGCTTCGATCCAGACCGTTGAAGAGATACAGGAGCGACAGCAACGGGAGCAGGGCGACGTCGATGCGCCGGTTGGTTCGCGCGCCGAGCTTCTCGCGGACGTCGTGCCCCGCACCCCGCACCCGAACCGAGCTGGAGGAGCCGGCCGCCGCCGGGGCGAGCAGCGGGTCGCGGCATGTTGGCGGTCGCGGTGCACGGTCTCGAGGCATCGTGAAGGTCGCCGGCTGCCCCGGACGCATCTCGGCCCTTGCGGGCATCACAGCGAGGCCTTTTTGTCCACCCCACGGATCTCGGACAGTCGTGGCAGAAATGATGGTGCTGACGACAGAAATGGGCCGCGGACGTGCTTCATCATCGTCGCACAGCAGCTCGCGGAAGTCGTCTGGGCCATGGCCGTATGCAGAGGTCTTGGGGCGCAATCTCCACGTCTGGAGGGGTTTGGGAGCCTCATTGCGGAGATTGTGGCTGTCTGAGGCACGCAATCAGCAGGTCATGTGGGCTTTGCCGCACGACATGTTACGGGGGAACGCCCAGAACGGAAAGGGGTGGCGATGGCGAGTGTGCGGCGTTGCGGAGAGCTGTCCACTCAGGGGGGCACAAAGCGTACCACGCAGTTGGCTCGGCCGCTAGAACGGGCAGCAGAGTGAGGGCCCGTGACTGCACCTGGCTGTTCCTGGAGGATGTTGGGACTCGCACTCCGCCAGATTTGGTCCAGCAGACCTTGGTCGCGACACGGGTCGTCTGCGTCTGCGGCCCTACGGCGCGCAACCTCGGCCTATTGGATTGCTCCCATTTGCCCCGGAACACCCCCATCAGGACCTCGGATAAAGTGCTGTGTGGTGACACGGGTTGGGCGCGGTGCCTCATGCTGACATGACAAGTTGGCGAATTCGGACTTTGAAGCTCTGGACCGTGTTTGCTCGGCAGAAATGAGGGCGATGAGCGACAAGTTGGTTCGGGCGACATTAGTGCGAGAAATCATGCCTGTCGATTTCATCTGGGAATGACCACCGGGCAATGTGATTCGCGGCGGCGTATTGGGATTCGCAGTTGTTTGCCGCGGCGAGGCATGGCAAAGGCACAGCAGCAGTCATCGTTGCAGCGGCACTCGCCCGCTGTCAGTGCCTGCACTGTCTGGGCGGATGTGCTGCATGTCGCCTCGTTAGGTCGCAGTCCAGGGTCTCGTAAGGCTGTGGTGCTGAGTGGGTCGATAAAGACGGCTGACATGGGGATTATGAATGGTCCAAGACCGAGAACTTTGTCGTGTCCGAAGAATGCTATTGTTGAGGAGGATTCGATCCGAGTCCCACGCCAAGTTTTGCGCCGCGGTTCTGCCTCTATTCTTCAGCGGGGTGTTCTTTCCCCAGCGGGGTCTCGTTCGTTGTCTGGCGGCGCGGGCGTGGGCGGTGGGTCAAGCGAGTGCGGGGGCGGGTTGGCCCTAACGTGCCCTAACATCAATGGTGGGAAACTGTCGATCGGCGGCTTCATGCAGCAGATCCAAACAGAACGCCCGCCGGATTGGTAATCAGTTGCAGCTCGATAGCTGGAGGTTCATGCAGTTGTATTGGTAGATTGGATGCGAACTTGGGGCTCAACGAAGGCCTCCATTGAGTGAGAAAGAGAAATCGGCATTGATGTCACGGGTCCACCGTCAGTTCGTGCCTGAGGCCAAGACCCACTACGCTCTCCAGCCCACCTCAGAAATCTTGGCACCACTGTCCAAACAAACGACGACAAAAGTACCGCCACACCAAGAGCTCCTACTCGCGATGTCTGAAGACATCGCGACCACTTCCGACGTCGAATTCTCGCCTTCATTTTGACCTAGCTCTCTCGCCGGCAAAAGTGCAATCTGGCATCTGGAACCACAGCGACAGTCGAAGCTCAATGTCAAACGGAACACAACCGTGATGCAGTGTTCCGAGTACGAGGGTCCGGCAAGACAAGACATGTCCACTTGACGAGCTCATCCGGTACCCCGAAACGAGAATCAGACATAATGACTGCCTGTACGCCAATTGCACCCCGTTTGCCAACGGTTACCGTTATCAGTGGAGGACAAGGCAAGCCCCTGAAGCATATCTCCGCCCACGACGCCTTCCAAACGCGCAGGAGACACAGGACGATAGAGTTGAATCGCCCCACACATTTCACAATGTCTTGGGTCCATTGTCACAGTTTCTTGTACGATGCTCGTCCCCTGTGGCGACTGACGTTCAGCAACATCCGTCATTGTGCAAAAAGAAGCCCGTTGCTCCCGTCGCAGCCACTTCACTCTTCTCCAACGGGAGGCCGTTGAATTTGCGCCTTCATGACGGCATACCATCCCGTGATCTCGCAATCGAGGCGGCGAGTCATCACTTTGCTGGTCATTGCCGGTGCCGCTGGCTTCATAGCGACCACCTTCAAGTTGCTTCAAGGACCTCTCCCGAGACCGATATTGTGAGTCTGTCTTCAACGAGTTTTTGTTGACATTTGCTTTTTGTTAGCCAATCAGAGCTAATGGCCGTTCCAGCCCCAAGGTGATGTTTCACGAGGAGCCAGAACGGTATCGAGATCCACTCCCGGTCCCTAGCGAGCTCCCGAGCAAACCCATCTCCCAGCTCAGCGAGTCACTGAGCAGCGAGCAGCCCAACATCACTGAAGGCCTCGACATTCCAGACTTATTGCGTGCCCTCTGGGCGCCATCCCGACTCTCGGTGACCTCTCCTGAGTTCACGACTCTTGACGGGGCGCTCAAGACACTGTCGCCAGCCAACGAACTCATTCATACTGAGGGTCTCGGACGCCGGATCTGCATTCTCGATGTCGACAACCGACCGCTTGACGAGGCTGGCGGTATCTTTGCAAAGGATGCACCAACCGCAGATAACATGCAGCCACAAACCGCTGGCTTTCTGAGCCACTACCTCTACGCCCAGATCCATGGGTACTCGTACCGATTTGTGCGGGCCCCGAAGTACAACGACCGCGCGCCGCACTGGGCCAAGGTCATCTTCACCCAAGAGCTGCTGAAGCAGTTTGACATTGTTGTCATGCTGGACTACGACGTTATGTTCCCATCGCCCGAGGTCCCACTGGAGTGGATGTTGAACTATTGGAAGATTGACCGTGAGGTCATTGTCGCCATGGCCGCAGACCCAGACGTCGACATCAACCTGGACGTCAGGCGAAGAGTCAACGTGAACACCGGATTCATCATTGCTCAAGCAAGCGAGAAAGCCCAGCAGCTGTTCAGAGACTGGGCCGAGTGTCCCGAGGAGACGCGGTATCAGGGCTGCGGCCAATGGAAGGACCGGATGTTCCACGAGCAGGCCGGGTTCAGCTCGTACGTGCGCTACGACTTCCTCGACGGCCTCACTATCGAGTCCCCGCAGCCGTATATCCGCACCCTTCCCTGCGACGAGGCCAATGGCGTGCCCATGACCAAGGACTTGGGGTGCACTGGGCAGTTGGTGAGGCACTTTTGGGCCCACAAGGGGAGCACGCCGTTGGAGTTCACCCACAACATCATGCATGTCATGACCCCACTGCTGGCGAAGGCTGCGTATGGGAACCCGGATTTTGTCTTGGACTATCGAGACAAGGTGCTGCAAGGAGACGAGATTTTGGACCAGCCAGGGGCAGCACTCGTGTAAGTATCATGTAACATCACCACGGCGTTGACGGTTGGAGTTTCTGCGGCGATGTTTTCGTTTTCTTTTTGCCCTTGCTACAATCTTTAGATGGATTGGAAGCACGCTGTCACATTAATGATAGACACAGTTTGTCCATTCCCTTCCTCGCCACCCAACCCCTTTGTTTTCTCCGGTGGTATGATCCCGCAGGTACCTGACAAAGAGGTCCTGCACGGCTGGACCCGCATACACGCATCATCGATGACAGTCATGACGAACGATGTCCACAGATTCCTTCATCCATCCGCCAGTAGCATCAAAGTCGCAGGCATCCCCTGTCAATTACTCGGCTTGACCCTGCAGTCGGGATCCACACCCCAACGTCATTGCTTGCTCACTTTTATCTGACAGCCTCTATTTCTCGACGTCCAAAAGATACCGCAACCATTCTTCGCTGTCCAACAAGACTGGACAACTTGACTCGAACCGAAACAAACAACACCAATCCCTCTCCACGAACAAAATCCGATCAAATCTCGAACTCAAAAGCATCATCGAGACCTGTCAGCCCGGCCCAGCATGAGTAACTCCGCGTACGTCGTGATGCCCGTGGGAGTCGGTAAAGACGGCACTGCTCCAACCAGGCAAGAGACAGCAAGGAGTGAGCACGAATCACACCGGATTTTGATAGCCTGCTGACACCTCAGTGGCCTCCGCGATCCAACACTCGGTCTACGAGCACACGCATCCCAAGCCTCCTCCTCCTGCACTGCCGCCGAGGCCGGAGGAAAAGGGACCTTTGAAGGAGATTTTGGGTAGGATTCTCACCGCGACTGTGTGATTTGGCAATGGCTGATGGCTTCCAGCGCACCAGGACAGTCTTTACAAGTACATCAGTGTATGTTCTCCCCATCACTCTGACGAGTTCTCAACTGACAATTCCCAGTGGGAGGATCCCGTGCGGACGATGTCGTCATACTTGATCATTCTCTCCCTCGTCAGCGGATTCCACTTCATGCCTCTCACGCTGTGGGCGCTCAAAGCCGGCGCATACACATTCGGAGGTATTGCCTCTTACTCCTGAAATCCTGAGACGTCGAAACTGATGTCTATAGCGGTATCGGTGGCTGAGTTCGCGAGCCGGTCTTTTGGTCCTGACACGTTCCTCTCGCGCATGCGACCCAGACCGTATCGCAAGGTTCCCGAGCGGTTTCTCAACGCTGCACTCAAGGATGTGCACGATTTGACGCAGTATGGCGTGGTGCAGGGTCAGAAGATCTTGTTTGGGCAGGATCTGGACAAGACGTTTGCTGTGAGTTTGCCGGAATCCAATGCTGTCACAAATACTAATACACTCCAGGCCTTCCTCCTCTCCACAGCCCTCTACTTCCTCGTCCAGCTCGCCTCCCCATTCACGCTCTCCCTCACCGCCCTGACACTCCTCTACCTATCCCCGCTGGTCACCTCCCCAGCCGGACGTCAACTCGCCAGCGCAGTCGCCCACGACAGCGGCGTTCTCGCCGGGGATATTGCCAGCAAAGCCGTGGATTCCGGAAAGTCAGCCATCGACAGCGGCAAGTCCCTTGCCAGTTCGGCCATGGATAGAGGTCAGAACCTGGCCAGTTCGGCCATGGATAGGGGCCAAAGCCTGGCTCACTCGACTGTGGAAAGCAGCAAGTCGGCCATCGACAGCGGTAAGTCGATGGCGAGCTCGACCATGCACAGCGGTCAAAACTTGGCCCATTCGACAGTGGAAAGCGGCAAGTCCATGGCGACCTCAACTATTCAGAGTGGTCAAAACTTGGCTCATTCGACAGTGGAAAGCAGCAAGTCGGCTATGGGCAGGGGAAGAGAACTCGCGGACGAGGGCATGGCAACGGTATCGGGGCAGACGGCAAAGGCGCATGACTCTGTGTCGGATGCATCTGGTAGGATGGGTGCTGCTGCGTCGAATGTTGTCGGCGCGGGCAGCGGACAGGGGGAGAAGCGGAAGCATGACACTAAGCCCGGGTCGGAGGATGAGTCGAATTATGTGGTTGACCGCAAGCCGCGCGTCGACAGTCCTAGTTCGATCCCGAGGGCTAGCCAGAGGATGTCGCATCCTACCGAGGCCGCTACGCAGGAGGATCATGGACGGAAGACGCATGTGTACTCGGATCCGCTCAACTCGAGGACTTGAGCAACTCGGGTGGATGGCTTTGTCGATGTTGCACAAGGGTTGGCACCGAACACTATTTCGTCAGGGGGTCGGCAGGAAACGGAATCCCTTTCCATTGTATTTTGGTCTCAAAAGCAAATAGATTGTCAATCTCACCCTTTCCGTTGTTCAATGGCTGTCATTGCTCTCCGACTCGTAACAGCTGACAGCTCATCTTACACCACCTCATTCCACTCAGCCCTCATCACGGCCGGCAAAATACCACACGGCCCCCAACACAACTCTCGCGTCCACGGGTCGACATCTCCCGGTATGCACGCCAGTGTGAAGCGCACCTTCAGTCCTGCCAAGACACAGGGAAAATTGACGAGTCTGGACCGACCAACCCGGCGACGCGTCGATAGTCGCCGATATTACTGCACAGACGGCAGCCAGGTGCAGGTAAATATAACAACCGTTGGGGTCGAAATAAACTGCGTGCAGGGTCCAGAGCCAATTCTAGCTTCGAGCAGCAGGCGCAATTTAGAGGTTTCTCAGCCATCGGGGGAGCTTGGGTGCTTTATTGGAGCTTTTTTCTGGTCATTCATCATTGGATATTTTTCCTTTTTGGTGTTGCACTGAGTGTAACTCTCACTCTCACATTACAAAGTTCTGACGCCGCACTCTACGTCGGGCTGATGGATATTGCTGACACGGCGTCCACCACTTTGTCGGAGCCGTTGCGGGGGACGTGGTAGTCGACCTGCAGTGCATCGGATATCGCTTGTCCCATAGTGTTGGAAATCTCTTGAAATTACCTACCCCAGACTCAGCTTGCCGTCAGCGCTTAGCTCAGGCTCTGAACATTTCTGACGGTGTATAAAATCATCATGGAAGACGCAAAAGATCTATGAGAACCCGCCGTCAGGTCCACCGAGGTTACCCCTGAACCCAAAATGCACCTCCTCGCCCTCCTCATCGCCGCCCTGGGCGTGGCCGCCCTCCCCGGCACCGTCCGCACCGGCCCCAAGCTCAGCAAACGCTTCCTCACCGAACCCCGCGCGTCCACCCTCGACTGGAACGCCCCCCGTCCCTCCTCCTCCGCCCTCTTCTTCAACCTCACCTCCCCGCTCTCCGAAACCTACTTCAACTCCCCCCACCTCCTCTCCCGTTCCATCCCCGAACCCCCCTCCTCCCCCAACCCCTCCACCATCCTCTCCCGCTCCTCCTCCGTCCTCACCTCCCGCGCCCAATCCGGCCGCTGGGAATCCATGCACGGCTCAATCTACAAACCCCCCTCCAACCCGCACAAATACCCCCCCGCCGCCTGCTCCTGGCACCCCAAGCGCGTAGACGTCTACTACATGTCCACTCTCAAAACCTGCCAATACAAATACGTCCAGTACGACCACCCGGACAAAAAGTACCAGTCCTGGCAACCCTGGGAGGACATCGGCGGGGAGCTCGACGGGCCCCCGGCGGTGTGCACGCGCAAAAAGGAGAATTACCATGTCTTTTGCAAGGGGAGTGATGGGCAGGCGTGGCATAAGAGTTATGACCATGAGGGACAAAAGGGGTGGGGGAGGTGGCAGAGTATGGGGGGGAAGGTGAAGTATCCGCCTGCGGCGTGTAGCTGGGGGAAGGAGCACGCGAGTGTGTATGTGGGTGCGGATGATGGGAGTTGTTGGATGAGGCGGTATGATGAGACGAAGGTGGGGGAGGGGAAGTGGCAGGGGTGGTATAATCTCGGGGGGTACATGGCGAGTCCGCCGAAGGTTGTTACGTGGGGGGAGGAGCATGCGAGTGTTTATTGCAAGGGGGAGGATGGGCAGGCGTGGCATAAGAAGACGGATCCGAAGAAGGGGAGTGGGTGGGGGGAGTGGGAGAGTTTGGGGGGGAGTTTGGACAGTCCGGTGGCGGCGTGTGCGTGGAAGGATCGGATGGATGTGTATGTCAAGGGGAGCGATGGGGCGTGTTGGCATAAGACGTATAAGGAGGAGGAGGTGATGATGTATGATGAGAAGACGGGCAAGGTGGAGAAGACGATGCTGCCCAAGTGGGGGGCGTGGGAGAATCTCGGGGGTGAGATGAAGGCTGATACGCCGCCGGATGTGGTGGTGGTTGATGACGGGATGGAGGTGTACATTACCGGCGAGGACGACAAGGTTTATCGGAAGAAGTGGCAGGATGGCTCGTGGACGTCCCAGGACTGGGAGCCCATGGGCGGGAATGTCGAGACGGGGCCTGTGACCGTGGGCTGGGGAGAGGGCGATGTCGATCTTTTCTTTACCGGCAAGGATGGTGAGGTAAAGCGATGCTTTTAGGAGTGAGAGACTTGCAAGGACATCTCGCTGTGAGTGAAGAGACAAAAGGAGGTGCAGGGAAGGTTAACAAACTTATACCATCGCTGTAGTGTTTGACAGCAAAATGATTTTGGTTCGAGGCCAAAGTACTTCCAGGCGATCGCCGCCATCCTTCTTGACGCTATCGAGCGAGGCTTATCCCCAAGTAGAGGGAGGTTAGGTTGCGGGAGCAACATGAGAGTAAGATGGAGAGGCTGCGGTCTCAGGGGGGGCTCCGAGGTGTTGCCTTTTGTTGCTCCATGGGCGGGTCTGCGGTTAAGGGGCACCGTGACCTCAACATCAGGGCCTCGTGAGAGCAGGGGTGGTAACAGTAGAATGAACACGCTCGCTATAAAGACCGCTGAAGCCAATAGTATCCAAAGACACGGTAAGCCAACACCCTCCCAGAAATCCTCAGCTCACAGGCTTCCGTCCCCAGACCACCCTCTGTGCATACTGCGCCCTCTTCTTGATCGACTTGATCTCCTGGTGCGAGAGCTTGATGTACGCCTCGATCTCCTCGCGCTTCCATCCCAACGTGGCCGCAACAAACAGAACGAAGCCTTCGGT
Source organism: Podospora aff. communis PSN243 (assembly GCA_033296975.1). Classification (NCBI taxonomy): domain Eukaryota; kingdom Fungi; phylum Ascomycota; class Sordariomycetes; order Sordariales; family Podosporaceae; genus Podospora; species Podospora aff. communis PSN243. The sequence continues at coordinate 204,426 of MU865951.1, read as the reverse complement.
GTCGTGTGTGAAGAAAGCCTGCGCAGCCGTGGCGATTTCCTTTTGCTTTGGGTCCTTAGGCCACTGACTCAGGGGTATCTGCTGTTGTTAGCATATTGGCGCGAAGCAATGGAAGGGTGAAACTCACAGTGATATCCTTTGAGTGTACCTCGTTGAACCCCGCCGCCTCAAACGCCTTCCTCTGCAGACCTCGCTCATACACGTCAAAGTCCCTCCCGATAATCTTGCCTCCCGCCCGGAAGATCTGATGCCACTGTCCCAGCGCATCCGTCGGCTTGATACCCCCATCGGCGCCCTGAATGCGATCGGTGGGCTCGAGGCTCTCCAGCCAGCCCCCGGGCTTCAAGACGCGATAGGCTTCGGCGAACAGGGCGTTCCAGTCGGGGATGGAGCCGACGAGCCAGCGGATGTGTACGTAGTCGAACGAGTTGTCGGGGAAGGACCACGTCTGTGTGCAGTCTTCGATCTCACTGCGTTTGTCAGTATCCTGCATAGGGATGAGGGATTGTTGGAGTTGAAGGATTCCAGACTCACAACTTGAGGTTGGGTGGTGTCCAGCTTGGCTGGATGGGCGAGACATCTGTGCCGATGACCTCGCACTCGGGAAACTCGTCGGCAAAGTCGCTGGCCGGGTCAGTCACTCTCAGCCGTTTCCTCGGTTCTCGTCGTGGGGCCCAGCTTACAATGCCCAGTTCCCCGTCCCCGTCCCGATGTCCAAGGCCTTCTTGATGCCCTTGTCCAGCGGCGCCTGGAAGATCTTGCCGTCAAAGATCAGCAGGTTCATGTGGTGCGAGATATCCATCGACTCGTTCTGCTTCTCGTCGTTGGCGGCCCAGTAGTTTGCGTTGCCGCGCTCGCTGTGGTACGTCCGGCCGTAGAGCTCGCGATAGTTGAGGATGCTCTCGCTCAGGGAGGTTGTCGAGCTCCCGACGGAATCGAGGGTGGAATCGGCATCGTCATCGGGTTTCTGAGCGCAGAGGTCAGCATGATCGAGTCGTGGTTGGGACGACTGGAGATTACCTGAGTCGCCCAATGCGAAGCCGGGAGCATCTCGACAGGCCCCGACTCGTCAGCAGCGTTGCCCGACATGGCGGCGACAATGACAGGTGCAAGTGATGACGGTGCGCAGCGAGGTGTAACGGCGTGCAACTTGGCAGAACAGAGATGTCCAAGTGGAGAGGAACACAATCGGTGGTGGTACCGAGAAAAAGGAGACGGTCCGACAGGACGCAAAGGCAGCCGGGGCCAGAGAGAGAACCCCGCTTGACCGCTAGACCGTCTTCGGGACGGCCCTAGCGCCGAAAGGGGGGCCGGGTACGCCGGCCTTGAACCCTAGCGCCCCCGCGGGGAAGCACAGGGGGCTCACCGCTCCACCAACGACCAATCGCTTGGCTGCATGCACGCCGCATCACACCTTGCCGGCCCCCATGTCCTGTCAACAGCTGCAACCGGCTGAGATGGGCACCGCCAAAGTCTCTGTCGATCACCCTTTGCAGCTCACACTTGTGACGACTCAAGAGAGACAAGCGGGTCAAGGATTTGGGGTGCGTCGTACCAAGTGGTCGACGGGATGGGTGGCCGGTGTTTGCCAAGCTCAGTTCGGCGTCCCTCCCGGTCCCGGCCTGCCCGGGTCGGCCCCACGTCCGGCCCCGTATCTCGAGCTCAAAACATCCGGCGGCCAACCAGTCCGGCCAGACCGTGCGACCATGGGCGCGATCATGGCATCGAGACTTTCTGGTTGTACATGACCAAGGTCGGGGAAGCAATTGGTGAGATCGTCAGGGCTCGAAGACGGCCTTAGATGGTAGGCGGGGCTGTCCCAGGTCATGTTAGGGGGGAGGGAGAACTGCATGGTGTTCCCATCCGGGAACCCACGACCGCCACCATCAAAGCCAGCACCGCCATGGATTGGCTGCGCTTGAGACTGCGCAGTTCGCTGTGCGTAAGATTGCGTGCTTTGGAGATGTAGGTTGTTGTAGCTGCTGCGAACACGAGCCGAGTCAAGCGTCATCGTTGCAGATGAAGTCTGCATTCCGAATGCCGGAACTGCGTGCGCTGCTGACTGTAGGTTGGGCGTCGAAGTGATTGTTGAATGGACGGGTCGAGGTCCCATGGAATGATGGGGTAGAGGTCCGGATGGTGGACCCCCATGATCAGAGACATTGTCCACGTAAAGGCCACGGTTCGAACGAGGGCTGGCCAGGCGGGGATTGAGGTTTGAGCGCGATGAGTGCCGTGAAGGCGTTGGGGAAGATGTGCCGTTGCTCACTGGCGTGGACCAACCGTTGTGTGGTGGGCCCGGGCGGAGGGAGCGGAGACCTGAGCTCGTGGCCGTGCTTGCACTCACGGTAGACGAAGGTCTTGGGCTGGCCAAAGAGGGCGGCGTTCGCGACCCGGTGGTTGGCACCGACGTGGTCACGCTATCGATTGCGGTTTGCACGTTTGGGCCCCCGGATGTGGAGGACGATTCTGTCGTGTTCAATCTGGCCTGCTCAAAGATGCCGTCCATGAACTGCCTAAACGTGTTCTCCATGTTCTCGGGCAAGGACAAGACAGGCTGCAAGTCGGGGCCGATAAGAGAAGCCGCATCCGGGAAGGCATCGGCGTCTATGGTCGCAGAAATGCGATCTCGAAGTGTTGAAAGGCCACAATTATATTCGCGCACAACTTCGTAGAGCTCGACGGGTGGCTCGAAGTCTGTGGTTGGTGATGAGCTGGTGAAGTACTAGTAGGCAGACGAGAGGACTTACCCGGGCCGGGAATATCGTCGAGCTTATCCCTGGGGAACAATACCTGCCAGAGGGTGACCCAAGTGAAATGCTCAGAGCGACTGCAAAGCTTCTTTTCCACGTCCTCGCTGATCGCCTCCTCGGGGGAATCAGGCGACCCCGCTCTGGTCCTGGTAGAGCAAATCTTGGTCGAATCCTCTCTCATGTGCTCCTCGCAGTCTTTCACCGTTGGGAACTTTGTGTGGCATCTCACACATCTGAACGAGATTTCTTTCTGTTGGTGGTAATGTCGGAGATGCTTTCTAACACAGCGTCAGAATGAACGCGCGGCACGAAATGGGGTGGAGAGCTCTCACTTTAAGTCCGCCATACTCTTGGACGGCGCCTTTGCGCAGTACTCATGATCTCGAACGTTGAATCTGAGTGGGTTTCTTTTTCGGAACGGGCACGCATACGATCCAGTCTTGGACTTCTTCCTGTGTTTCTGACCGCTTGGCCCAATCTGAGCACCTCCTCCATCATCCTCATCAGCGTCTTCGTCTTGGCACTCGTCGTCGTCCTCGTCTCCATTCCCTGCCGAGTTCTGAGGCCTTCGCTTACGGGCCGGGGTAGTCGTGTTGGCGTTGCCTATGCCCGTAGGCGTACCAGTGGCTGTACTAGAGTCACCTGGGGCCAATGCATTGCCGCCGCAGGGGGTGAGGTACCCTTTCCGCTCGCAGGACTTGAGATACAACGATATTCGACTGAGGAGGACGGCTGCGTCGTCAACAAGGTCGTCTGGCGGCCGGGAAATTCCAGGGCGAACATCAAACTCATCTTCAAGAACTGCGTGGAGAAGTCGAACTGCTTTGCTTGACAAGGCGTCGTCGCTGTTGGTGCCGGCCGGAGAAGCCTCATCAAAATCCGAGAGGCCAGTCATCATTTCGTCTTGGCTCCCCGGCGACGAAGGACAACCTTGGTTGGGCGGCGAGTCTTTAGGGCTTCTCAGAATGCTGTTAGTGAGTGACATCGATGATGGCAAGGGGGGTAGGTCATACAACATGTCTTCGTCTGCTGGTGAAGCTGCGACGGTCTCGCCGAGGCAGTGCATGGGAGTGCCCCCGGCTTTTTGGCTGTTCTCTTCAGCCACGAGTTCTGGATTTGGCGTAGGGATGGGGCGGAAGTCGGGTTTTCCATGGTGATATGTCTGGGCAGCCTCGATTTGCCTCTCTTGGTGCTGTGGTGGATGCCGTGGTTCCATTCGCTCAAGGGCATCTGAAAGCGATTGGTCAATGCTCACGGGGAGCCCACCTCGGCTACCGACGGGCCTCCCGGGCCCTGGCGGTAGGATCGGACGGCTTCCGGGCGGGCAGAGTGGTGATTGTGGCCGGGAAGCTGGTCCTTGGTGATGATGGATCGGTGATTGTGGTCTCCTGTTGACGAAACCTGCTCCTGTTCGGGGGGATTGCGGCCGCAGGGGTCCTCCGGCTTGAGGTCGAAGGGGATAAGGGTAAGGAGACTTCGGCCGGTTGTCAAATGGAGTGCGAGACCTTATCGCCTTCAGAGGGGACATGGGCCGACTGCCGGTGAGAGGAGAAGGTCCAGGTGAGTCTTCCATGTGGCAGATGCTCAATCCGCTGACGGAAGTAGGCGCTGTCTGAAGGCTTGACCGGGAACTTTTAGGCGTGAGGGACCCGTTTGGGCCGTACGAGTACGTTGTTGGTGGCGTGCTGGCAGGCGACGGGGTGAAGGATCGCGCGTTTGATTGCGCGAACGACTCGTGGAAGGCAGGGTGGGAGAATCGTGGGGTAATATCAGTATGATCGAATTGAGGCTTGTGTGCGGCAGCATTTCCGAGTTCCGCGGATGCCTGCAGACCACCATGTTGCGCGTCATGCTGTGAGAGAGAATTTGTTGGGAGACGGGGCGGAACTTGTGAAACATGACCGCCTGGGAAGGAGCCTTGGAAGGAAGGTGGTGGGAAGGCACTCGGAGATGGGTACTCCATCGGTGAGGGGCGGCCGTACTTCGACACTTGGGGCGGAAAAGACTAGCTAACGCGGGCAAAGATTTGAGGCGGTGACAGACAAGTTGAGAAGTGCCAAAGTCAACTTTCTCGCCCTGAGCGCGGTACTTCTAATCCGAGCTGGGAACAGCGGCCTGAGGCTCTGTGAACTCGGGAGGGTGCCCAACCGCAAAAAGCAGTGGTGATGTGTTCGCCCGCGCGTGATTGGCTTGATCGTGCTTTCCCAGAATTCTGGTTCCTCAGGTTTTGGATCTGGTGGGGCCGCCACGTCTCAGACAGGCAACTGCAGGTGCTGCGCATTCCCGATCAGTCACCACCAACATTGGCTGGTAAAACTGATTTCAGAGATCGAGTCCCAAACTCGACGCTTCCCAAACAATGGACAAAGGAGATATCACAACGTGTTTTGCCAGCTTCACGGCAAGATTCCATGGCAGACAGAGGAAATGGCGGCTCTTTGCTTCGGCGGTCAAGTATTAAACGGGGGACTGGAGGGCGCTGCCATGAGGGAGTCGCTCTTTCCCATAGTTGCAAAGTTTGAGATCCAGCGCCGCGGGAAACCCAAATAGAACCGCTCCGATGGACGACCCCGCCGACAATAACGCGCCGAGGTAAGAAGTCTTTGTCCTCTTCCAGGTTATCTCGAGTCCGGAGGAGCCCGCTGACTCTTCAGTGCCGACCCCACACAAGCAAATATGTTGAGCCTTCACATTCACGACACATCGGCAGTGCAAGATAGACTTTTGGAGCCATTGCATTCCGAAACGACCGCAGAACGACTTGTGAGATTGGCCAAATTGATCGATTCGACGACCGAGATCCTCTCCAAGGACGCCAAAGGAAGATCGTGAAGGGTTTCGAGAGCGTCAGAGAGGCCATAAGCTGGGATGCATCTTGCATAAATATCTAAATTTGTACACTTTTTCATTAATCGGGTGGGAGGAGTCTGGAGTGAGGCGAACTGAAATTGAGACAATCGCGCCCACGCGCAGGAGGCAGATAGCAATGAGAGATGGCAATCGTTCCCTTTCACATGATGTGGCAATCTGCGGTGCGCATCACTTTCTCGCATGCGCATGTGCGGTGATTCTCAGCCATCAGATTGGCGGTTGGGAGAGTTTTCGGTGAAATCCTCGAGTGGTGTTGTCGCCCTGGAAAAGGGATGGATATGAGTGGTTCAGGCACAAGCGCAAGCTGCAAGCCACACCGACGTGGCAGCCCAACCGCTCAGTCGACTTATCTGACTGGCAAGATGGCGCTCAGGTCCAATGACGGCTTCCCAAACACTGGTGTTTGGATCGCGTTGATGAACTGGGCCATTCGCACCCGCAACAACACAGCCAACGAACCAAACACTGCGATGAAAGGCAAAATGAACAACGGGTCACGTCATTCTCATGGGTGCACGTGTGAAAAGAAATCTCATTACCCAGTCCAAGAGTCCAGAGGTGGAGGGCGCGCCAAGCATCAGCCCTTGACCTCAGCCCCTGAATGGCCCCGCCCTCCAAACCACCACTCGCCCCAAGACGAAAAGGACCGCGATTGACTGAAGAATAACTTTGTGACGGCCCTTTGATCGGAACGAGTTTATCCGGGCTTTATTCGTAGAATACTATTGTGCGAGGAATGAAAGAAAGCACACTGCGTTGTCGAGGCATTGTCGTTTTCTTTGTTCATCAGCTGCCCACCCAAAACTGACGGGGATGTATTGAATTCCGTAGACTAGGTACTAACTAGCTATTGACTCGGCTGAATTTGTCCAACTTGGGCGGCTCGTGTACATTTAACGCTGGAAAAACTACCATCTCTATCTGTCGCAATCAATGTCCAGAGCTTCGCCGGACATTGTTAAACTGAAAGAGTAATGAAACTTTGAATGGTCACGGTTTATTTCAGTGTCTGCCAAGCACTAAAATGCATTTATAAACTCGTAAGCACTCTAGTTGGACAATCCTGTTTTCCTTATCCCAAGCTGCCTCGTGCCTCGTCGAACACTCCTAACCAACACCGGTAGTATTTAAGGTAAGTTACCTCAGGTAGGTATTCCAAACACACCGGCGTCCCCCTTTTTCGACAACAACAACAACCACCACCACCATGACCGACCTCGTGTTCGAACGGCACTTTACCTGGAGTAAAGCCAAGGCGCACTTCATTAACCCTACCCCCGCCCACACTAACACAATCCCCGCGTACGTGCACGTTCTGCCGGAGCTAAGCTATAGGCTTGTGGATGTGGTGAATGGCGAAGTCCCCCCGCAGCGGCGATTTCCCGTCGGCAGGGACGATGATGCTGTTCTCTTTCCGCTTACTCCGACGATGGCTCCAGGGATTCAACTCTGTAGGGCTTTCGCCGACGGTGACTGTGTGTGTGAGTACAGGACCCATATCCCGTCTTACACTGGGCGCCATGATGGAAGCGATGCAGATGGTTACGAGGAGCATGAAGATGTTCACATGTCTAATTCCGACGATTCAGAAGCAGATACTACTGGTTCTGAGGATGACGATATTGAAATGTCTAATTCCGACGATTCAGGGTCAGATACGTCTGGTTCCGAGGATGAAGATGTTGAAATGTCTCAGCCTGGTTCCGAGGATCTACCCGATTTCCACTTGTCCCATTCCAGGGGCGGAGACGTGTACATGTCTGGTACTGAGCCTGGGGCTACAGACGTGGCTTCAAGTTCGCCTCCTCATGGGCATCTCTGTGATGTAGATCCCGAGCATCTGCCCGATATCGATCCGGAGCATCTCCCTGATGCATCAATTTGATCCAGCTTCGTCTTAATCCGGGACCCAGATGCACATTGACCTTGTCCTAAAGACTTGATAATGGGCAATAGCTCCTGGTTACCATGGCTGGGAGCTTAGCCGGGCATGTAAGTTGATGGAACTAATTTTCAGGCTTGAAGAATTGGCTGAGACGTAAGCAGAAATTGAGACTGATTTGGAACTTTGCCTTGAATATTGATACCAATTCGTGAATTGACTATGACAATCCTGCCCTTTCGAAGAAGGGACCGCTCAGCCTAGTATACCGTATTTCCCTCCGTTTGTTCCAGTAGCCGAAGTCAACCGTGGTGTGTCCCTGGGCGGAGAATGGAGCTGAAAGTAAGATCTACCGAGCTGCGTTGTGCTTTGTGCAAAGAAAGCCATTGTTTACAACAGTTCCTGTTTTATTATGGATTTCTTTTATACATGTATATTAACAAAGAATGCTACATGAAAGACATCGCCCACAATTTTTCCCGCTGGCAAGTGGAACACCATTGTTGCGTACAGCAACTGCTAGATTGTCCGTCTGGCTACGAGTCTCTGAACAACAAGGGGCGCGTTCTTGCTGACTGGAAGGAATCCAGACAGCTAAAGTACCTTAGGTATCCTCTTCACCCACATTGCAATCGTCTACCAGCCAATGCCCGCGCATGTGCGTTCCCCCCTGAAAATACAACCGCATGCAAAGCTCTCTCATACCAGACTGCGAAAGCTCGAAGTTTAAGTTTCGGCATCTACCAAAGTTTGAACAATGTGAACGATAACAGGGCATGCCCTTACGGCCGTAGCATGAAGCAGAAACCTAAACCCAAAGCCCTATAATAACTCCTACCCAGCTTCCCTTTCCCCCAGGAAAGAAAAACCCCCCCACACCAACCAAATCCCCTTCTTCATCCCTCACATCCATCACTGCCCAACGAAACAACACAACCTACACAACCAAACAAAATGCCACCCCCACAAGCCCGCCTCCCCACCCTCCCAGAGGAACTCCTCCTCAAAATAATGCACAACCTCGACCCCCCCTCCCTGCAATGCCTCCGCCGCACAAACCGCACCTTCCTCCGCCTCTTTTGCGACGCTTCCTTCTCCCACTTTCACCACGACGCAGCTACACAAGCCATCTACGCCGCGCGGTTCCCGTGGTATCAAGGGAGCTCCGAGTTCGAGAACGCAGCATACGGTGGTGGTGCGGGTGCTGGTGCCGGTACTGGTGACGAACCCTGTGATTTCAAGTATCTCATGCACTTCGATTCCACCCGTGGGATGTGCGCTACCTGTCGGAAGGCGCAGGTGGGTGGGTATCCGATGGGGTGGGAGTTATCGAGGGAGTATCTTTTGTGTACGGGGTGTTTGGTGGATCATCCGAAGTTGTTTTTCGAGGAGGGGGAGAGGAAATATGATGGGGATGTAAGGAAGGGGAATGGGAGGAAGTGTATTGGGTGTACGGGGTATATCCGGCTGTGTGAGCACGAGGTTATCACGAAGGAGGATGTGGCGGGGTTGTGGGGGGAGGTGAGGGGGTTGGTGGTGGGGAAGGGGAAGCAGCATGTGTGGGTGAGGGGGTGTCGGCATCCGAGTCATGCGCCGGAGGGGTGGCATGAGGGGCTGGGGAAGGAGGCGGTCGAGCGGACGTATCCGACTGCGGTGTTGAGGAGGGAAGGGCGGGCGGTGGTGTTGGATTTGGCGTGGACTGGACATGTTCGAGCGTGTCAGTCGAATGCGTCGGTGGAGGGGATGGAGAGGTGTATCGCTGCGCTGAGGAGGGGAGCTGCCGAGTATATTGTGCCGCAGGCAGTGCCGGGGATGGTACCCGAGATGAGATGTTTCGACCCCAACCGGTGCGCGTGCCTGGATTGGGGGGACAAGTTCCCGTCCAACTCAAAATGGGCGTGTATGCCGGCTTGGAGCGGCGGTGATGGCTGTCGTGGGGATGTTCGACACCGGTTGTTTTCACCAAGCGGTGATGGTTCCTCGAGCAGTGACGCTGAGACTTCCACAGGGGAAGCTCATGTTGCGGTCAGCGGCCTCGGCAACACGTTTGGGGAGGAAAGCAGATCTTCTGTGAGCGTCACCCGCTGCGCTGACATGAAACGATGCATCCGATTCGATTACCACCGGAGAATTGCCTGCAGCCCGGTGTGGCAGTACGACGCGTTCACAACGGTGGACTACTCCTGGCTCGAGGCTATCGATCCCGACTCGTACGGACTCTGGAAAGACAAGGACACAAAAGGTACGCTCTGGTGCTCGACTTCGTCCTGTCCAAACTACTATCGCTACCTGGAGAGACCTCTTGTGCGGAGTTGCTGCATGGCAAAGGGGGCTATTTTCAAGGACTCGTCAGGGGTCAAGGATCCGCCTTTTTGGATCATCGACGGAAATGTCTACAAACTCACAAACGGAACACTCCTTTTGATCAACAACAAGCAGTTCGTTCTCAGAGTCAACAATGCGTTGCCAGCCAAACGCCAGCCGGCTGTGTCAAAGACGCCGTCGAAACCTGCACTACCATCCGCTCGAAAACCTGCGCCAAAACCACTGTCTGCACCGCAAAGCCGACGTCCTCGCAAAAACACCAAGCCAAGTACTTGGCGCAAGTTGACAAACCTCTTCAGGGATAACCCACAATGAACGGGCCCGTCTGTTAGCAGCGCAAGCAACCCGCGCAAGATGGGGAGGGAAAAAGGTCAAATAGGCACCCAAGTTCCATAGCTTGGAATACTTTAAGCTCCGGTCATTCTCTAACTTTCTGAATTTCTGAATGCCCGGATACCACGGAAAGCGTGCACGGGGTGTGGTCAGGTCCTCGGGTTGCCCCTAGTCGTCAGCGAAGGACCAGTCGGAGGTCATGTGGAGGAAGATATAGCTTGCGTGTTGTAACTCACTACAGGCTCGTGTTTCGAGTTACTTCATCATGTCGGTACATTGTGTAGATGGAGAAATGATTACTAGTACTAAACCATGGTCCGGGAAATCAGGAAGTGATTGATCTTTTGGGGGGTGTTAAAACTGGAAGACATCTCAACTTCCTCGATACGGCTGCAATAGTACCTAGGATATCTAGAAATCTAACTTTCACACTGTAATTCTAGTCTTTTGAGTGGCCAGGGGTTGGTGTTGTGTGGCGGCTACAGTATAAGTGAGACGAAGTCCACAGTGCGGGATGTGTTCTTGAGATCAATCGCATCGATTCTCGCCGATAGGAGGTAGGAAATGTCGCTCGAGCGGTATCTTTGTGGCAAAAGTGAGGCCGATTGTCAAAAGTGAAAACCTGCGAGTCGCGGCCCCTTGCTGTGCCGACGGTGGTTCCCGGGCCGATACGGATAAGCCAGCCCCTGAAATCCAGCCTCTGAATGGCCCTGCACGTGCATTCCCAATCACCACACAGGGCCCCAAGTCAATAGTGGTTGGTGAGGAATGACGGGAGATACCTCAGCGTCGGGAGCCAGACAGTGTGGCACTTAAGCGCCATTGGCTGAGGAATACCAGCGGGCGTGGGCTTCGGGTCGGGCCGTGCGAGCACGTTGCTCCACTCTTGATGTCTGGCAAGACGGCAATGGCGGCATGAGTCCCGGTCTCCAACCCGTTTTTGAGTTTCGCTTCTTGAGCTGGCAGCAAACGGACACAAATGCAGCAAAGTTCAGCGAGTCCAAGTTCAAAGGCGCGAAGAGAAGACTACCTGCTGGCCTGATTGCAAAAAGCGAATAAATCTACATCAAGTTAGGGATGCGGGGAAAAGTTTCGCAGAACCCCCTATTAATGGGCGTTGCCCAAGGTCGATGCTGCCGCCCGAGCTGCCACCTCATGAACGCTGCAAAAGCCCAAGTTGCTGGACCAATGGGGAATCAACAAGTGCAACCATGCTTTGTGGCAGCATATCGTGCCGGACAGCAGATGGACGGTTGTAGGCCTCATTGCATGCAGTCCCGTCGAATCTTTCCCACTGGTCCGACTCGGAGGTTATGATCCACAAGAGCCACCCTCGCCGTGTTCGCTTTTCAAAGAAGTGGGAACGTGATTTCCCAGAGAAAAGACGGGTGTTGCTGCATTGGCAAAAGATTTTCTGCTAGTGTTCTGATAGGTTGAATATCAGTTGGCACGTTATTCTTATTTGGTAGTAAGTTGAGTGGCGTGTTGCCGTAACTTTAACAATTTTGCCACCCGACAACGTTTCGAAAACGGAAAGTTACTTTATTTCCAACTTTATTCCAATTAGAGTATAAGATGCCGGCAAACTGAACTTGCCGGCGCCAATGCTTCTCGACCAGACACTTTCTGCAATCTAAAGTTCAGTTCAAAGATCTCACTACCAGATATCAACGTTTCCCTCTTCCATCCAGCATCGCTCTACCTTCATCACAGATTTCACATCCGCGACCCTTCACGCCAGAAACATGACGATGTGGACTCAACTGCGCGGTATCCTTGGCGCAGTCGAGGATTTGCTGGTGCGCGGGGCACAGTATGTGGCCCACGAGCAAGAGCAGTTCAGCCAAGGCAGTTCGAGACCTGAAGAAACCCTCACCGGCACCCGGCGAGCGCAACCTTCTCCGCCGTGTGGCCCGGAGCACTGTGGAGAGAAGCGAAACACACTCGAAACACGGCGGTCTCCGCCTCCGTTCAACGAGCTTCGAGAATGCTCTATCGAGGATGCCGTGGCCGCTGAACCAAAGGTCGGGAATCACATTGCGCAAATCAAAATTCAGACTGAGGATTGGATCAAGGTCCAAGTCGAAGACCTTGATGCGCCCCCCATCGACGACAGCGCCAAGGAGCTTGAAGAAATTGACGACGAAGTCAACGACCGGACCAAGGACGGCTCAAGTATTCCAGCAGCTTCGCCCCCTAATCTCGTTCTTCAGTCACAACTTGAAGACGAGGGCATTGGGGACAATGCGACGGCCGATTCAGATATCCAGGCCATTTCACCGCTCGACCCGGAGCCATCATCTCCCTCCACTGCCGACAGAGACAGCGACACTGCGTCAGTTGCCTCCAGCAGTGATGCCGGCATTGGTCTTGCGAGCGACGAAATTTCGCCCCCAACCCCGGCGAGCAGCGTTACCAGTGACGACTCGCATTCCGAGCAGGAATGCACACCTCAGACGCCCAAGACCCCGACACCACTGGCAAATGTCCAAATTCCGCACGCGCTCGAGGAGCTGTCTGAGAGCGAGTCTGATGCCGAAGACACAGCCAGCGAGGCTTCCAAGTCGAGCGAGAGCGCCGACGAGGCCAACAAACAACAAGAGCTTCCAGTAACCCCTCCGTTAACTCCTCCATTGACGCCCAAACGCCCAATTCCTGCCAAGGCTGTGTTGAACGACAAGGTCGCACATGCCCGAGGCAGCACACCGTCTCAACCGAAAGCTGAGGAAATCAAGATCAAGCAGCCGCCAATCCAGAAACCTACAAAGGCCACAAGCACCCAGGACGCCCAACAGCTGCCACCGCCACCGCCGGGCCTGTCCAAAGGACAAAGGCAGAGATGGAGAAAGCAACAACTCAAGCAACAGCTCAAGCAACTGGAAGAGCAACAGCAGAAAGCGCCAACGGCGACCAAGACTCCGACTGAACCAACCGTTTTGAAGAAACCAACTCCGCAGTTGAAGCCGACTCCGCAATTGAAGCCGACTTACACGACACCTTCCCCCAAGGAAGCTCCACCCGCTCCGCCAAAACAATCAAAGGGAAACGCCGACGAGAAAATAAAGGTGGTGATCGAACCTCCAAATCACGCGTACATTTACGCTCGTCTCGCCGATCATTCCTCGTCTGCGACTTTCTCGGCCGGGGGAAAATCCGATTTTGGCCCGCATCATTTGATTCTCTGGACGGATGCGAGCTGGTCGCCGGCTCCCTCGTCCACTAGCAAGCCCATTGGTCTCGCGGTTGTGTTTAGGCGTAGCGAGGAGGGTAGAATGGGAAAGGAGGCTGGGTCTTATTCGGATGTTTGGTGAGTTTAACTCCTTGTTTTCCCGTTCCAGTTCCCTCTTCTGGAGGGTATCACATGCAACACTTCAATACTAACCGCCGCACGAACAGGCAAGACTGCGCATACGCCCTCCTCTCCGCCTCCCCCTCCCCCGAGTCCCTCCACCACCCCGAAGCCCTCGCCATCGAAGCCGCCCTAGCCATCGCAGTAGACGAGGCCGTCGCCCGCAACAAGAACTTGAACAAAAAGCACAAAATCACCCGACTAACCATTTTTTCCGACGCGCGGTCCCAGCTCACGGCCATCGGTGCTGCTGGACCCTCCACCTTCACGCGCGGCATCTCGTCGTGGCGCGAATTGAAGGGTATGGGCGTCGCGGTCGAGCTGCGCTGGGTTCCAGGCCATGCTGATGTCGAAGGGAACGAGCGCGCTGATCGCGTGGCTAATCTGGCGAGGAGGTTTGGACCGGATCCGGCATCGGCGTTTGAGTCCAAGACCGAGAAGAAGCGAGCCGGAGAGCCAGTGGTGATGAGACTTGCGGTGCCGATGTTGGATATGGCCGAGGGGATGTTGAAAGCTGTGAATGGCATGGCTGGCGCTTGTGATTTCGTCAAGGGGCTGGTGCGTGTGATGGAGGATGAGGTTGGGTGCGGGATGGCGAGGGTGGCTAAGGAGGAAGGGTGGGTTGTTGATTTTGGGAAGGGGGATAGGTTTCCCGGTTGGTAGGGGGGTATTGCCCTGCAGTGGGACAAGCGTTGTTGAACAAGGAATCATTGAATGTTGACGGTAACAGGCCACTTGAAGTTTTGATACAGCGTTTTTGAATGCAAGCAATACCTGTTCAGACAAATAAAATGGATTTCAATATCTAAAAAGTCAACATGTCCCAGCAAAAGCACGACTATTTACACATCCAAAACGTCCATGTTCCGTTTGTCATGATACCCATCGGCCGTGTCCACAACCACCATAGTCTCGACCGTTCTCACAATCCCATCACCAGCACCCTTCTCAGCAGCAGCATACGGGGCCAAATGAGCGTCTGACGCCGAGCTCCCACCACGCGCGTCTTCGACGTCCTCCCAGACGCTGCGCGATCCCTTTGGCGGTGCAGAGCTCGTGACCACGGCGCGAGAAGTCATGGGATTGATGACATCTGTGTTGTTATTACCATGTGACTTGCTGTTGCTGTTGCTCGCATCCATTCCCACGCGTGGGTACTTTGAGCCACTGCGCACGACCTTGGCGATGAGCGACGCGTTGGAGAGCTCGATGTGCAGCTTGACGATGTATGCGACGGGCGCGAACTGGACGTATCTGAGATGCAAAACGGAATGTTAGGTATCATTGAGGAAGGGAAAAAATGGGGAAAGGAAGGAGAAGGATGAAAGAAAACCGAGAGGGGAAGAATGATAAACTCACAGGTAAGGATCCGGCAGGCTCAGAAAGCCAAGAAGACAACAATCCATCGACGTCGAAAGAAGCACAATGGCCGCGTTAAAGTGCAACAGCGTCCAATACTTGCTCAGCCCGTCCGAGATCAAGCGAAACCGAACCAGATACAAAAAGTACAAGTTGAGCCCCAAGTCCACGACCAGAAAGAATGCCTTTTCGGCTTTTTCAAACATGATGTTGAGTATGACTTGCTCCGGCGTGACCCCAGGCATCTGTGCTGTGATCCAGATGACGGCCACGGCGATGTTGATGGCGCCGACGCTGAGGAACAGGCACCATTTGAGGTTCCTCGCTTTCAGGGGGTCGACCATGATTAGAGACACGCGGTTGGCGACGATTTGCAGGAGTAGTTGCGTTTGGATTGCCCAGAGGATTACTGTGACGGTCATCAGTTATTGTACTTGTACATTGCTGCGAAATGGGGGTGCGTTGGAATAACATACCGGTTCCGACGTAAAATCCTAGGCTGCACATGCAACGTCAGCATGGCGTAGTATGCAACACGACGAGAACTCACCTTGGCGGAATGAATCCATTGAGAAACAGGTATGTCGTGAGCGCAAAGACAAAGTTCACCCAAGCCTCCACCCAAATCATCAACAGGTAGGCATTGAAGAGGGTCTTCCTATGACGCCAAATGACTCGGGTTTGCTGCACGACTTTGGCTTGTGTAAATGCAAACACGGCTAGAAAGATGCCAAAGTATATCGAAGCAAGATCCATGATGCCGTCTCTGGTGAATGAGCGGCTGGAAAGCGAACGGAAGAAGACGGGGAAATGTGCTTGCGGGATCCGTTGGACGCTTTGCGCGTTGGGGGTAGCAGACCACTCCAGCTGTATAACAAGTCCAGTTCATTTTGACAGACTGAGAGGGGACACCAGGCAGTTGCATCTTTACATGCCCTTCACACAACTCGGCGAGATCTCCTTTTCTCCTTCCCCTCCGAGTTTTCATTTTGAGCAACACTTTACCGAGAATGTGGCTTTTTTGAAGTTTGCTTCTCGCTTGCAAGACTCGGAGCGATGCCGGCTGCCTTCGGTGAGAAGGAACCGCTCCCCCTGTTGCCCCGGTTCTTAGTCCCGAGCGCTACCGACTCGGAACGTTCGCCTTACGTTAGGAGTATCGTTGTGGCTTGAGTTGGGCTGCTTCTTGAAAGATCTGCATGTCAAAGCGTGCGTCCAAAATACGGGGGACTGACTCGCAGGGACTGACTCGCAGTCACGGTGTGAACCTGGTATCCGGGGCTATCTATTTCGAGCTGGGAAAGTTAGCTCTCTCAACATCCATCAATCGTAGCCACTTTGCATCGGATCGGGAGATTTTCGAGCGGGTGAAAGTACCAGGTAGGCAACGCCGTCACGGTACTGATCAACAGCATGCATGTTCTGTCTAGAATCATAGGTACCAAAGAGCTGTGAGGTTGGAAAGTAGAGCGGTACAGGCTCAAGATCACCTTTTTATCATTGCCTTTTTTTTTTTCAGGCTCCCGAGGGAATCCCAATCTGTGATTTCTGTGACCAGAAGTACGCGATGCTACAACCAGCGACCGGTGTGGCGGAACCGGGGATCGGCAAGTTCCGGATCCAACCCAGCAAGCGAGTGGCGCCTCTGTGGGGAGGGTGAGATCCGCCGAGGTGGTTACGCACGGACAGGACGAAACCAAATTCGGCAGGATCCGACACAGCGGAGCATTCATGGACAAAAGAACAGCAAGCGCTAACACGCTTCAAGTGAGACAAGCGGTGCCGCCTTGGAGGAACTCTCTGCAATTATTAGGTACACAATCGAATGCCGACAACACACACCAACGGCTTGAGCAGCTCAGCACTTGCCGACGTCCAGGAGGAAACCGTGAGAATCCAGCGAGCAACAGAGGATTATTGAAGTCGACTTACTACACAGCCAGAACTGAGAAAACGGCAAAACTACTCGCTGGATTTTTTTTTTTTCTTCTTTTTTTTTTTTTTGCATAAGGCATGATCAGCAACACCACAAAGCCCGGCGCCTACATGTACAAATTAGGAATACCCTCCCTTACCTCCCTCCTTACCCTCCCCCTCTTGCTTAATCCAACCAGACGGCATTGATTCCCACAATATCCCCGCTGGAATTCCCACCCCCGCCACGATCTTTGCCTTCCCCATCTCCTCATCAAACCTCCAAACTCACACAAACCCCTTCTCCACCTCCACCAACACCACCCACCAATCCCGCAACAAACTCACTCGCCGCACAATCAGTCACATCACCACAAACGCTTTATCAATCCACAGCAGTCTCAGCCCGGGCGACATACGCACTTCTCCCAGGCCCACCAAAATGCATCTGCGTATGCGCCCGCTGTTCGCGTCGGGCCTCGCCCATGGAGACCGCGACACGAGCTCTCTTGGGACGGGAGGGCCTCGCCTCGTCATCTGAAGCCTCGACGCTGTAGATGGATCTTCCTGTCTTTGCTACTAGCTTGGGTTCATCATGATCGTTGCCGGAATCTGAGTCGTGGACGCTGTTGACGGAGGTTATGGAGTGGCTGGAGCGAGGGCGCTTTGCTTTGGCTGCGTGTGGGCGTGCTGTGGTTGGGTGAGGTGGCTGGGGTGGGTTTGTTAGATTCCTGGGGTAATATTGACGGCCGAAAAGTAAGGAAAGGATGTATTGATTGAGGGGTTGAGTAGAACTTACCATGGCGGATCTTCTGGGAAAGGGTGGGTTGCTGAGGCCTGCAGCTGAGCTACCGAGGGGGGGATCAAAGTGTGAGTTGGCAACGGCTCCGGTTGCTGGTCTCCGAGAAGTAGTTGGCGTGATTGGTGCAGTGCTGGTACCCGTTCCGATTATGTCACTTTCCACCCGTATCGAAGACAGATCCTCGCTCTCTTGAAATCTTGCCTCCGGGGTTGGCATTGGGGTGGGTATCTCATCGTCGTCTTCTTCGACCGATGGGAAATGGCGCTTGCTCAGCTCCAATCTGTTCCGAGCCTGCTCTGCGCACGAGTTCTGATATCTCAGTTTGACGTCCTCGAGACACAGCTGAGCCGTCTCGA
Source organism: Podospora aff. communis PSN243 (assembly GCA_033296975.1). Taxonomy (NCBI): domain Eukaryota; kingdom Fungi; phylum Ascomycota; class Sordariomycetes; order Sordariales; family Podosporaceae; genus Podospora; species Podospora aff. communis PSN243. The sequence goes on along the minus strand of MU865951.1, from coordinate 186,485 downwards.
CGCGATCGGAAATGTCGGGTATGAGCTTCTCGGCTGCGTCGCGTAACCAATCCTTCCACTCGTCGTGAGGTGGATCATTTGCAACCTGAAGCAGCCATCTCTTGGCTGCTCCCAAGCGCTTGTGGGCCTCTGTAATGTCTTGCAGCCAGACTTGCTGCTGAATCATGCCCAGAAGGCGAGGACGCTTCTGGCAAGCGGAATTGGGCAGTGCCGTCCCAAAGTCGGAAATGGTTTTCTGCTTGGGTCGGGTGGGTGGCATGTCCGGATCAGGGCTTGGTTGCGCGCTAGAAGCAGTCGCGAGAATTGGTTCAAGCGAGTCGGGAAGACGCGGGGAAGCCTGGCCGGCGAGTCCAAGAGCTACCATGGCTTCGTACTCGTCGTATGCGCTCGCTCTCTTGCCCGACCGAGAGTCTTCAAAGTATCCAGGACGGGCTCTCAGAATATCGGGCAGCCATGTGAGTACCGTGTCGCCGTTCTCCTGGATCCATTTCGCAAGCGCAGGCCGAACCTTCCATCCAGTTTCGTGGAAGTGGGAATAGACGTTGACAAAGTCGAGAAACTCTTCCTTTGGGATAGCGACGCCCTCTCGAAGCCGGTGCCGAATTTTCTCGACGCGGGCATCTCGACCAGGATTCATTTTTTTTTTTTTTTTGGGGAACAAAGTTAAAGGAGAATGATTGAGAAGGCAGAATGTCAAGTGCGTAGGATCTCAGGTGGGTAACGCTTGCCTTCCCGCATCTTGTACTAAAGCTCATTCTTGCCTGGCTGGTCCTCGAGGCCTCCCGACTCGGTGTGCAACACTAGGCCTCAGGGCGGGAAAGCCTGCAACCAGTTGGCCGGCCAGGTGGACAGCCTCTCTCAGGATCCTAAATTTGGAGTTGGCATTTTGTTAGTGCACATGGGTAAGTTTCATTTTAATGTACCGACCAACTTATCAGAGGTTCAGAATGTTCCCCAAGAACGACTTCTTGCATCGCGCACAGTTTCAGCTACAGTATGCAAAGGCCGCACACTGTCCAGCCCCCCACCCTAGAACATAGTGTCATGGGCGAAAGAATTATTGAAACTCCTCCCTAAATCACAGACACCGTTGGTCGCGTTCAGAACAACTTTAACAACTTCTAGGGAGCCTCTGGTTGCTCATCAAACGATTCTGTTCTTCCCAGGATGCCTCTGGTGGCTTCTAGAAGGCCTTTAGCTCCTTTCAGAATGCTTTTCAGCGGCATCCAAATGGCCTCTGTGAATTTAGGGAAGGTGTCAAACGTAACCACCCCACCTCGTCTGCGCCTCGAACACTGCCCCATGACCCGACAGATGAGTCGCCTGGTATCTCGAGTTGCTGCTGTTTACACATGAAGTTTCGTCGAGGCACCCTTTGCCCTTTCGAGGTCTGTGCTTGTCAGAGGCTTTCAGCTTTTGCCCAGCCAGTGGCTGCGTGTATTCGGCATGACCCGCGTTCGCGGGTCCATTCCGATTGGGAGCTCATCGCCCCCGCCGCACACACACCAGTGTGAATCGGATTCAAATCTCGATACTCGAAACCCCCACCAACGCTTTTCCCCACCGAACAAACCCAACTCAGCTAAACGGAACAGTCACCTACCATGGCACCTCCATCAGCCTTCCCATACCCCCCTCTCCCCCCCTCCATCGACGCCATCCGCATCCTGACCCTCTTACCCGGCGCCTTCACTGACCCCCTCCAATGCACCCTGACCGTCGCGACCTTCCTTACCAAACCCGTCTACGCCGCCCTCTCTTACACCTGGAACCTCTCCCACCCCGACATCTCCACCCTTCATATTGAATCTCCCACCTTCAACCTAACAACCATCCTCGTCAACGAAACGCACCACCTCCAAATCGACCCCAACCTCGCACTAGCCCTCCACCACCTCCGCTCCGAAACCACCCCCTTCCCACTGTGGATCGACGCCCTCTGCATCAACCAATCCTCCCTCCCCGAGCGCAACGCCCAAGTCGCCATGATGTCGTTTATTTACGCCCGCGCGCAAAAAGTCATTGCGTGGCTTGGTATTCGCGAGTTCAGCATCAAGGTCAACATCGTCACGGTGACAAACATACGCGTCTCGACGACGTCAACACAGTGGCCGTCGAACTCGGATCTGATCGAGATTCTCGCGCAAGAGTCAAGGGATGGCGTTGCGGGGGATTTAGCAAGTACAGTGGTAGACTCAAAAAGAGTCAAGAGCTCCAAAGAGCCGGGAAGGAATTCCTTCGACTTTGCGAGGATCGCTACCAGCGGGTACTGGACGCGGCTCTGGATCGTGCAGGAGGTGTGTTTGGCTCGGGAGTTGGTTTTCGTTCTTGGGGGTAAGGTTTGGCGGGCGGAGGAGGTGGAGGGGTGGGAGATGCTCAAGCGCGCTAGGGACTTGAAGGAGCAAGCTGGGAGGGAGGTCACTGGGAATGAGGGGCTCGAGGCGCGAGCGATGTTGAGGATTGTGGAGGCTAGGGCTGGGAGGTATGGTGATGGGATGAGGTTGGAGAGGCTGGTGGAGCGGTTTATGGGACAGGGGTGTGGGAATTTGAAGGATAAGGTCTACGGGCTGTTGGGGCTGGCGGTTGACGTTCGGGCGGCGGCCGAGGGGGAGGAGGACTCGTTTGAGAGGAACAAGTTTGGCTCTTTGGATGATACCGAGAGGTGGTTGGAGCCGGAGCTGGCACGAGGGACTGGCACGCTGAGAGTGGATTATTCTCGGGGCTTTTACGACATTTGGATCGATGCGGTCAAGGCTGTGTATTTCCTGGCACGGCCTATCACCGAGCGCTTCCCACATTTGGATGGGGTTTACGAAAGGGCTATCTCGGTCGTGAGGACGGCGGGGGCTCTGCAAGCTGCTCTTGGGGACATGGTCGAGGGGGAGCTACGACATTCAGGAAACGCGCACATCGAAGAACAGCCAATTATCCAGGCTCTGGGATACGTTGCGGGGGAAGTCACGGATATTGGTCCCGACTATCCCTCTCTCGTTGGCTCATTTCGGGCTCAGCAGCAATGGCTCAGCACATGCGAGCGGTGCTACCATGATTCGGATGATCTCGAGAGACTTCGCATCATCAATGAACGCTACTCGGCCAAGATGATCGGCTACAACGATAAGGACCTGAGCCGCATCTGCAAGATTCGATCGAGGACCGTATTGGCTTGGCAAGGATATAGAAGCATCTTTAATCCGGGCTGCGCGGACTTCGACCAGAAGTATCATGAGCTTTGGAAGCGTGCCGACCATTGCGAGGACACCACCGGCAGCCTTTCAAGGACTCCTAGGATATGCATTGGCACCGAGCATCTGATTGCTCTTGTGCCGCCAGCAACAGAGGTTGGGGACGTGATCGTGAGGTTCTGGGGTTCCGACGCCGCTTTTGTTATGCGTCAGGTAACTGTAGACGGCTCATCCCGGAAAGAAGTGCCATACTTTATGCTCGTGGGGAGGGCAGATGTTGCCGACACGTCGCTCCAAGGGGATCACTCGGACGATGCCGGCCGTTTCAACCTCAACACCACAAAGGAAAACAAGTCTCTTATCTGGCTCAACCTTGGAACTCGGACGTTGCAGCTTCTGACGGCGAATATCACCATTTCAGACGTGGAATCTTGATAACCTAGGAGTCTGGTAGATACCTTCTACTATGGATAGCGCTAGGTTGGAAAGTCAAAAGGCGGGAGAGTTCTGAATAGTGCTCTAGCGATCAACGATTATGTGTGATACGAAAAATCACTGCACTATTGTGCCAGTAAAAGTGAATCCACTGATACTGGCCTTGCAGTCGCAGCGCTATACCCTCAGCTTGCTGTTTTACAGCATGTTCATGTTACTTCTCCTTTTACGTTTGAACGCGACTCTGTCCGGTGTCAACATGACACCTCTTCTGTCTCTTTTATCTACAGCTATGAGCCCGATTTTCCGAATCTCGAGTGAGGTACCGACCTGTCGCTTGGCGCTTTGATCACCTTGGGGATACTTGGGCAAGAACAGTGAGGATGAAGTCGTGTCATGTAAGCCAGTGGTCAACGGGACTGCATTTCCAAGTGCAGAGTATCTTGAAAACTTGTGTCCTAGTATTATTGCTTTTGTTGCTTGTGAATGAGCTTGCTATGAAAAGGCAGTTCCAGTTAAAGTAGAGGCCGCATGAGTGAAAGCAATTCGCATGCTATAAACGGATTACTGTTAGAAAAAAAGAAGCCGAAAGGGTACATTCTTCATGACCCTGCGCCCTGAGTGTTGGGTTAGTAGAGTATTAGCGTGTAGAAAATCGAGGTATCCATAGCGTTGTACAGGAATCCGATGTTTGCTGAAATAGACCAATACCCTGGCAGGCCAAGGACCTAGGTTTTTAGTTTTAGCAATGTTTGCGACGATCGTCGTGGCACCGCTCCGACGGCTGAATGCTCCGCTGACGCATTGGGGGCTTGATGACAAGAACTCACGTGCTCCATTCACCCAACACCAAATCGTTTATTTTTCGGTTCAAAGCAGTCTAGGCAGTGGGGTTCGAGCCAGTTAGCTACGGCCCGAGAAGTGGTTGTGGTGTGTGAGGTGCCAACACCATGAAGCCGGGAGGTGGTCGGAGCCGTGTGATTAGCGGACTTTTCGGGAGCGCTCCATTTAGCCTGCAACTGCATCCAAAGTCGAAGCTTCCATCAAGCCTGCTCTCATTCCGCCGGGTCTCCAAATACGGACCAGCGCTTTCAAGCGCGGCGCTCCACGAGGTATATGCCAACGTCATCAGCTCCAAATCGAATCTGGCAGTTTTGCACTTCCGCATCCATTCCACATCGCGCTTCGACGTGCAACCCCAAAGATGATGAACCTTTCGAGTTTCCATCTCTTCCCATGGCTTCCCTTCGACCTGCGCTGGGAAATCTGGCGGCTTGCATGGGTCAGCCCGCCCTCTCACCCAAGCGTCTGCGCGCCAACGTGCGCAAAGAGTTTGATCGTTCTCGAGTCCGGAACGCCCGCGCTACTGGCCGTGAATCGAGAGGCGCAGGGAATAGCACGCCAATACCTTTCAACAGTGATCCGCCCGTACAGCCCTCTCGCCGACATCATTTACATTCCCCGTCTCGATACATGGCGAAAACGACCGGTCCGCGCGCCCCCGGAATGGGAGAAGAGCGTCCGCCACATCGCCATTCACTCGCCCGCGTCGGAAGCCGAGATCGAATTGCTTGCCGGTCTGCTAGAATCGCTATCGTCTCTCAAAAGCATATCCGTCATTTACTCGAGCGAAACCGACACGGACCCAAAGGCATTCACCCCCTCGTACTGGAGGGGCGCCGGCCTGGAGCTTTTGGACACGCTCGAAAATAAACAAGGAGGGACGACAGACCGCGGCTACATGGACAAGATCCGGCATTTCTACTATTACATGCCCGAAAAGGCAACCCCCGGGCCGAACCAGCGGGACGCGACAGGGATCCCCACGGGACCCGCCCCCGTTTACCGGCCTCCGCCCGAGACTCCACTTCCCCAGAGCCAAGCGATTGATCGCCGGATTGCCGCCGGTAGCGAGTGGCTCTTTTACTGCAACCACTTGATGCAGGATGAGCTGAGGCGGTTTGAGGATGAGTTCAAGACGAGGAAGTACAAGAGCATCAAGGACCATCTTGCCAACTTGGAATTCGAGCTCAACAGCGAAGTCATGTTGCGTCGTGAGCCGATTGCCTGCTGGGATAGGGTTCGAGGCGGGTTAAGGGTCCGCTTCCAGGCGCGATGTTTTTCTTGGTAGTTTGGACTTGGGTAATGAAGGTGAAAGTCTCAGGATGGTGCTATGGGGCTTGCACAATAGCTCACAACAAAAGCAGGTGTTGAAACGGGAAACGCATTTCTCTTCACATGACGGCCAAGATTCATCCAATAAAGTCTTCACCAAACTGCAAGAAGCGGCTTCGAAATTAACATTTCTGGGCTCGGTGCCCACCAATCCTTCGTTTCAGCTTCTCCTCTATCACCTCGCCCTGAGGAAATCGCCCCCAGCAACAGCACACGACCTACCTCTCAACGCCGACCCCCTTTCCGAACTACCGAAGAAGGTCGTATTCCAGAATGACAGAACGGGACCAAAGCAACTTCACCTGAAACCTGGTCCAACTCCCGGTGAAGATGCGATCAACTCTGCGCGGTTAGCAGGACATCTGCCACTGGCTCTGCTTCATGTACCCAAGGTCAATATTCCCGCGCGTCTGTCTCAGGATGGAAAGGATCGACAGTCCAGCTCGGATCGATCTGTCGCAGCCTTCTTGGAAAGCGTTGTAGTAAATATAGCTTGGCATGTCATTCGTTGAAGCCGCCAATATTGATGCAAAGGTGCCATTTGACTTTTGACATGGGAGTTGCGCTGCTGCATGTGACCCCGGCAGATAGCTGTTCTAAGGTGTACGGCACGGAGCATCGGCTCCGGGTGCACGGCGAATCCCGTTTCTGAGTTCCAAGTCTGCCCTCGGCGATATGTGTGCGCCTTGGATGCACGATCACGATCAACCCCTGAGCCGTACCGCGGTTCTGGGCCATCCGATATCGAAATGTGTGGCCCGGGTTGGCTGAGTGTTGCGCGTGCGGCAATACGTCCAATGACAGCACTGTCTTTTCAATATCTCTCGGCACACTTCAAGCAAGACCTGACTGGACACAACGCTGTTGCCCGATCCGGCATCCACATGACTTCTCAGGTCTAGCGTGGAAGTCAGCCGTTCGCAGACGCGCTCTCGGGCAATTCGACCACATGGGGTTTCGTTTTCTCCCGTTTGGTATGCCCGATTGACGTGCCGTCTCTGCTGTCAGCTCCCCCGTCGTACTCCCAGCACCTGATTCCCAGTCACCCCGCAGTGGCGCTTCAAGCCCCTTACATCTGCATTCCTGTGGCGTAGCGCTCAACGAACGACAGTTGCAGGCGGGATTCCCATTACGGATTTCGAGGTGCGACATGATGGCTTTCTCAAATATAGACACCTCGAATCCGATGCTCCATCGACTCTCGCCCGCTTTCAATGTCGGCTCTGCTGTTGTTGCACTTCCGCGATGCCGCGTCCGAGCGGCCTGGTGGCGTCCGAAACGGCCCAAATAAACTGAACGCAAAAACAACAGGTCGCGGCGACGGTTAGAGGCTGCTCCAGCCGTCAATTATTGGATCACTCTGACAGAAAGAGGCATGGACAGGACGCGGCCGGTGGGTGACGATGGCGTCGGTCACCGCCCATGAAGCCTCAGCGAGACGCCGGCAGATGGCGATGGCACCGTTCCGACTGCAGAAGTGTCCTGGTCAAAGAGGGCTACTACCAGAACTGAATATTCGGGCTCGTGATGGCTTGTCAGGTATAAAATGTCGGCAATGAACACCATAGCCACGGGTTCGACCCTCAGCATCCGCGTTGCCTACCTCAAGACAAGCGGCATCTGGCAAGCCGGGCTTTGACTTCATTCCTTTATTCTTTCAGCTGTCAATATTTTTGTCATTCTTTGGATTCCCATTGGCAGCTACCTTACACGCAATGCGTGCCATTCATTTGCTTCAGGGGCTTGGCTACCTGCTCCTAGCCGGATTAGCCAAGGCCATTCCGTTCTCTCCCGGCGCTTCTGACCAAGACGCCGACCTGTCTCCCCGCGCGGACGCGGAGCTGGTCACGAGGGCTCCGACTTGCAACACGCCAACCAACCGTGCCTGTTGGACCGCCGGCTTCAACATCAACACGGACTATGAGGCCAACTTCCCGGCCACGGGCGTCGTCCGCAACTACAACTTGTGAGATAACCTTCTTGCCCCGCTGCGGCTTTATTTATTTGATGAATCTTGGCTGTTGCGAGAAAGGCTAACCATAAACCCGCAGTGTCATCACCGAGCATGACAACTGGGTGGGTGGAGATGGTGTGCCGAAGAAGAAGGCCATGTTGATCAATGGTGCACCCTTCTTCCATCCAACTTACACTTGCAGAGTGCAGACGTTAACAGAAATTCTGCAGGCCAATTCCCAGGGCCCAATATCAAGGCTGATTGGGGCGACACCGTGCGTGTGACTGTCACCAATCGGCTTCGCGTCAATGGTACTTCGATCCACTGGCATGGCGTTCGCATGCTCAACAACAATGTCAACGACGGGTGAGCCCTTTCTTCCCTTCTGTCTCAAAGTGAAGAGGCCTGACGTTTGGGCTAGTGCAAACGGCATCACTGAGTGCCCCATCCCTCCCGGTGCTTCCAAGGTGTACACTTTCCGCGCCGAGCAATACGGCAGCTCTTGGTACCATTCCCACTTCTCCTCCCAGTATGCCAACGGTGTGGTTGGGACCATCCAATTCGACGGGCCGGCATCGCTGCCGTACGATGTCGACTTGGGCGTTTTCCCCATTACCGACTGGTACTACCGGGCCGCCGATGAGATTCAACACTCACTTATCCCCCCTCCTGGCGCTGCTCCTCCCAGCGACAACGTGCTGTTCAACGGCAAGCATGTGAATGCCAACGGCGGTGGCAGCTATTACCGGGTCAAGCTCAAGCCGGGGAAACGCCATCGGCTGAGGTACGTCGTGTTTCCTTGCCAACTGTATGTAGACTGCAGCACTAATAATCCACTCAGAATCATCAACACGTCTGTTGACAACACCTTCACCGTCAGCCTGGTGAACCACCAAATGACGGTCATCGAGTCCGATTTCATCCCGGTCAACGCCTTCACCGCATCCAGCCTGTTCCTCGCCGTCGGCCAGCGCTACGACGTCACCATCGACGCCAGCCAAGCAGTCGGCAACTACTGGTTCAACGTCACCTTCGCAGCCTCGGGTCTCTGCGGCGTCTCCAACATTCGTTTCCCAGCAGCCATCTTCCAGTACGAGGGAGCCAGCAGCACGGCTCTGCCCACCATCAGGGGCACCCCGCCGCCGGATAGCCGGTGCGAAGACACGACGAACCTTGTCCCGATTGTTACGCGCACGGCACCCTCTGCTTCCTTTTCGGCTACCAACGACTTGGACGTCAACTTGGCTGTGCAGAACTGGCAGGGGCAGCAGCGTGTGTACTGGAAGGTAAAGGGTCAAGATATGAATATCACTTGGGACGAGCCCACGCTCGAGTATCTGGCCAAGGGCAACATGAGCTTTCCGCAGCGGTACAATGTCTTTCAGGTTCCGCAGTCGAATCAGTGGTCTTTTTGGATTGTCGAAAACCTCGTGGGGGTTCCTGTACGTTTCTGACCCTGTCCATGTCTTCAAATCACTGGTTGGATGGCAGCTAACTTGCTTCAGCACCCCATGCATCTCCACGGCCACGACTTCCTCATACTAGGCCGGTCCCCCGCCCTCGCCAATCCGTTCAGCGTCGCCCCCCGCCGCTACAACGACGCCACCGACCGCTCCAGCCTTAGGTTCAACAATCCCACCCGCCGCGACACGACCATGCTCCCTGGAAACGGGTGGATCGTCGTAGCCTTCAAGTATGTTTTCTTTTTTCTTCTTTTTTTCTTCTTTTTCTTCTCCTTCTTTTTTTTTCTTCTTCTTCTTCTTCTCCTTCTTTTTTTTTCTTCTTCTTCTTCTTCTTCTTCTTTTTTTCTCTCCCGGTACACACCCTAACGCTAACCTCCCCATCTCCAGAACGGATAACCCCGGCGCCTGGCTCTTCCACTGCCACATCGCCTGGCACGTCTCGCAAGGACTGAGCATCCAGTTCCTCGAGCGCGTCCAGGACATTCCGAGAACGGTGCCGCTGAATAGTATCCGGCCCAACTGCGACGCGTGGGAGAGGTATTACGCTGCTTCGCCGTTTAAGCAGTTTGACTCGGGATTGAGGATTTGAGGTTCATGATCGGGCAGTTACCGGACAGTTGTCACTGCGGTTTCCATGAGAATTTGGATGATTGCCTTGTGTTGTTGTTTTTTTCGCTTCTCTTTTGCCCTGGTGAAGACTGGGGATTTTGGCTCGGACTTTTTTGTGGCTGTGTATGTGCGGCTCGAGCGGTTTTTACGATGCGATTTGGCGGGACCGAAGGTTGGGGCTCTCGGGGATGAACTTTGAAGACCGGGAGCCTTGCGGGTTGACCATCCTGTCAGCCAGGGAGACTCAACTAGGACATCGGGAAGTTATCCATGAGAATTGGTTGGCTTTCTTGTTTTCGCTTCTTTACAGCCCTCGCCCTGGCCCTGATGACTGCATTTCTTCACTTCTTCGCTACCTACATGTAGGTAAAGATTCAGGGACTGGATTTTTTTTTCTTTTTCACTTCTTCATCGCCCTGGCCAAGGGAACCGGGGATTGGATCCGTTTTTTCTTTTCTTTTTCACTTCTTCATTGCCCTGGCCAAGACCAGGGATTCGATCGGACTTTATAGCGGCAATGATGTTCATAGCACGGTCATGACTTTGACTACAAGCGATTTCAAAAAGCTACCTACAGATGAGATGGCAAGAGGAATCCTAAGCAGTGACCAAATTACATGTGAGCCGAAGCAGAAGAGCCCTGCCTCGAGCGGGAGGGACATGGCCGTTGCGCAGCCAAGAAGCAGATGGCCGTCTTTGAAGGCGTAAAACGTGCGGGCTCCCGGCACGATGGCGGCATAGTCGCGTTCGCGAAGCGGCCATGCGTGCTTTGCGCGGACCCATGTGCAGCGCCCGGTACGGGGAAAGGACGGTTGCCTGCTCTTCGACCACCACCCAGAGAGGAGTCTTGACGATGGAAACGACGGTGAGCTCTGCTGCGGTAAGAGCGATGCATCTTCAAGGAAGATCCCGTCATCTTTGGCATTTGCTGCTACGACTCATGGTGGAGAACTTTACGTCGGATTGGAAGCAGAAAGTCCAATCAATCGTACCTATCTCACCCATGCCGAGTCCCGATTAGATTCGGAACCAGAAGCTTCTGCTGCGGACAGCATGTAATTGCGGCGTTTAGTTGGCGGAACCGCAAGAAGATTAGCCCATGGGAAGGGCAACCTTGGGTCTGGCGGCGAAACCCCTGGGGCGACAGATCGAGAAGGCGTGGATAAGAAGCTGTCGGAGCACGATCAGGCTTTACGCCATGACGATGATGCAGTCCTCCCCCGTCGTTACAGTCGACATACTTCCCAACTTCCCGCTTGACCATTATTGAGTAACATTGTGCTACCCCATACCTCCCAAAAGCCAAAACGGGGCACGGCACAACACGATGGATTCCACGTAGGTGCGGAGATGCTGCAGTGCGACAACCGCTGAATCTGGTAGCGAGATCCGATCAAGTTTATCATGCATGCGGGGATTCACCGGGGGCAGAAATAAACTTAAGCGTCGTGGTGGGATGGAACACGAATGGCTGCAACCACCGTTTGTACTTTACAGATTTCTGGTTACCATGGCTCCAAACTCCTGTGTCTTTTGCGGTTAAGTGTACCGGGCCTAGGTAAGCTCAGTGTCAGCCAACTCGGCGTTGCATTCGTTGCCGTGATCGAGATATGGCGATGCTACATTTCCATTGGCGGAGGGTTTGCTCCTGTTTATGACGGGAGAAAACGTCGTTTCGGGGGGGGGGGAGCGTACAATGTTGAAGCAACTCCATTTATCGCAACTAGTCGTGACAAGGCGTTAGCAAAAAGGGGTGAAGGGGCAGTGAACTTTTAACCCCACAAGAATGGCTAAAGGATTATTTAGTAACAGTACTGTTTGTTTTTCATGGTTAACCAGACCGTCCTCAACTAACCAACAAGGACTTTATCTAGGCACCTGGTAAGCAAGACTGGTGGGTAGTTCAATGTACCTTCTATGGTGCAGTGGCAGCCGACGTTTGCCCCTTGGGATGATGTTACTTCATGTTGTCATCTCGCAGTCTCAACCAGCTCAAAGCGCAACTGAGACGAGTCCTTGACGCAACCGTACCCTCCGCAACGGCCTCTCACCGAGTCTGCCTTCAGTTGATCACTTCCGCTTTTGAGATTATGGTTCCCACTTGAGGTCCAGTCTTGGAAAAGAACCAGCGTACCGGTGGCCACTGCTCGGGCGGCTCTTTCCAGCACACATTAAGGTTTGATGTAGGAACCAGGTACTTATTGATCCAAATCTGGCTATGATCGTCGACACGCCGACTGTGCGCCGAGCACAAGCTGAAAGGGGGGCACCAGTTGGCAGTTGCATTGATCCGTACTTTCAGTTTGGACAGAGCTGTAAAGCTTAGAGAGTCGTATTGCGTCTGGTGCCTCTCAGACATTATAATAAAGTTTCCCGACTCTTGACGTCATTACCCAGAAATCCACCTAGCTATGAGTGTTGTGTTCGGGGGAATAGTGCCAATCTTTAACAGGGTAGGGACCTTCCGCACATCAACAGACATGTAACCATACCTATGCAACGCAACGCAAAGATAACGTTGCTGGACTTGCTAAATCGAGATCTCTGGAGGAAGCACTTTGGAGTCTACGACGTCATCTCGAAGAGACACTGTTGGAGCTCGAGATGGGGACGAGCAACGATGCTCAAAGCCTGAGAACAAAAAGTATAAAGTCACCCTTCTCTCCCACGGTTCTATTGTTGATCACGCTCATCAACAAGGACAGCCAGGCAGCCTTGAAACCCACACCGCACAAAACACTCGCTTTCCACATCCAGTCACTTCACTGATCAACCAAGATGCTCTTCTCCAACGCCATTGCCTCCTTCGCGGCCTTTGCGGCTTGCCTTACTCCCGGTATGAACCCAACCCACGAGCAAAAACTCTTACTCTGTCCAGCCTCACTAATCCCATCCCTCATTAACAGTCTTCTCCGCCCCGGTCGCCGATGCGTCCTCTGTGATTGTCAGACGTGACGGCATGGCCGATGTGGCTCAAAGCTGCTACAACGAAGTTGAGACCAAGTGCAACGAAATCTGTCAGTGCCTACCTTACTTCAACTCTCATGGGCCGTCCCCAGCTAACCAATACAACAGCGGCCAAAATCGACGCCGCCGTCGACATCGACGTCGACCTCGCAGCCGACATCGTCGTAGACCTCCAAGTCATCGTCAACCTCATCGTCCAGCTCGGCGTCGATCTCACAGCCAAAGTCACAGCCGGCGGTCTCGTCGCCCTAGACGTCAAAGCCTGCATCGAGGTCGTCATCGCCATTGTCAACCTCTGCGCCGCGATTCTGATCAAGATTGCGGCTCACATCGCGGTTGGTGTTAGCGTCGATGTCTTTGTGTCGGTCGTTGTGGCTTTGCTTGCTTGCATCCGGGTTGTCGTTGACTTGCTGATTAGTGTGTGCCTTGGGAATGCGGGTGGTTTGTCGGTGATTGATCTTGAGGTTCTCGTTGGCTTGGCTGCGCAGCTGACTGCCTGCTTGACTGCGTTTGTTAATGCTTGTATCGGTCTGGGTGTTTCTGTCTAGGTGCTGAGGGAAGGGGCGGTGTCGGTTGCTGTACGCTTGATCACCGTACAGGGCCGGCTGAGGAAGCGCGGGCGATAAGGCGACGCTATTTGGTTGGGGTTTTGTTTAGTTGATGGTTTCGGACTTGAGATGGAGCTTTTTCTTTGGCAAAGCAGTGTGGATGGGTCTAGTCAGTCGTTACTGGTTGCCTCCAGTGTGCCAAGTTCAAGTTGAAGTTGAGGATTCAGCAGCCTAGTACAGAATTAAACCCCGGTCGACCATACCTATAGTTCCCCTTTCCCTCTCAAGTAAGGTATCCTGCCAAGCCCCACAACTCCCTTCGGCCCTCCGCTCGACCTTCTCAGGGCAGTAGCTGCTTGTGGTGCCGCCGAGGTCACTCTGATTAGGAGCTCCTCGGGCATGTCTAACAATGACTGTGCCATGACCTGGAAAATCTCGAGGGGGTCCGCGCGTGGAGGGGGTCCGAAGATGAGAAGGAAACGGCTACTTCTCTGGTACGACCGCAAGGGCAAACCACAGTCGCTCGTCAAGACATGCCGATCCACAACTCTAGTCGGTGACCTTGAAAGCGTTGCAGATACTAGTATCTGACCTGGCATGACCAAACTCAAATACTGCGGTACACTTCATGTTTTGGAACTTGGAGAGGGGGGACCAATTTAATCTTATTGCCTGAGGCATTTCAACCTCAGGCATCCCCTTGGTGAGTTCAAGTGTCCCCGAAAAGATGCATGAGTGCGGCCCGATGGGCGCATAATCCCGTCGTCTGCGAAGCTGACTCGTTACATCTCCAGACCAGTGGCGTCCGCGATTGGAAGCCGCCTGCAGCGCTCAGCGTGCACTGCATCAGAGCCCTTCTGCATGATGGCGAATCCCAGGCGGTCGCAGCTTCCGGGGCCGCGCTTTCCGCTCTGGATTGCTGCAGTCGGTTTCCCCGCAAGAGTCCACTGGCCGCCGTCAACCTGCGCACTTTTCATTCCTTGAAATCTTCTCAGTGTTCAAGTTTGTCCCCAATTCAACTTCTCCCGCCTCACTTGGTTTTGGCTTACATTTCGGCAAGCTTCACACGTGGCATACTCTTCATGACATGAACGCCGACGACGGGGAACCTGAACGGCCACAACCCGTTCTAGTGAGGCCGCGATGGCCGCGGCTTGCAGATGAGGAGTCAGATTTGGCGCCCAAATGTCTGTCGGAACTACCCCACCCAGCAACGGATGTAACCGATATTCTTCAGCACTTTCTCGGCTGCATCGAGATACATGAGCGTGGGCACTTTCTCGATTCACAAAACGCTTTTTGGCGTGAGCGAACCGAGTTTGAGGTATACAAGCGTCATGGCAGTCGATTCGATGGGACCCAAGTCAATCCCACTCCCCATTCTGAGTCAATACGGCAACGATCAGAGCAGCGGATTAAAGGAGTTATCACGGACCTTGCGATTGCGATAGACGAGTATTTTCGAAGAATCCAGGTGCTACGACGGGCATTGAGCGGGGAAAGCCACGTGCAGGTCACGCCGAGTGATAATCTTGTGGTCTGCGTGGACAAGAGCGGCAAAGCGTGGAGGGATTCTGATGAGTATCAGCTTGGAATTCCGAAGGTCCGCGCGTGGAGGGCTCATCACAATAGGCCTCACTGGCCTGTTGACGATGACCTGGGTACCCGCGAAGACCTCGGATGGCGGAAGGCTCGTGAGATTGTTTGCCAGGTGCGAGGCACGGCGGCGGGGCTCCGAGAGATCACTGATTACAAACTGGAGGAAGACGTCAGCGCACACCTTGTTCAGTTCACTCGTCAAACACCAGTTGCTCGAAAGGGACGGGAAGGACTTGGATACGACACTGACCCAAAAGCTTGGCACCCTCCGCTTCGGCCACGTCAGGAGAGCCAGGCAGATGCTCGAATTCATGGGAGGTTTCCCCACCAGCATTTATCCATGCGCGCACTGCTGGAACGTCCTGATTCTCGGGATGGATGGATGAGGTCAATGGATATCGTTTCAAAGGAGGCGTGCGATGAAGAGGATCCAACAAGGATAAAGTACATTCATATTCCGAGCAACAATATGGAGGTGAGATCATTGGAGCGAACTTTTCTTTTATAGTGAAAACTAACTTGATGCAGTGGATTGAGGTACGGTCTATACCTGACGCGCGTTTTCTGCGAGAAGTTGAGCTCTCTTGACAATTCCTCTCCTCTAGGCCGTGGTTGGCAGGTACTACGGTAACCAGACCACGAAAGACAGGATCCTTTCCCCAGAGCTTTGGCGCGGACAGCAACATGGTTCTTGGAGCGGGCCGGCCCATGCAAGGTACATGCGGCCGCTATGCGAGCGCGTATCCACCGGTGGGGATCCCGCTATTCTGGCTCTACAACTCCTCGGTTGACACTGAGATTTATTAGCTTCCCAGCAGGAAGAGAACCCGGGGAACGTTGTTCTCTACGTCAGTATACCACCTTTGTTTTCCGTCTATCCCTGCCCTGTCTGCGCAACCCCTGACACGAGCGACCGTGATTAGATGCCCTTCATGGACTGGGAAGTCAACAGGACTAGGGAGATTGTCTCGAGGTTCACGGAATCACAGACGGAGCAGTACGGCTACGATCGAAGACAGGTTGCTCTCGAGGTGAGGCGACGGGGGCAGATGAGGATGCAGGGACTGGGTGGTAACAGAAGGCAAATCACTCGGCCCGGGCGGGGTGACAGATACCCATGGGAGGGGCCCCCCTTGGACGCGATACCGCGTTTGACGACGAACACCACTTTCAATCCCATTCGAGGCATTCGCATGTCACAGGACGGCCGTCTGCTCGTAGCATCGCCGCTAGGACAATATCTCATGGACGCAGCAGGGCTGTATGAAGCCATGTCCACGTTGCAGGACCGGAAGCTGATCGAAAAGTATCTTTACAACAATCCACCCCTTCATCCAAGGCGGACGCTGGATCAATACCACTACCGAGGCCTGAAGTCGACAACGCTCCGCGACCGTGATCAAGTTGTGAATCGCGGCACCAATAGCAATCCGGACATCCGGCATCGTCTCATCATGGTACCTGTTTCAGAGGAGTCATCGTCGGAAGAGACAGGCGCCATAAATAACGATGCGGACTTGACAAGGGAAAGGGGGCTTGAAGACCATGGCGGTGTCCTAGGTAGGCTTCGTCGCCGCATTCCATGGGGCAGGAGACCCCGATCTCGGATGGAGTGGGCTTGGACTGACCACTGGAGCTACACTGACGAGCACGGGTGCGAACATTGCACAAACGATATCAAGCTGACGCCAAAACTCATCATGGTTGATCAACTGTGGATGTGGATCCTCGATGAGCGGACGATCATCACGGCCTTCCCTGGACGGTACCGAGACAGCTACGATAACCACATCGACGGGGTACACAAGTCCATCCGAGATAAGTTGGGAAGAACGGAGCTTCGATCCGTTTTCGACATCGCCCTGGTTATCCTGGACGAATGCTCGACGACTTTCTTCAACCGCACCAGAATCGATGTAGGTGAACAACTGGCTCCGATGCGGTGTTGACGTGAAACTAAAGTCACTGTAGCAAAACCAACCCCAGGTACTAGACATCTTCTCGGAGGCCATCGGTCGCGTGGTAAGCCTGCCCAATACACGCTGCCACCAATTTTGGTTTTGTCATGTTGGCTGATAATGTACCAGACCAACACAACGACGATATCGCTCAGTCATGTGTGGCATTGGGGTCGCAAAGCGTCGGAAATTTTCCGATCAAAATACCGAACCGCGGCCGGGTCAGACGTCTACGTGCCCTTGCTCGACCTACACGCAGAAGGAAGACTGTTGCGTGAGGTCAAGGATATCCTGGACGAACTAGATATCATGCTGGGAATCCTCAAACGACAACTCGAACTCATTCGGCAGCTTTGCAAGCACGTCGAGAGCATCATGGACCCCGAGATGCAATGGAGAGACGCGCCAGATAGTCGCGTCCCTGCTACTAAGGAGCGGGACCCGGGTCAGCATGATGAAGCCCAAGATCCCGATCTAGAGTACAACGCTCAAGAGCTAGAGCAGAGGATGGACCAGTCAAGGAGGAAGTCGGAACTCAGATGGTTTCGCATACGCTCGGCGGACCTGCTCGTAGGCGTCCAAAACAGAATCAGGGAACTCGAGGACCTCCAGGCCAGTGCGAAGAGCACTGAGGATAGTGTATGGCCCACGCCCCCTTAGATACAGAGTGTATGGCATTGCTAACAGGATTGTACAGGTTGTTGATTTGCTGACCTTGAAGCAACAACAAGCTAGCGTGATTCAAATCGCAAGTCTGTCTAACGCGGAAGAGTCGGTACGTCAAGGTCGTGCTATCATGGTGTTTACTGTTGTCACCATCGTCTTTGTGAGTTTTGGAAATCTTCACCTTTACATTCCCCGCACGCGAATCTAATTCGGCATCCGCTAGTTACCACTCTCTTTCATGTCTAGTGTGTTTGGAATGAATAACAGCGACTTTGGAGACAATACAATGACATTACGAGACCAGTTTCGGTTGATATGTAGGTTGACCTAGGCTAATCTCCTTGCAGAACAGACTAACGCAGAATGCCCAGTCCCGATATCTGTTGGGATAATTGCCCTGGCGCTTGTTTTTGCCTTTTATGACTTTCTCCGCGCACTTGTCTGGTCTGTTTACACGTACTCGGTGGCCTGGATTTTGATTCGGACCGGCCTGTACGGTCTCTGGTTCAAATACAGGAGCAACTTGGCATCGGCGCGGTTGATGCAAAGAACTGCGGACGAGGTTCAAGCGTTGAAGGAGGAGTTTATCAAGGCGGGAGGGAGGAAGAGGGCGAGTAGGATGAGACGAAGGATGGTGCGCAAGGTTGCGATGGAGGATGAGAGAGATGTACCTGAACCTTAGCACCATTCAGGTTGGGTAGGCTTGACTAAGGTAATGTTTGAACGGGGATCCAAAAACATGATTACCGTTGGATGAATGCAGGTTGAATTATAGATGACTCACGGAAAAAAGACAAAGTTATGATATTTCTCTATCACAAAATCGGGTACCCTGCAACTTGG
The DNA here is from genome assembly GCA_033296975.1 of Podospora aff. communis PSN243. Lineage (NCBI taxonomy): Eukaryota > Fungi > Ascomycota > Sordariomycetes > Sordariales > Podosporaceae > Podospora > Podospora aff. communis PSN243. The sequence goes on along the minus strand of MU865951.1, from coordinate 168,083 downwards.
CTGGCCATCTCACTTGGATTTAAACCTAGACACCACCAATCGCCAGCCCCACGTAGCCGGCGTGGCCGGCTGCCAGCGCTTTTCAGGGGTTCAGGGGCACACCCCAAGTCAACACCTGCTGATTTGACTCAATGCGTCGGGTCTGGAACTCGCAAGGAAGTTGGAATAAGATGCTGACACACAATGAACCTGCATCAAGGGACCGTGCAGGCCAAGTGTTGATGAAAGCGCAATGAAGAGCAATGACTTGTTATTGGCCACATGCCCCTTTCCGATCACAACCCCATACGCAGCAACCCAAGCTGAGATTTTTGCTCGATCTGAGCCCTGAGTAATGCGGCCGAAAGTCGGCGAAATCTTCATTCCGTGGAGTTGTGTGTGTAAGATGCAGGTCATCGGACATTCGGGAAGTACCTGCAGGTGGCTCAGGCTTGCGGGGAATGAAAACGATCCGGTCCCGGCCTGCATGTTTCACCCTAACCTCACCTCACCGACTTCCTCTCAGCAGTGAAGGAGGAATCTCACAGAGAAATTCCACGTCAAGAAGACGGGACATTTGTTTCATTTCCACTCGAATTGACTATCATCGCAATGTTGTTCCACTCCCTCACCCTGACCCTCCTCTCAGGGGTTGGAGTACTTGCAACAGAGACCCCGCTTGCAATCCCCCTCAACATCACCGCCATTTCGTCCCGGGACGGCTACTCGGCGCTTGAATGCTGGGAGTTGGCTTCTATCCCGGTGGACGCCATGTCGGCAGCCAACTATGCCATTGGCGACACGACAAAGGCGACTTGGTCGCGCATCGAGCCGCGGACTCATATCGGAGAGGCGTGGGCACCGCATGTGCAGTAGGTCCTTGCCAGTTCCCCCATCCTTCCCCTTCTCTTGGCCCCCTTTCCGGCTCCACCTCTCACTTCCCCTTCCACCTTTCTCCGCTCTTCTTTCATCCCCCATCCAACTCCCATCTGTGGCCGGGGAACAAAAAACAAGCGACATCATGATGCTAACATCCGCAGACTCAGCATAATCCTCAACGGTCTCATCCGCATCACCTCCCCCGCCCCTGCCGAGGGTACGTCCAACTCCTCCGCAGGGTCCATGCCCTTGCCTAACTCTCCGACAGCCCCAGAGTCCGGGCCCGAAAATCGCCCCGAGTCGAAGGTGGCCTACATCATGCCCGGCACGCTCAAGTCATCCGTTCTCATCGCCGCCGACTTAAAGTCCGTCAGCACCCTGGCAGGACACTTTACCGAGTTTCCGAGCGATGAGCCGACAATCTTGGTCCAGGTGCCTTTTGAGGGGGATAAAGCGCCGGAGCACAAGGTGTTGTATGAGGGGGCTTGTATCTAACACACCACCTGGGCATTCTTTGGCCCGTGATTCAGTGGTGAGGCGACCTGGTAGTTTTTTTCCCAGGGGCGGGCTATGAGGAATACCCCTGAGCATCAACACGCAATGATTCATCGCATATCGAATCGCTCCGAATCTCGGCCTTTCCAGTGACATTGTAATTGATATGAATTGTATGACCCCAAGGTGTTTGAACAGAGATATTACAACACTCGCCGCCAGCGAAAACATCATCAGGCCCACCACAACCTCTTTTTCGGCTCCAACCGCTGCGACAAATCATGCACCCGAAACGCCATGGCAGAATCAATCTTCCGTACGAGCTTCACCGTTTCCTGCTTGGGATCCGGCTCTAAAAAGCGAATACCAAGTTTGACCAGGGCTTCACGACTTACCCACCCCCTGGGCAACTCCCGGTAATACTTGGCGGGTTCCGGCGGAGAGCTCGGCAACTCGCGCGTCCAATCACTCCCAGGCTGTTCAGACTCATCAGCCATCATGTCTTCAGCAGTTCTAACGAGTTTCCACCTATTTGTCTCGGCGCTGCGTGCACGTGGGCGGACGGGGGCGCGAGAATTGTTTGCATCGGACTGGGATGGGCTGGTTTTGACGGGCAAAGGGGCCCTTGGTGGGGGCAGCGGTGGAGGTGGCGGTGGAGGCGGCGGCGACGAGGGCATTGGCTCGTTTGTCGTTGGGAATGCACCCGGCATTGTATATGCCTCTAGGGGTGTCTCTGGACGCTTCGGAATCTCTTGGTCTTCTTCTTCGCCCTCCTTGGTCCCTTCGACCGTCTCATCTTCCTCAGTGATAGTTGTCGTATCCCCCAGCCAGTCGCGGACTTTGTCGTCGACCTGGTCCCCAAATCTGGTTGCTATGTCCTCTGAATCGGCAGACGAGCTGGGGGCCCCGATGTGTCTCTGTATCCGCTTGATCCTCTGTGTCTGCTTCTCGTCTCGCTGTTGCGCCGCGGTTGCGTGAGTCTGAGCGGCGATTCTGCGCAGCGTCGTCAGGCTCAAGATGGTATGACGCGTGCAGGAATTCAACTCACAGTGTGATGTATTGGATGCCAATGATTAGGTTCTGCTTCGACGCGGATAGGTCCCTCTGCAGAAATTCGATATCGGTCTCCTTGAAAGTAAAGGTGAAGCGCCTCCACACCGTCATGCCCGGCTTGCCATCTGTTTTCACAAATGGCTTGAGAAGAGCGTCGGCTTTCTTGGTCACCTTTTCGCAAGCCTCCAGCTGATCGCGTATCGACTCCCCGGCTGTGCGGCGAGTGACTCTGTCGAAGCCACGAAGGATGTCGTCAAGCCGGCGAAGAAGACGCTCGATATTGCGCAGGTCTTCAGACAGCGTCTCGACTGTGCTAGGTGCTCGTCGGATATTCTCGACGAAGTCTGCCGTCTGCGCCACGTATTTCAATATCACAGCCACTAGGCTGATGATGGAAATTGGGTCAGCCATGGTCAGACAAAGGACTCGGCCGTTGTGCGGGGTTGTGCGAGAACAATGTGCTATCACGGGGAGCTGAACATTTGGACTCAGCCGCATCATCCGATGCATGGGTAAACCTCGGCGTATACCAGACTTGCTTTAAGCCAATGAGAGCACATTCCATCTTTTCTCCCAACGGGCGAGTTTGGTGGCCAAACTGCGTTGCTTGGCAGTGAATCTTGCTGCGCGCGTTGCTTAAATCAATCGAGATGAGGTGTATCGATGACGGGAACCTTGTTTCTGGATAGCGGCATCTTTGCACTGATGTGTTGAGACAAGGTGGCCAGTGATTCTTCTGTCTGTCAAAACTCAATGAGCCCGGGCCATGTCTCTCGTTCCCAGGATGCGCGCCATCCATCGAATCCCGTTGTGTGCATTTCCATCCGTACGATGCATCGTAGAGAAACACCCCGGTCCAAAACGCCAACCCGGATTCATCTCGAGCAGTCAATACCCGCGTGCCCTTCCTTCTTTCCCCCCCCCGCCCTTATTTCCTCTCCGGCTTCGCAGCCGCCCCGCCATACCCGCTCACGCCATGCTTCGGACTTCCATCCCGATCAGAGTCCACCCGCGGATCGAGCGCATTCGCCAAGCGACTCCCATGCGGACCGTACGTGCCCTCGGGGGCGTTGAAATTGGTGTGAGTCGCCGCCTTTGGAGGACGGTCCGGGGCCGTCATCTTGTCGGTTCGAGTCACGGAGGAAGTCTCCGTGTCGGTTGGGGCCTCGCCGCGGGGAGGATCGAGTTGGTTTTGGCTGGGGGTATTGTCTGCGTAGGGGGCGCGACTCGGGTCGTAGGTTGGGGCTGTGGCGTCCTCGCGCTTCTTGGGGTTGAGGGCTTCTTTGAGGTTGGAGATGATTTCGGACATGGTGCGCGTGGTTGGGTGTCAAGGTTGTGTGTAGCTCAGGGTTGCAAGGAGTGTTGTTTGTGGTTCGGCTTTTATTTTCTGTATGTGGTGATTGATTGAATGTGTGGTGCAGAGTTTGGAAGGAGCCAGATGTTGAGATGTTGGGACTGAAATATCATGGCGCGTGGGAAGGTGGGACAGGTGTGATGTCATATGGGTAGAATGGCATCCAATCAGGCGGCGCCATTTTCGAGCCCCCACCTCAGTTGTGCACGACGGCAACAACGTGCTGCCCAGTACCTGCCCTAACCCATACGGTAGTGTTAACGTCTCCCGCACCTCTCAGTTTCCGCCATCTCAGGCTTTTATTTGCCCCATGATTCGGCCCAAGAATATGGCTTAGTTGCGGCGAAGATTTCACTACGATACCTATCGTAGTTTCGCGACTAGAGCCAGAGTAGGCGCTTTTCCCCGGAAAGTATACACATGTAGCTGAGGAGCAGGGTCTTCAGCTGTATCAAAGAAATGCCCACGATGTAATTCATCCCCTTGCGAGCCGTCATCGCACCAAGATATTTGACAAAGTACAGTCAGAGTACCAAAGTGAACCCTCAATCTACCCAATCAACATTGATGTCAATCTCGTGACCATCAACGCTCTTCTTGCCGCTCCTGACAAGTTCCTCCCACATGGCGGCCTGAAGCTTTTCGGTAAACTTTGCTTCGCCCGGAACATCATAGTTGAATTCGCGACCGCAGTTGATCATGGCCATGAAACCCTTGTGAGCCTCCTTGGCCACCTCCTCATTCGCGCTATGGTTAAGCTCTTGCAGGCGACGTCTCCAAAAGAGCCAGCGCTGGAGGGAGAAAGCCGGGCGATCAATACCCGCACCTTTTGCCAGCACTCCCGGCTCCACGAGGTGATGCTTGGAGTCGTCCTCGAAGGAGTTTTCGGTCACCGATAGGGTGAAAAGCTTGAAGTTGCAGTTTTCGAGCCACGTAACAGCAGCAGGGAGCAGGGCAATGGCTCTGGTGCTATCCTCCGTCTCGAAAGTCTCGCGCAGGTACCACAGCGCCGTCAGGCCGATAGAATCCTGATGGACGCCGACAGCCAAGGCCTTGGCCGAGAAGGTGGCAAGGTTTTGCTGCTGCTGCTGCTGCGTGGCGTCGACGGTTTCCATTAGCTGCTCCCACTTGGACTGCAGGCTATTGTCGAAGCCATAGGACTCCCAAGCTACCGTGCTGGTCTTGGTAGGATGCACTCTTTTGTGAAGTAGGTCGATTTCCCTGGTCCACAGCAGCATCGAGACAAGCTGGTCCTGAAAGGCGTCGTCCCTGTCGGCAAACTTGGCTGTTTCGAGAAACATGTGCCAAAGGACGCTGAGCCCTTGCTTTACCGCTTCCGACTCGAGTGGGGCCTTGTGTGAAGCGTCTTTGATAAACCTGAGGGCGAAACTTTTGATAGAAACCAGCTGATCCAGCTTATCCTGCTTGCTAGAGACATGGGGATCGAATGTCTCGATGAGTCTCCGCCTGAAATCGGCTTGGTGGTCAGACTGCGGCATCGTGGTAGTGATCGACATTGTGATTTTTCTGCCCGCGGGCGTTGATTCTCGGTTGGTACTGGGCAAAAGCACTGCTTGCAGTTGAGAAATATATATGCTGCGGTTGCTACTTTTGCGCATGCAGCTGCGCCTTTGTAGCCTGGCAGGCAACGGCGCAGGCAGAAATGCATTAGGATAACAACTGACGTTTGTGGTACCCCAAGGTACATGTACCCGAAGAGGCACCGCGGTGCTGTGCCGTTGCTTCTCCGTCACGCTGACGCGGACTTTGCCACCACCGTTCTCTAACGGTGTGGACTTCTTGCTGGAGTGTGCCTCCTAGGAGAAAAAGTTGCTATCCTTTACGGCCCAGCCTGCGAGATTTGTTAGATGAGCCAACGGAGCACGATAGGGTTTCGGCTTCATTTCGGAGGCGGAGTAATTCCATGTCAGAAACCCCTCAAAGTATAAAACCACCTCTCTACCATCACCTCCATCCTCTTCCTCCTCTTCACAACAACATCACACACACACGCACACACGCACACGCACACGCACACACGCACATCCCTTCATCGTGCTCATCAAAATTCCTGTTGGGATGTTCTCTGTACGTCGGGGGATCTCAGAGGTGCACAAACATGGAACTTGGTTGATCATGACATACCTATCCTAAATGCGTATTTTCCAAGCTCTGCGTGGTTACACTTGCCATGAACATGGTGGAAGAAGTCGTGATGAGAAGCAGCTCAAGTCGGCTGGATGCATTTTTCTCGCTGCCCCACATCATGTCACAACACCTAAAATGGGTCGTTCCTGCACCAAATTCCCGTACCACCCCACCTGGGCAGTTGTGAATCCAATTGTGAGTTGGGTGCAAGGCCTTCATCATTTCTGACATCGCACTGTGCAGAGCGCGCGGTGGACCCAACGGCGGCGAAGTCAGTCGCGGCAATCGCCGAGGCACGCGTTCATGTGTCACAAACATGCCAACTGGCGGGCCATTTAGGTCACCGCAAAGAGCTGCCCGTCATGGCTCAGTGACTGGCCACAATCAGGGCTAAACAGCCGGGAAGGATCAGCATGCCACTGCGCGCCAGAATACGGGACGCAAATTGGACCACGCCTCAATTGCATGCGACGCTGGGCCGCCGGTGACCCATCGCAGGGCGAATTGCTGGAGATTTGGATCCTTCAGCGGGCCTTGGCAGGGCTGTGTATGCGGTGGAGCTGTACTGTCCCAATGCGCCGCTGCAGCCTGCGTCGCCGCAATCTCATCTCTCCACGCTCCGCAAACGGGTCGCTTCTTTGTGTATAAGAAGATCGCGATCCCAGATCGCGTGGCAGCTTCCAGTTGACCTATTCCCGCAGCTCTCATACGACACACAAAGACACACAACTCAAAATGGACAAGTCGCAACCCCAGCCCGAGGCCGTCGCGCCGACGACGACAACGGCTCAATCGCCCGCCGCCGAACCACCAGCGTACTACGCCGCCCCCGCAACAACAAACCCACCAGCCCAAAACGAAATCCAAGTCGCCGCCGCTCCACAACAACCGGCGCAAGGTCCCGCTCAACAACCGCAGCAGCAACCATATGCGCACAGCTACCCCGCCAAGGCGGCAGAAGCCATGAATCCCACGGGCCCAGGCGGCGTGCCCCTCGTCACGCCGCTCGAAATGCTCCAGGGCGAGACCCCGCAGTACATTGACTGTCCCTGGTGCTATCAGCGCGCCTTGGCGACGGCGTCGCGGCACGGGACGTCGATGCAGATGTATGTCTCTTTTTCTTTTCCAGCGCCCCTTTTCATCAAATCCCCCACACGCCTAGGTAGTTTGATCGGGACAGTGTATTGACCGTGGTTGCAGGCTCACCGGCGTTCTCTGCTGCCTCATCTGCGTCTGCCTCGCCTGCGTGCCTTGCATCGCGGGCTGGTTCGAGGAGACCGAGTATCGCTGCTCGGCGTGCAAGAGGCTCGTTGCCAAGCGGGCGGATGATGGGATAGTGCAGGTGTTTGGGCCGCCGGTGTTGGTGCCTTCGAACTTGCCGGCAGCGCCGCAGCCTGTGCATCCTGCACCGCAGCCGGGGAAGTAGAAGGGATGGAGATTTTGCAGTGAGATGCAGATGAGCGGATGAGTTTGGATGTTGAGCGGGACAAGGGCGGTCGGGGGGGAAAGAGGAGAAAGGAGTGGATGAGTTTGGATACCCAGATAATGCGGACATTTGCATTTTTCTATGTCTGTTATAGTGCTAATGATACCTGAATGTAACTTGGTTGCGTCACACTAGTTTCGATGCCATTTCATGTTGTCTGAGGTTGGGGCAATGGGAAAACTTCCGTTGCACGGTCTATGCTTCGGGAAGACTGCCTCGTTCGGCCCGGCGAACATGCGGCAGTGACTCATGCGGCGGGTAAATCGACCAGTAGACGCGAGGGCTCAACCTGCACACGACAACTCCTCATGCCCAGCATCACAACTCCGGCGATACAAACACCCACCCAGACATAGAATCGACCATCTCATCACGGCCAGTCCCCAACTTGAACATACCGTCCCTATACACACCACATTCCAAAGTCAACCACTTCTATCCATTCAAACACCCCTCAACCCCCCGACACTCTACTTCAGGTATCCCCACAATCTCACCCTCAACACCCACCCCCAAAATGCCACCCCCCTCCCAATCCACCATCCCCCCCTCCCGCCCCGACATAGTCGCCTTCATGACCCTCGCCTCCTCCCGCCTCGGCATCCCCCTCCCACCCCCAAAAGACATATTCTCCTTCGCCGCCGGATCCCCGCCCCACGCCGTAAACACCTCCCTCCGCCGCGCCATACTCGGCATCAAAACAGCCACCACCTCCTGGCCTGTTCCCTCCCCTCTCTACTGGTCCGTCGGCGACCTATCGGTGATTCTAGACGGGGAGGGACGACCGGGTGCCGTGATGAGGACGTTGGAGTTGAAGGAGTGTGCGTTTGGGGATGTAGATAAAGAATTTGCGGAGGCGGAGGGGGAGGGGGATTATGAGAGTTATAAGAGGGGGCATGTGGAGTTTTATAGGAGGACGGAGGGGAGCGTGGGGGAGGTGTTTGGGGAGGGGAGCTTGGTGCTTTGTGAGAGGTTTGAGGTTATTTTTCCGAGGAGGGGGGATCCGGAGGGGGAGAGGTGGTGGGATGATGAGAGGTGGAATGAGGGGGAGGAGGGGATAGGTAAAGAGGGCGAGGGTGAGGGTGATGTGAAGGGGGAGGGTAACGGGGAGGAGGGGAAGGATAGGGTGAATGTTTGATGCTGCGGGTGGAAATACCTGTTCAACACTCTGGATAGTGTTCGACGTTAAACAGGAAATGATTGGCAGAAGCCCAGACAATTCTCTAAATACCAAGGGTGATCGTTTGAGTCCGGGGGCTTATCGTGTTTAACTTGAAGGTTTGTCCAAGTGCAAATGTTCCATGACCTCTTTGTCTGGTTCTCGAGAACTCTTTGTTCCCAGGAAGAGCTTCCAAAGTCACTACTTGCTCTTTGTCCTCAGCGTCGCATAATGCATCCAACACAGTGCGATTCAGGGGTGAATCAAGAACTCGCCAAGATATGCACCAACCCAAGGCAAGGCGCAAGCCTCCACAGCGTTGAAGCGACGACAAGCCATATCATAGAGCGACGGCCACGAATTTGCCCCCACAGGCCTCAAATAACGACTGCTTCGCCTGAAATTGAACACGATGGGCTGTATCTCGCTGCAATGCATCAAATCAGGTCCGAGCTACCTTTGAGGAGACTCTCCCACGAGAGATTCTCAAGGGTTGCCAGTCCCTCTGCATGCACCTCGGGGGGTTCATACTCTCCGACAAAGGCGTCCAAAGCATGACCATCGTCCATTCCCCCCAAGAGAAGAGGCAACTCAGTTTGGTCCACTGCCATGTCAAGTATCCCGATTTCTGACTGTAGAGTACCAGTCCTGTCTAGTCCCGGTGTTGGAGGAGGCTGGGCTGGTGTCGGTGATGGTGGCGACCCGTGGAGATCCTGTGCCGAAGACGCTCCCCTGGGTCCTCTGGATGCTTGCTGGCTTCTGTCACTAGGATTGTTTCGACGATCTGTGCAAGTGAATTCCCGGTGATGGTGAAAATCCCGAAAGATTCGTTCCGCGGTCATGCTGAAGATGCGTTCTGCGAATGCTTCAAGTTCTGCGGATAGTGTTTCGTGACTTTCAGTCTCGGAGGCACTGATAATGGTGCTGGACATAAGGCCGCTGCTGCGGACTGTCTCTCTGACCTTCAAAGCAGACCGTCAGTGTTGCCTTTGAAGTGACTCGGGAAACGGGGCTCATACCACTTCGATGCCACGAGTTCTGGTGAACTCGTAGTATTCAAGAACATGCTCGCACGCGGCGTCATCCACCAAACAGCTGACGGGAGGCTCAACATCAGGGAAGATGCTTGCCCAGAGACTGAACCACTGCTCTTGGATAGCCAAGTCCTTGTCAACCCTTGTTTTGAACAGCGAGGCGAGACTGGGCTGCCATGGGAGCGCTGTTTCGTCCTCAAAAGGGCGCTCGTCGCAAGGTTGAGCGCTCATCCCCTGCAAGACGTGTTCATCCTTTGCCTCGGGGCCCTCGAATACCTTTTTGCACCGCGGACAATAGATAGGAGACCGTACGTGTCGCCGACGAATGTGTTCCTTGATGCGAGCGATGGTATCAAATCCTCGAATGGCTCCGCCAGTCCCACAAAACAAATGCTTCGACGGGTACCGCTTCTGGAAGAGGCAGGCAAGTCTTCGAGATCCGGGCTCGATGCGCTTCCGTTTCGGCGATACCCGTTTCCTGAACTTATCATCCTCGTCGTCGTTGCATCGTTTTCGAGGTCCAGCCCCTCGAGTTTGAGAAGATTGAGAACTGGCTCCGACTTGTGATGAAAAGCTTGCACTCGACCAGCCGACGGAACCGCGCTCAGACCCGGACGGTGTGTTTCCAGGATGGGAAGGTTCGTGGATTTCCGTAGGCTCGCACACCGCTTCCTGAAAGGCACTGCCTTCGGCATCATGAGCCCAGGCATGGTACGCACTGACCAGCTCATCAATAGCGGTGGACTCTATGGCCAGAAACTGAGGAATGTCAGGAAAGATGTCGCTGAGTCGAGAGAGATCTGAGCCGTTGCTGTCATTGCTGCTTTCTGGGCTCCGCCCGTCACCGTTAGATTCGGGCAGTTCCTCGTTTGTTGGTGCCGAGGAGCCGGCCCAGCTGGCCAGCATCGGGTCGATGGATGGTCCTCCGTCACTTTCACCAGCGGCCGGTTCCGCCCCGGGAAGCGGGGACGCGTCGGGCCCCTGGCTGCTGGGTTCTTGACGATACGATTTGACGACCTTATCACACCAGTCCAAGTCGTCAGAAGAGGCGACTGACAACGCGTCTGATGATAATCCAACCAAGCGGCCAGCGTTTGCCGCTGGGGGTACGCTGCCGTAGTCCCACAGGCTGCCCCTGCCTGTCGTGGGCGAGTCTCGGCCGTCACGGTAACCTGAAGAGTTTGTGCCAGCTGAGTTGTCCTCCCAAAACGGTTTTGGTAGGGTGCTGTACCGTGCTGCCGCCACCGTGGATCCCGACCATGTTGAAAAGGTATTCAATGTTCCGATTACTGTCTCCGCGCCGTCCTGGTCGTGCCACTCTTCCCTCTCGCGTTCAAACTTCCGTTGCCTCTCTTTCTCCCGCCTCTCGGATCTCTCTCGTACAGCCGTGTCGTGTTTCTCCGTTATGTCGCGCATAACTTTGCTTCCGGCCTCCCATTGCCGGTAGAGAGCTTCGAAGCCATCTTTAACGACTTCTGTAGCGCTATCCCCAACGAGAACTGCGTTGCCGAGACGATCTCGGAGAAAGTCAGAGAGATGACGAGAGCCTGATGTGGACATCCAACGGCGGAAAGAGGAGAGCGAGTCCTCAGCATGGGTGGTATCTTCGACTAGGCCAGGTTCATCGCTACTGAAGGTCTGCTGTTCTCCCTTCCCAGCTGGGCTGGCTGATAGAGGCTTTCGCTGGTGATCGCGGGCATCTCTTGGTACTTGATCTGCAAAAAGCGGTTCGGCTGTCAAAGTCATATTAGACGGCTTTTAATTAGCGCATCGAACCTTGACGCACCGTGTTGAGCAGGCTCTGTGGTAATTCGACCGTCGACAGCCAGATCCCCCTCAGTGTCCAGAAAATCCACAGGCATCGTCAACGCCAGTCGGCTCGGACGAGAACGTCGAGTGTCGGCAAGGGGTGATTAGATCATCGTCTGGTCCAGTTGTCGACATTGAAGGTCTGATGGAGACAAATTGGCCCCCATTGGGCTGCCACTTCTGATGTGCGTCTGGTGTGCCACGTGATTAAGTGTGGCTGCCTGAATTTGAAGACGCAGTTGCGTCTTCAGCTTGGCGAGGCTCTGAGCGGCCCGAAGACGTGGTGCGGGATCATGTCGCCCTTGTGTGCCGCAACGCTGCCGGGAAAGTATCGAGGGCGAAGACGGTGAGGCGCCTTCACCACGAGGCCCGTTTTGGCAGTCAGAGCTTGTACGGGATTTGCCATATATTGGGAGTGCGAGGTGTTTCCAAACCAGCGATGAGGACTTCCCGTTTCATGTTGTAGAGGTTGTTGAGGTGACTTGGAATTCCTATCTGCCATCAAGTCAACCCATCAACAATACAATACCCACAAGACTGTCAACCAGCGTTCAATCGTACTGTATTGGGGGTCAGAAACCCCTGATCGATATGTCGTCCCGTCATCCTTCGGGTGTTGATACCGCCAACATCTCGAAGAAAAGGTGGTGGCCCGTGCGGTTATCAGCACAGCGATTCGGCCGCTGCTGACATGTCGAACAGGAAACATCGGGAGCCGTCGGGAATGCTTGAGGTGTATCTTGACCGCCGGCATTTGCCAACTGAGAGGTTGGCATTGACAGGAGTGGTGTCCTCGGTCGAAACCCGTCAAGCGGCTACGGGGAAAATGCTTGGCGGATGGAGCGATGCATGGGCAAGGGTGTCTCGGGACACGCCGCGCCAAGGGAAAGGACAAGGTGCTCACCATTGAGAGCGGGCGAGGTGGTTGCGGCCGAGATTCTGGCTCATGCATGTATTCGTCCAACTATGAGAGGTTAATTGAGATTTTTGTTGCGTGTTCGCTCTCACCGTGTTCTGCGTGACAGCTCCACTGTCCACTGTCCACACTTCGAAATGCACTGTGTAGGTGCAGGCCAAGAGCCCCGCCTGATGGGCAGGGCTCCACATGCCCGGAAGCGCATTGTGCTTCCGCGACCTGCCCGCCAAACGGCCGACCAGAACTTGCAACCGCTTTGCGATCCTCGACATAGCAAATCCCCTGCTTGCAGTCTTGCTTCGGCTGAGGTAACCGTCTTCCTCAAAAGCAGAGCAATGGAAGACCTCCCGGTTCAATCACAGCAGTCGTACCAAGAATCGCAAAATGGCTGACAGCGCCGCGAAACCCGCTTCTCCTCCCGCGACATCCCCCAAGAGCGACAAGACCCCCTCGAGCCCCGCGCAATCGCCGTTAACAAACACGGCCGCGCCAATCGAAGTCGACCCTGCTCTCCCCGATCACGACGACTTCGATGGTTACGCGACCGACGGCGCTTCGGGCGCTTCGACCAGCATCTCCTCCAGCGTCCGCGACTTCGCCTTTGAGAACAACCGCCGCTACCACAAGTTCCGCGAGGGCTCATACCACTTCCCCAATGACGACCTCGAACAAGCCCGCGAGGACATGAAACACTCCATGATTGTCAATCTGTGTGACGGAAAACTTCACTTTGCGCCGCTCAAGAATCCACAAGCTGTGCTGGACGTGGGGACTGGGACTGGTATCTGGGCCGTAGACAGTGCGTACAGCCCACCCACTTTCTCCTCTCGTTATCACCACTAACGTACAGTAGTGGCCGATGAGTACCCCGAGGCGGACGTTCTCGGAATTGATCTCAGTCCCATCCAGCCGGAATGGGTACCGCCCAACGCCCGTTTCATGGTGGACGACGCCGAAGCCGATTGGGTGCACAAGCCCGAAAGCCTCGACTACATCCACATCCGGCACATGACGAGCGCCATCAGGGACTGGCCCAAGCTGCTGCAGCAAGCATATAGGTGAGGGCTGCGCCATGCTTGAGCTGGAATAATGCTGACCGGCGCAGAGCGTTGAAGCCCGGAGGCTGGATTGAGCTCCAAGACTTTTACATGGAGATTACCTGCGACGACGGCACGATGAAGGATGATGACCCGGTCCACGACTGGCTTGAGAATGTGTCGAAGGCTCTGGGCGTCCTGGGCGTCGACCTCAAGGCCGCGGCCAAGAACCCAGACAACCTCGCCGCTGCAGGCTTTGTGGGCATTGAGAAGCATGTCTCTCGAGTCCCGATTGGCGTATGGCCCCGCGAGGAGAAGCTGAAGACGGTCGGGCTCTACAATCGCGCCATCCTGCTGGATGGGCTGCAGGGTATCAGCGTTGGGCCGTTTACGCGCGGGCTCCAGTGGACGCCGGACGAGGTTGAGCTTTACTTGGTCAAAGTGAGAAAGGGGGTGGTGAACTCGAGGGTTCATTCGTATCTGCCTTTCTATGCAGTCTACGGGCAGAAGCCAGCGTCATGAGTGTGCAGAAATGCCGATATCATCTTGTTCCCCGAGTCAATCAACGCGGTCACCCAAGCTTCCTCCATATCCTTAGGTCTTTACCATTCGGGGCAAAGAAGACCGATGCCACTGGAGCCCCGGGGTCCTGACAAGGAGTATCGGCCAAGCTGCCAACAAACATGGCTGCAGCCGGTGTGGGTGTCAGCGGACGGGTCGCGGCCAGTGGCTTCGCTCCGCCGTGCTCGACAGCCCGCGCGGGGTTTGCAGCGGGCTGCCCAATCTGATCCAACATCACGTCCCCCACACGCCTTATGCTGCAAGTCGCAACACCCTCGCAGAAAGCTGGCTCATCACCTGCCCCGGCCCGAGGCATGCCCAGATGCGCACATTATAAACTGCTCATGTCAGCGGCCGCATGCATCGACCACGGAAAAGTCGACAAGAGTGGAAGCTGAGCGCCCCAGACACGCATAAGACGGATAACATCAGGCCGTCTGTTGTCCAACCTGCCTGCCAGGCCGTGCGCTGCACAGTGGATCTTGTCTCACCACATCGTCGCACTCAAACAGAGCCGCTTTGCTTGGCCGGGCATGCACGATGGCGTCCCTCGACCGGATGACGGCGCTCGCAAAGGAGATATCGGAGAAGACGGCCGTCATCACGGAGTTTCTCACCTCAAAGGGGCTTGAAGCGGCATCTTACGACGTCGGCGGCCTCGCCGAGTTTCCCATCTCCCCAGAGGACAAGGCACCATTTCAGGCGCGGCTTGACTTGGCTGCGGCCACCAAGGAGCTGTACGAAATCACGGTCGGGCCGAAGCAGGGGCTTCGCGATCTGGCCTGGGATGTGAGTCCCAATAAGTAAACAATTAGCATGTGGCGTCGCTCACACGTGCAGTGCGCGAACAACCTCTCCCTCCAAGCAATATGGGACTTTGACATCGCCAGAGCCGTCCCCCTAGACGGGACCATCTCCTACGATGACCTCACCTCCAAAGTCGAAGCTGCCAATGGCATCCCCATCGGCATGCTCAACCTCCGCCGCCTGCTGCGACACGCCATGACGAACCGCATCTTTTGCGAGCCTGTCAAGAACCACGTCGCACACACGCGGTCGAGCCGTCTCCTGCTGGAAGACGAACCGCTCAAGAACTGGGCGGGGTTCATCTCCAATGACGTCTGGCCTGCCGTCACGCAGGTGGTGAAAGCCATGAAGAAGTGGCCGGCGAGTGAAGAGCCAACGGAGACGTCGATCAATCTCGCGTTTGGCCAGGACTTGCCGTGGTTTGACTATCTCCAGCGAGACGAGGCGCTCAACAAGCGGTATAACCTTGCGATGCAAGCACACGGCGGCGCAGCCGGATACGCCGTCGAGCATGTCGTCAAGGGGTACGACTGGGCGAGCTTGGGGGATGCAACTGTCGTCGACGTAAGTCCACTCCCAACCCCCATCCTCGTCACAACACACTAACACCACCACCAGGTCGGCGGCAACCAAGGCTACGTCTCCTTCGCACTCGCCTCCGCCTTCCCCAATCTCACCTTTACCGTCCAAGACCAAGCCGGGATGCGCACCCCCGAAACGATCGGCAACGTCCCAGACCACCTCACCTCCCGCGTTCACCTCACAACCCACGACTTCTTCACCCCCCAAACCGAAGTCGCAAAGTGCTACTTCTTTCGGCACATCTTCCACGGCTTCTCAGACAAATACGCCATCAAGATTCTACAAGCACTGATCCCCGCGCTGCGAAAGGGAAGTCGGATTCTTGTCAACGACGGGGCGCTCCCGGAGCCGGGGACGGTGAGTTATCTCGAGGAGAGGACGGCGAGGACGATGGATGTGTTTATGCAGGTTACGGTGAATGCGCGGGAGAGAGAGGGGGATGATTGGAGGGCGTTGTTTGCAAGGGCGGATGAGAGGTTCAGGGTGGGGAGGATTTGGAAGCCCGAGGGGAGTGCGTTGGTGTTTGTTGAGGTTGAGTGGGCTGGGGGGGATTCTTGAGGGGGTTCTCTTCGCCCTGTCTGGGGCGAGATGGATGGCGAGGAGCGCTTTTGACATTGTCTTGGGATGAGGTGAGGCGTTGGATCGCACAGCATTCTTGCTGCTGTCTTGGTCGCGCCGTGGTAGAGGAGTCTCTAAGAGGTTCTCCCGAGTTCGCGCATCGGACTCGGAGATTGATAGCCAAGATTCGGACCGGCGAGCTTGCGTCTCCACCGTATTGACCCAAAGCCTCCGTGTCGCCGGCGCGGCTGAACCTGGAAGCGATCGATCGCGGTGGGTCAAGCGTTGCGTCGACGATGCAGACAGTGGAGAAGCTGCCGCGCGGCAGACTAAAAATGGAGGAATCGCATGTTTTGGACTCATCGTTTCTCGGCGCACACAATCCCCGGGTTCTATCTGGACCGATCTGGAAATCGGATGCAGACGGTAGCATTGCCAGTGACGCAGGGCGTGGCATTGGCAGGTCGCGGTATTGACCCGCCTGATGGCCCAAATTGCGCCGGGGAAATTCGCACTCCTTCAGCAGCCAAACCAGGCTTTGGCTTCCCCGCTGAAATTTGGCGATTTCGGCAGCCATCAAATGGCACCGCGACCATGGTCCGGCAGCGGGGATGGCGGGCCCGTGTCCGGGAAGAGGGCGGCAAGCCGTCACCTTACCAACTGCTGTTCCTGGCCGTTTCCCGGTCGAGCTGTAACGTGTCCCGTCGCGCCAGGTGCTGAACTTGTGGCCCGGCACCATTCCCCCAAACACGACGCTGGGCGAGCTTCCCGAATCGTCCATGGCTGCGACGGGGTGCCCGAACACCGCCGCCTGCCTAACCGTGCAGGTGCCATGGCTCGCCCAGGCAGGCAGCAAGCGCCCGAAATCGGACAACAACGGTGGTGATGGCAGCCGATTCGGTGACTGCCTCGGTCTCATTACTGCCAAATTTGCTTCTTTTCTTGCTGGATGCGATCATTGCAGGCCCCGGATTGGGTCGTTGTCCTACTGCGCCCTTTGGCCCCTCATGACGAAGACGAGGAAGGGAGCCCTAAGACATGCCGACCCCTCTTCCCCTCCTTTCCCCTCCCCCTCACACCACCCGCAATCGCGCCTGCCCTGCGTGCGCGTACCTGCCCACCACGCCAGCACACCGCTGCCACTCAGTTGGCCACGCGCGCACCCAAGCACCAAGACCAAGACCAAGCACAAGCACCAAGCGGCGTCGCCTCATGCGGCTCCGGGAGTTCCAAGTCGCCCGATCGCACTTCCAACCGCCAGATCCCGGTCGCCGTCACAGCCCAGCCAGGATAGGCCATCACCGAGCCCTAGCCCTGCGGAGACGCATCTCATCTTGTATCCGGCGGCGCATGTGGGCAGCTTCGGTGATTGATGAGGGATAAGCTGCCCCTGAGGTTTGCACCCGCCCGCATCGAAACAGGGCACATCGCAACAGGGCAGCACCAGCACAGCGCCCGCACCCCGCGCTGGTCGGCATCGGCATCAGCATCGGCACTGGACCGGCATCGGCGCCCCGTCGACATCGGCATCGCACCTAGACGTCGCCTCTTGGCCCCGGTGCCCGAATGGCCTCTTCGACCGTTGGCAGCGGCCCGCTGTGCCCGGCCCCGGCCCGCACGCTGCTATCTCCGGCGCGATCCCAATCTCGACCTCAGATAAGCTCGCCGTCTTCACAACCACGGCCCCGTCCGTCCCTCGAACTGCTGCCCAATGAGCTGCTGGTCCCCATCGCCGCCGCCCTGGTGCCTTTGGCGCCCTTGACGACGCGGTTTTCTCTCCGTCCTCCCGGCACATCACCCAAAGGCGGCACTTGGGAATTTCGCGATGCCTCTCACCAGTGGGCCGACTGGCTGGCTTGCCACACCTCGCTGCTCGCTTTTGCCCAGACATCCCGCCGCATGGCCGCCATCGTCAGGCCGCTGCTCTACCACACCCTCGTCATCCCTGACGCAAAGTCTCTTGTCTCGCTCATGCTCCGCATGCAGAGTCACCCCGAGATACGGCCCTGGATCCGCGAGCTGACATGTCTCGCCAACCTCACCGGCGTCCGCACCGTCTATGACCTGCATCGGGAGTGGAACAGGCAGAGCGGAGGTACGAGCCAAACAAATCACTCACCTCGTCCACGGCCACCGCCGGTTATTAACCAGGCCCCAGGGAAATGGGCATCATCCCACCAAGTCGGCAGCGACGCCACTATCGGTCTTGCCCTGCTGGAGAACATCGTCTTGGCCGCCCCCAACCTCAAAGACCTCCTCATCGCCTTCCCCGACCATCAACTCCCTGACTCGCAGTCCATTGGCCACGCCCTGGACCAAGATCTCCTACACCCCGGCATCCGGGAAACCCTGCAGCGCTGGGCTTTGGAGTCATCACCCAGCCCAGACGAGGAGCCTTTTGCTTTCTACCTCAACTTCCTCCAGTCCACCAGGGTCGCATCCCTCCGAATATACTGCCACCGAGAGGGAATACTTCGCGACCTCACCTTTTCACGTATCCTCTCCGACTGCGCCGTCACAAACCTGGCGTCATTTACTAGCCTCAAGACGCTGGAGCTGTGCTGCTCGTCGTTTGGTAATTACTCCAACGACGACATGCTCCTGCCCCCACTTCCGCACATCGAACACATCCGTCTCTATGGCAGCTACCTCCACGAACCACGGCTTGTTGCCATCTGCCTCGCTTGCACGAACCTCCAGACGCTTCTGGTGCACTTTGAGAGGTCTACCACCGACGAGGACCGCGATTTCCTGCCAGAGGGCAAGACGCTCAACGAGGCTCTCCTCGGTCTCGCGCCCACCCTCCGCTCGCTGGAGCTCATCACCCTCCCCGAAGGACACTACCTAACGCGAGGCCGGGAGCGCCCACGGAAACCTGAGAATCACCGCCTTACTTGCATTCCGGACCTCACCAAGCTGGAGAATCTGGCGCTTGACTGGCGAGGTGTTTTCGGCACCTTTGGCGTGCTCGAGTACGAGGACGGCGAGAGGCTATTTAACACTCTTCCCCCGGCATTGCGGGACTTTACCCTGGTTTGCGAGTTTGGGACCGCCAAGGACTGGAAGCAGGGTTATCTTGGCAATCTCGACGTCGTCCTTCAAGCAGCGGTACAGTTTTGCGACACGTTGTCGCCAAGACTGTCGAGTTTGACGTTGGCGATGCACACCTGGCCTGCCGAGAGCCGCTTCCGCAATCGGTTCGCGAGGCAGGTTGCCGAAGTCTCGAAGAAATGCCGCTCGGTGGGTGTCAAGTTCCATACCATCGACATACACCCGTGCTACCAAGACGAGGACGAAGCCGAGACTGAGGACGAAGAATGGGAAGACGACGGCGTAGAAGTAACACCCGAGGATGTCGCCGCCGCTGCTGACGCACTGGAAGAGCAACTCGAGCTGGAAGAAGAGGACGAGGCGTCGGAGTACTACTTGTCGGATGACGAGTCGGACCCCGAACGCGCGGCCAGAGCGCCGCAGAGCTTTGCGGAGTTTATGGAGCGGCTGGGGGAGGATCATGGGCATACATTTGATGAGCTGTTTTATGCATATCATGAGGATCGGTGGGATGAGTACTTGTTTTAGAATGCGAGATACCATTTGTTTTTGACGTCAGTCAGGTACCGACCAAGTTGCATGTGCTACCCTGCCGACCCAGAGGATTACGTCGCTTGTCGAACAAGCTTGACCGGTAGTGTGTGTCGAAGGCCGGGAATAGGGGTTGGGAGTACGGCGGTCGCCGCGCCAGCTCCACTTACGCCATCGTCCGGCAGCTTGCGTGGCGGAGGGGAAGCAGTTCACCCCAGGGAGTTCTATGCGTCACTCGGCTAGACGCGCGGTGTGCCTGCTGCAGTGGCGAACGATGCAGGTGCTATATCGGACATGTTACATGTACCCTCCCTGCGATTCCTTGCTAGATGATGGGTGGCCAGGATGACTCGGAGGTGTCATTGCCCAGATGGGCTGCGGCGCTGGGACTAGCATGGAGAGATGCGGCTTTGTTGAGGAGTTTGTCGTCATCTCATCTGCAGCGATGCTTGTCTTCTCCGAGCTCCCCTTGCGCTGTGGATGGCCGGGTTGAGAGGTCAGTGGAGGTGAACGGCAAACACCGGTGTCTGCGGGAGGGAGGGGCGCGGTCTAGAACCCGTCCTGACGATCACCGCCTCATTTGGGATTAACTTCCGGCTCGGCGCAGATATAAACTTGGTCTTGGATATAACGATGCTTCGCCTACCGCGAGTGGGTGGTTTTGCAGGGCGGGAGAGCGAGTTCTGGGAATCAGGAAGCGACAGTTACAGTGGCCAAACAGCATCGGAGATTTCTCCAGACAACTGCCGAGAGGTGCAACCCCGGCGAGGAGGAAAGCTTGAAATCAAGGGCGGGGGCGAGACGCCGGAACCAAAGACCGAGAAGATTCGACCAGTTTGAGAACATGATGAACCCTGATCACGGAAATTTCACCGCCAGGAGCAATTTGGACCTGGTCAGTCATTCCCTTCAATATTTTCCATTCAAGAGCAGAAATCGACAGACCGGACCCCCTTCGCTTCCCCGCAATCTGCACCCCGGCCCGATATGGATGAGATGCAATGAGCGGATGACAGCTGCCCTATAGGCCGCGGGTAAATATCCAGCTCTAAATATCCAACTCGACCTCTCTCTCCCAGAAACAGAGGCGAACCAGATCACGGTCGGCGTTCCTGCCGTGCTATAGGACGCCACATACACGTGGGCGGTGTGGACGGGGTGAATGGGTGACTGCCGAGGGAGGTGGTTACTCGGGGGACACAGACGAGGGCCCGCTTCCAGCAATTGCTGCGGCGGCGAGGGAATGGTTCCAGTGTTTTTTGCCGGTGTTGCTGACCAGATGATGGGATTGGAGGCGAGGGCGTTAATTACCTAGGGGTATAGCAATGGATAGCGCCATATGTCAAGGGCTTTGCCCAGGGGGAGAAGTTGGAATTAGAATGCATTCGGGCCAGCCTTACCCCGGTTGGTGTCCTTCCTTTGCATAGCACCGGAGCCCTTCGTATTGGGATTTTTCGGGTGGTCTAGATGGGTTTATGGTATTCTGCTTCTCCGCATTTTCCCTGAGGAGTTTTTTCACTCATCTTTGAACATTTCGTTTTGTTTTTTCACCGCGCTAAGGAGGATGTCGTTGGCCGCCAAGAGAGCTTGACTGTCGGAGTCCGAGATAAGCTTTTGGATACGACGCAACGGCTTGGCTCGAACCCAGGGACGGGGATCACACGCTCCGGGCTTGGACACGGACGAGGACCGGGAGGATCACCGTCGCTTCCGGCGACCCAGAACCAAAATGAGACTCGACATGGACGCCAGGTGGCTCGCGCTGTTGGTGACAGCATGCCTCACGATCCCAGCTCAAGCAGCAGAAACAGCCTACCCCCTGACGACAGACTCTAACTGCGGGTGCTACATGACCAACGCCACAAAGTCCAACTACTTTGCCCACCACAAGTTCTGGGACTTTCGCAACCTCTCCGAACACATCAACATCACCCAACCCCTTCCAAAATGGGAAGAGAACGCCCGCGCCCCGGTAACCTCCCCCTTTTTCCGCTCCCGCGCATGGACCGACGTCTGGGCCATCCAAAACTGGAACAACACCAACCTCCTCGCCCTCAACAACAGCGACGTCAACGACGCCACCCTCCGCATGGTCAACTCCCCCAACAACATCTACATCGACCGCGACAACGCCACCAACGCCACCTACATGACCATGCGCACCGCCCGCCACGACACCTTCCAGTCCTCGGCCGAGTTCGAATCCCGCTCGTCGGGCTACCAATTCCTCTCCATCCGCATGTACGCGCGCACCAAGGGCGCTCCCGGCGCGGTGACAGCCATGTTCACCTACCGCCCCCCTCCAACACCACACAACATGGCTTTGGTTCAAGAATCCGACCTCGAAATCCTCACCAAGGATCCGCCCGTGTACATCCAATATACCAACCAACCCTCCTGGAACGCAACCTCCGATATCCCCGAAGCGCGACGGAATGTTACGTTACCGGGTGGTAGGCGCTGGTCGGACTGGGCTACCTACCGCATGGACTGGACGCCGGGGAGCAGCACCTGGTTCGTCAACGGGGTGTTGCACAGCAGCATTGCGTTTCAAGCGCCGCGGGATCCGTCGCACGTCATGTTTAATAGCTGGAGCGATGGGGGGAGTTGGTCGGGGCATATGAAGGTGGGGGAGACGGCGGCGATGCAGATACAGTGGATTGAGGTGGTGTATAATAATACGGATGCGGGGAGGGGGAAGAGCGGGAGGTGTGTGAATGTTTGTAGTATTGATGAGACGAGCGTGTTGGGGACGCCGGTGTTGATTGGTGAGTTTTTTTTAGAAAGGGGGCGGAAGAGACTGAGAAAACGGGGAGCATGAGAGGGGAAAGAGCTAACGAAATCAGTACCGAGTCCAGCCGTACCCTCGAATCCATCCGTCCCGCAACAACCTCGCCCATCCAATCCAGCACCACCGCAACCGCGCCCTTCAAACCCCCGACCATCCAACCCAGCACCGCCCCAACCCCGACCATCCAACCCCTTCCCCTCCAACCCAGCGCCCCCTCAACCACGCCCTTCCAACCCGTCCGTCCCACAACAGCCGAGACCGTCCAACCCCGTTCCGACACAAGCACCCGCCGGAGGAGGAGGCGGCGGAGGCGGAGGCGGTTGTACCTCCAAGAAATACGACCAATGCGCTGGCAAGAACTGGAACGGCTGCAAGTCCTGTGCTAGCGGGACGACGTGCAAGTTTCAGAATGATTACTATTCGCAGTGTTTGTAACTCGAGATGCTGCGGGGAGCTATGCTGGAGATGGGAGATGGGGAGGGGGTTTGGATTGGGGAGATGTAGAAGAGAAAATGGGGTTGGATGGAGGGAGAAAAAATAGGGTTGGATGGAAGGGGGTGTGGATGGGAGAGGCGGGGTGAGGGGGCCCGGGGTGAGTACTGAAAAGAGGTTAAGAAAGAGGGGATTTGTCTTGAGCATGGCGCGCGGCGTGGAGTTTGAACAGAAATGTCCATATTCAGGGTGATACTTGAAGTTGCGATAGGCGTCAAGTTCGGAGCATTCGTTAGGTCGGTGCTGGTGAGGGGCGAGGTTTGTCCTGCGAAACGAACGGGAGAAAGACAGCAAGATCGAGAGTGTATTTGTGTTGTTGAGATAAAATGCAGAAATGCAGAGTCTCGTCCTCCTTCCTGGGCCGCCGTTCATCACGCAGTGTCCGGTTTCCGGCCATACACGACAAAGCTATCCTGTCAGCACACAAGACGCACACATGGACAGGGGGACTTACATGGGCAGATACGCATGCACATTCCGATCCCTTACAACCGGCCTAGCCTCACTGATAGTAACCAACGCCTCCTCCGCACTCCATCCCAACCCCCTCGTCAACAGCGCCAAGCTCAACCCCTCGATGCCCTGATCCATCATGGCAAACGTCCACTTGCCCAGCTCCTTGAAGTACGGATCCTTGGGCCACGGGTTAAGCGGCCACTTGAACCGCTTCTCCACCACGTCCACGAACCCCGCTTTTTCCAGCAGACTCTTGTACGTCGGCGCGAGGTCAAGAGGGCGTCCCATCTTCTCCGCCGCCTCGAAGCACGCATCGCTCAGTTTCTCCAGCGGGGAATCCGGCTTGAGCGTCCCGTCGTCGCAGGAATACCGACAGATAAAGTCCTGCATCTCGAGCACGCCGCCGGGTTCGAGGGCGTTGAAGGCCTTTTCGACAAAGGCGCCGGGGTCGGCGAAGGAGCCGGCCATGGCGCGGGAGAAGATGAAGTCGAAGGGTTTGGTCCAGGTCCAGTCTTGTTCGACGTCGTCGATTTCGAATTGGAGGTTGGGTGGGACCCTGCAAACTCTTAGACAAGGTCATCTGGAAGGGGAGGTGTGTGATGTCATGGCAGCCGGGCAAATTTGGAAAGGGTCAAGATAGGGGGTCAAGATAGCCTGGGGGGCTGGCAATGAATGTGATGAGAGGAGATGCCTACCAGGCGGGTTGAATGGGTGAGAGGTCAACACCAATGACCTAGACAGTTAGATGGTGACCTCAACGACAAGCTAGCTGGGAGCAGCTACCTCGGCCTCCGGATGAGCGTCGGCTGGAAGCTGTCAGTATACTGTCACAAAAACAGGGTGAGTCAAGGTACCCACCGTAGTCAATGGCCCACGCGCCGGTGCCCGTTCCAATGTCCAGCACGCGCTTTGCGCCGGCGGCCTTGGGGCTGAGTGCGATTCCGCCGCGAAAGGTCAAGAGGAAGATGTAATGCTGCATGTCTGTTTCTGTTAGACCGAGCGAGGCCCTTGAAAGAGTGACGCCTACCGAGTCTCTCCGCCTCGCGTTCATCGTTCGGGTAGGCGTATTCTACCCCCTGTCAGTTGAGGCCCAAGGTTTCAGTCTGCCTGTCTGACTGACTCCCGGCGCTGAAGGAATGGTAGGTCCGGCCATTCTCGAATTGGTGCTGCAGAATGCTGGATCGAATGCTCGTCAGGGAACTCCCGGTGTGCTGTCACGACGGCGTCAATATCAGAGTACTTCACCGAGGTTGAACTCGGGGTAACCTACACCCGAGAAAACCGAGTCGGCCCCAGCATCATTGTGTTCCGTGTCGGCGACCTGACAGTGTCAGCATGGACCGAGACAACCTCCACAAGGAAACTCACAATCGGATCAACAACCAACTGTTCATGCTGTTCTTCCTGCGTAGCCATAACGTCCAAAAATTCGGTAACGGTCAACAAAAAAAAGTCCCCAAGTTCCACAGAGTCCTGACCGAGGGACAGTGGTGTGCACACCTTTGCCACAAAACAGGGTACCACCCCCGAATTATCACTGCCAACTGAAATGCCCTCCCCCGCATCCCAGCGTCGCAGACCGCAAAGTCGCAACGAGAAACTGATAAGGGGCAAAGCCCTACTTTGCCCTCCTAACCAGGAAAAGCCCTCCCACAGCGTACCTCAGGTCTGCAGACAAGAGTGCAGAGTGCATCCAACGCGCAGACACCCATCTAGAATATTGCATCGATATTGCGTGTTTCAGCCCTCTGATTGGCTGCGTCTCTGCTCGGCGCGATCCTGCAACCAAACAATCCCCATTGGGGCACGTTGCGGGATTTGGGGGGCGGGCAGCGGACGGCCGAGCGGGCATTGGCTGCGCTCCTGTCAGTGGGTGCAATGGGCGCAATGGAAGCGGTCGAAATTCCGTTCCGCGGGGGCGCGCGTGCCCTCTGTGGGGGAGGAGGCTAACCGAACCGACTTTCAGGCACACTTTTTGAGTGCAATGAAGTAAAGGACCAACGTCGGAGGTTGCGAGACTGCGCCGCCGCGTGTGGCGTGTTTCTGCCTGACCCCTCACGCGCGCCTCCATTCTGCGTCTTCGGCTGCATTGGTGTGCCTGGCAGGAGTGGAAATGGTGGTGTGCTGCTGTCAGTTTCGAGTCTCGCTTCGCCATGGCTGCCGGGCGGAATGCCGAGTCCGCTTACTGTGACGATAAACGTCCATTGTCACGCGACTTGTCCCATGACATGACAGGCTTGAGTTTTTCGCGACGGCCAAATGCGCAGAGTTGAGATCCGAACGAAAACCGAGCCGCCATGAACTTGAAGACGTGGTAAAGCAAACCAGACGGCCCATCTGACACTGCAACCAAGTTTCCATCCAGCGACTCCAAAACTCGCGGCCCGACGAGCAGACGGCAAGTGATGCAACAGAAGAACCAAAGCTGAGATGACAAGAGAAGGATTGCGGAGGTGGGACGCGCCTTCCACGTTTTCGACACGGCTCACTAGCGTCAAAGGCCACGAGTTCTGGACCGCGAATTGACGATTCTTTGGTTTGCCCCACTCAGCTGAATGTCTTGCTTGACTCTGTGCCATGCCGCGCCTTCCTTCTTTTGAGGAAGCGGTATTGGATCCTTTGTTCCTCTTCCGACCAGACAGCAAGTTCAGAGAACGACAACCTGAACCCCAACAGGGCAGCCAATGCTGAAATGTCCCCAATCGGGATTTTCACTCTTTAACTTTGCCCTGACCAGCATCCTCGCTGTTACCTCTCCTTTATTGACGGATTCCCAACCCGGCCGATCACCGACGTCCGACCGCCAACTTAATCTCTTGCGCAGCGTAAACGTCAACGGCATTTACCGTGCTGACACCTGATGATACCTCAGCTGCATCGATCGACGCCGTCACTGCCAACAGCTGGTGGCTCAACCGCCACACTCCAGGGCCAAGTGCGCTTTGGGCCCCAACGGTGGCGGCATCCCGCATGTCCCGCTGACTCGGCTCCAGCTGATTTCAGTTTAGGTTCTACCGTCTTGATGTGGGCGTATTATTTTGGGATATGAGTGCCCCTGAATTTCGACTCAGAGTTACCTCCAGATGCCGCTGAACATGAGCAGGTTCTTTGGATCGAGCGAAGCGAGTCTTTTTGCTCTCGATGAGCCGAGTCATGACACACCTCGGTCAACGGCTCGCCGCGGAATTCAAGCTTCTGACTGAAAGGGCATCCCGAAACGTGGCAGAACGGGCTGAGTAATCCCGCGGGAAATTGGCGTGGTTGCGTCTCGACCTGGGTTTGTAACACACCCGCTTCAGCCGATTGATCCGAATGGCTTCAACTGCCGTCGTCGATGGCGACTTGGCGCACATGCTGCTGACTGGCAACTGCATGTGCGGACGACTGACAATCAGATCGAGGCGAGCGACATGCCTTGTACAGAGTACCCCGCCATCACGGGCATCAAAACCTGGACGCCAATCTGGGTTACATGATCTACTGCGAGACGATTCCGATGCGACCTCACATGTTAGTTTGTCCACGAATGCAAGGCGCTGGACAACGCCTGGCGAGCCCGGGCCGAAGACGCCTCGACGGTGTTGACCAAAAATCCACAAAGCAACCCAAAGGAACGACATCAAGGTAGCAGCATGACGGGTACAAATCAACGACCGATGGAGGGTAGCGATAACACGGCATTCGGTGCTACAGAAGAGCTGAGCGCGTTCTAGCGCATCTTTTGCGCAATCTGCGCACTGCGCTGTGTGGTCTGCGCGCTATCGAAAGGTGGAAAGGGGACCCCTGGGAAGGAAGGGCATGCCGTCCCGATCTTGCATTTTTTGCTTGACGCGCGCAGGCATCCCCATCCCATCTACGAGTTGCACTGCGGCCCACCCACACTCCTTCTTGGTAGCTGTGGAGAGGAGGGATGAAGAATGGCGCGAGCGGGCGGCGTGGAGCGCACCGGGGCGCCGTGCCGCAGCATTGGCAGCACCACTCTGCTGCAGACGGGGGGGCTGCAGGCGAGCCAGTTACCAAGGAGCGAGCCGTTTTGGTGATTCGCTCCCTCGTGGTAAGCGATATGTATGGAACGCCAACCGATCGATCAATCAATGCGTGCGCTTTGACGCAACCACACCACTTTTTCTGGCCCTTCCTCAGTCTCGTCTCTTCTGCAGGACTCTTGTCGAGGAAATGGCGAATGCGTGTCTAATTACGGCGCGGACGCTTTTCAGCCGTCTCGGGTGCGGGTGCGTCAACACGCGTGGGAGTGTGCAGGAGTGCGCAACAAATACATATGCGCGCCATATCAGCAATGCGCCCCCCCACCATTGTTACCTCTTCTGTTTTTTTTTCCCTTCCACGCGGTTGCTGTTTTGGTCAATCGTCGTGCCACTGTCGTCGTCCACGCCACGACCCGACGGTTCGACGAGACCCTCGGCGGGCCGTAGGCGGCTTTTTTGACTCTTTCGACTTTGTATTTTTTTTTTTAGTTTTTTTTTTCCCTTTCTTGTGAGGGGAGGGAATGCAATGGAGTCGTTTGAGGCAACACTGCTGGGCAGGCAGACCGGCCCACCGCCCGGAACGCCGCCCGGCCCACCACCGCCCGGAACGCCGCCCGGCCCACCACCGCCCGGAACACCGCTAGGACCCGGAGGCCTGCCCATCGGGGCACTCGCACCGCACTACCAATACCCGCCCTTTCTCAACCAGCGCGCTCCCTTGCTGGGCTTTACGATTACGCTCATGATCATTTCGTGGATATGTTCCCTCTCGCGGCTGTACATTCGCCTCTTCATCAAGCGCACGCCGGGATGGGACGACTTTTTTATCGTTCTAACCATGGTATTTTTTTTCCTTCCCCCTCTCCTCAACGGGATACTAACACAAGTCCAGCTATCCACGACAATGGGCTCCGTCGTCCTCTGCCTCACCACAAACCTGAAACTCGGCCTCCCCATCATCCTGCTCACCATCCCCGAACGCATGGCCATCCTCAAGCGCATCTACATCATCACGACGTCCTACCCCCTCTCCGCAACCTTTATCAAGCTCGCTTTGCTCCTACAGTACCTCACCACCTTCCACCGCTCCGGCGCCGTCCGCACCCTCTGCAAGCTCACGATCCTCGCCTCGGCGCTGCAGGGTCTCGCCTTTGCGCTCATGACCATCTTTTCGTGCTGGCCGGTTCATTCGTTTTGGGAGTTCACCACGCCGGGCGCCAAGTGTTGGGGCTTTGCGAGCCGGGACAGCGGCGAGTTCATGGTGGCCATGGTGACGCAGGTGGTGAGCACGGCGGCGCTGGACATGGTGGTGTTTGTCATTCCGGGGTGGGTCTATCTCAAGGGGGACGAGTGGGCGAGTCGAAAGGGGAGGTGGAGCTTGGTAGGGCTGTTGGGGTTGGGGTCTGCGTGAGTTTTACCCTCTTCTTATTCCGCTTGGGGGTTGGGACTAATGGGGATATTGTAGGGCCATGATTTGCTCGCTCTGGAGAGTCGTCTATGTCATTCAGCTCAAGGACAAGGGGGAGTTTGACCCCGTGTGGAACACGGCCACCATCATGGGGCTGGCGTCGTTCGAGGCGCACCTCGCTGCCATCTGCGCGGCGCTGCCGATCCTGTGGCCCGTGTTGAAGGAGAAGTGGGACAGGATCTTTGTCACGTACGAGGTGACGGTTACAGAGGACTACGGGGCGTTCCGGTCGCGGAAGGAAGCGACGGACATTGAGCTGCAGTCGGTGCCGGCGTCCATCAACGACCAGCAGACGGACCGGTGGGAGCCGTTTATGGGCGATGAAACCACGGGCCTGGGGGAGAACACGACCGTTGTCGTCACGGAGAAGAGGAGCAAGAAGATGAAGGAGATGTTTAGACGCTCGCTGAGCCGTCCGCCGGGACCCGAGAAATTGCCCGGATGAGTGGAACGAGATACCCAAGAGATGTATGAAGACATGTATAGACGTATTATTACTATTGTATCTTTTGTCATGACCCCTTTGGCATGACACTTTTGTTCACGCTTTTGCCATGAGGCTTTCAAGTTCGTCATGATGCCTCATGATTTCGACACTTCACAGGGACATCTCGCCAACTGAGGCACGCCAAGTCTTGGAGGTCAACTCAAACCACGTGGATCGCTGTGTATCTGAAACGCCGGTCGCCCCCACGATGACAAGACAAGATTTCATGCCGTCATTCCGGCATTGGGACCTGGAACACGCTACCGGGATGATGCTTGCTAGCCCAGCTATGCATCAAAACCGCGAATATCCATTGCCGCCGCCAATCACTCTCGTCGCAGTTAACTTGGATTGACTTTGGGCTGAAGATCTTCGTCGGCGGCTCGTCCAAGGCGGAGATCTTCATCGGCGGTTTGAGAACACATGACGGTGGAAAAACAGAAAGGACAAGTGCCGGAGGCGTCTGAAACTGTGATGGGCAAGACGATTGGGTGTCTTGTCTGCCGGTCAGCTCGATGAAGCAGGTTTTTTGTGTCCCGAATTGGCGTTTCGACGTGGCCGTGACGGCTTCGTAGTTTCCGGATTTGGCATGTTTCTGTTGTTCAGGGATATGATGAATCCACTGCGTGCCCTTGACTCTTATCAGTGATCATAGGAATTGTTTAGGCTCCCCTCTGCTAGTCTGTTTGCCTTGGACGTGGTTTTGGCCGCAGATTTGCTGTCACGAGTTACAAAACCAAATAGGTAAGTCAGATATGAGTTTGAGAACCGGCTGACCTCTTAACATTGGTTGATGTCTGACACGGGTACCAATATGTCCTGCTATGGGGACTGGATGTATGAATGGGATTTTGGCCATGACCAAGCTGGCCGTGCCTTTCCCATTGGTCCCCTGGCCCCTAAAGGGCGACCCTGTTGTATCTGTATCGTTCACCCGTGCCAGTGTCAGTCGCGTAGCAGCTCGATCGCCATCCTCTCGTCATCCTCCATCTCTGGTGAGGCTGGCTCTCCGCTAGGTACCTAAGAACTGGTGCACTGAGTTAATTGGCCTTCGGTGAGCAAGATCCATCAGGCTCATGTTCAAATCTTGGTACTGATCCTGAGACGCTTCTCAGGACCCCGAGACTCCTTGGACGACCAGAGAGTCATCATGACAATGAGGGCTCGGACGAACAGAGACTCTTGCTAACATGGAGCTGGGCTTCTTTCTGGGTCCCACTTCATACATGATATTATCTCTTCTGCGTAGAGCTGCTCGGGGTACAGCTTTAGTCTCCTGATGGCAATCACTTGTGCAATGGGCCATGGGTCAGGGATGATATGTGATTCCCGGTGTCCCATACTGGACTTACAAGCTCCCTAGATTTGGGCGCGGTCTGTTGAGCCACGGTGACCATGACTCGTCTCAGGAACTGTCGGGTTTGGGCTTGTCTTGGATGTCTGGTATTCTGGCGTTAGCGCGTGTGGCAGCTCACATCGAGCCGCTCGTGCCTCGATTCGTCTCACAGTTGATGCCTTGCTGTGCTGAGCATTGGGGCACTCGGTCAATTCACGAACCACAGATCCGCTCGGGTCGTAAGCAGTACTTGTATTTCATCGTCGCTTCCCTTTCCTCATCCTTGCTGCTTGGATTGGCCAGGTCTTTGACTGCAAACCCTGAAGTCCCCGCGCTCTCTGCCCCCTTTTCCTGCAAGATCTGGGCACCTCGGATCTCTTGACCATCACCCCTTGTACCTCTGACTTGCACCGAATCACGCCGGCCAGCTCCTCGCTTCCGCTTTCATCCTGCTCCGTCATGGCGTCCATTTTCTCCTTGGCCCTTGGTGCTTGGCCTTCCCACCGTCGTCCCGGGAACAGAGGAGCAAAATCGTAGCCGAGGCCCGAAACAAACACCGCGGCGGTTAGACCGGCAAGGACGTCGGGCGGAGAGGGTATTGTGCTGGTGGCGTTGAAGCCGATTGTCGATCCCGAGAGGAGCTGGTTTGTATCAGCATCGCCAAGCTCAGCTGCACTGAAGGAATTGCAGACTCAGAAAGAAGTAGAGAACAGAAAAATGGTGAAAATGAGGTTTGCGTACAAAAGCAACAACAGCCAAAACACCACCCACGCCGATTTCGACTTCTCTTTCCAGTTTCGTCCCGATTACCCGCAGACCGAGGAGAGCTGCGAATAGCATCCAGACGAGTGCCGCCCCAATCGCCGAGTTGTTCGTGTCCGACACCATGGGGAGCGCCATGAAGTCCACCCCTGCGGCCATTGCCATGGCCGTCATCGACACCCCCTTTTTCGTCCTAAGTCGCAGTGATGGCGATGGTCGGTCTCAAATCATTCTCAGCAAACAACAACAAAACAATCAGGTCCGAATCCATGCAGTGCAGTGGAAAGGGGAGAACAGAAGCCAAAGGGGAGCGCTCCGTTTTATCGACACCAACCCCTGACATCTCAATGTTTCCTTCGGGAGAAGCAAAAGAAAATCCCGAGTCGCAATGTTCGCCTCATGGCACCTGCGCCGGAATGGCGTCTCGGATGCGATTCCGTCGCCGGCGTTGGTAAATTGGTGGCTTTTGTCGCGCAGGGTTGTGGTTCGTCGTCGCTTCAACCCTGTGGGGTTGCCCCTGTATTTTGATGGGTCTCTTGGCGAGATGTTGATTCACCCCCTGAATCGCATTCACGCATTGTTGGCTGTTGCTGTGATACATTGCGTGTGAGCCGAGAACAAAGGAAAATGCCGTGGGTTTGGACGACACAAAGTGGAGAGGATTTTGCGACCAAGAGGCCTTATTTATAGTTACTTTTAACTGAGCGAAAAGTAGGAAACTTGCAGTGCAGTCTAGGTGCAAAGAGGGAATGGCCTCTTGAAAGTTCCGTGAGTGTATGTGCTTTTACCGTGCCGGTAACTAATAATCTGCTGCACCCTGACTCCTTGTCCTTCTGGCAATTTTACCTGCTGGAGCGGACAAGCTTTTCAGTCTCTTGAGACGGACAGGATTTTCTGGCACAAATGACCGTACCTGTGTTGGTTCGTCTTCAAGTTTCGCCCTCTTACTGGCGTCGCTGCCCGCAACATCGTCGGCGATCTCGCTGACATTCCTCTTCTTGCCGGGACCCGAAGATTCGCCGGCCGAAATGATCGTGAACGCCAACCCAGCGGGCTTTGAAGTGTCCCGGGGTGTTAGAATTCGCCACTTGTCCTTTCGCGCCAAATTGGTAGGTTCCGGCGCGAGAGCTTTGTGTGTGGCACTGGGTCCCGATCTGACTCGTTCCGAGTCTTCAAGCAGTAAGCCGTTGGATTCTTCAATGTCCAGCTGAACCCAAGCCTTGGTCTCCTCGACAACTTGGTACACCTCAGAGAGCGTCATTTGCAATCTTGCTGCTAGGTCCTGGTAGAAGCTTCCTCTTGGTGTTTCCAACCTTTCAACATATTTAGAACCAAATTGACCGTCTGTTGAATCGGACGGTAATCGCGCTTTGACTTCCCATGTTGCAAGGTCTTCAACTCCGATCAATGTCCACAGCCCGCACTGTTTGTCATCTTTAGCCACTGGCTGAGGACAGAAGTATGATTGCAACTGATTCAGGCTTGATGAACCGGTATACCCCAGTCCGGTGGCACGACCTCGCTGTGTTGATGTGGCATGGTCTCCTCCGGACAGTCCACTGCGCCGACGACGAAGCTCGCCCGAATGGGCTGAGCGGTGAGGCTGTAGAAGCGTCAAGAGCCAACTTGGAAGCATGTTCAGCCCGCTCTCAAGCTGGTGCTTCCCAATGATCTGTGCATTCGTTGCCAGCTTCTTATGTGCGACGATAGACCTGAGCGGCAGCTCCCTAGCCAGCCAAAGCTTGGTCCTCGTCCTGTAACTGCACGCCTCCTCTCCGAGAACCTTGTAGTGATGATCATGCTTCAGCGCCCATCTGCAAAAGTCGACAATCATATCAGAAATGGCGCCGTTGGTCTTTGATTGGGTCGGATGCAAGATATCTAAAAAGTCTGCGATGCTCGGGCAAAGGGCCCTGGGAGGAAAGGTGGCGTCGAGCAACAGGTCGATGGCGAATTCCCTGGCGACGTCGAGGTACGTAGCCATATTCAGGGTTTGAATCAGCTGAAGCGCATGTCCATAAGCGTTCGAGTATTGATTGGTTGGTGAACGGAGGAACGCTGTCGGTCCAGGCTTGAGGATGTTGCAAAGGTGTTCCAAGACACGGAGAGGCAGGCATTCTGTAAAATGCGAGTCGTCTGGGTGCATTTGCTGCTCGAGTCCACCGAGCAAAGCCTTGATATCGCCCACGGTTTGGTAACGTGCAGCTTTCAGAATACTGAGCAGGCGAGCGAGATCGGTCCAGCGTAGCTCGTGTGAGAGGGGTCGCTGGCTGGATGATTCATAGAACTTGGCAAGGACGGCCTCCAACTCCCATGTATGCCGTACCAGTTCAGCCGCTTTGCTTGCTCGAACGGTGTCCTGACGTTTCATGGTTTCCTCAAGCTGCCTCAGCGCCACCTGCCCCGTCATGATAATACCGTTGAAGAGGTCGATTAGGCGCACTTGGTCCTCCGAGGGGGCTTCTTTTCCGATATTCTTGTACACCACATCATGTTCGACCCCCTGCCAAGCATGCATGACTGCAGTAGCAACTTGAACTTCGATCAGCATGTTTTCCCCTGGCCGATGGGGGGTGCCCGTTAGAGCAGGAAGCTTATCCCTCGAAACCTTGACAATGACGTGAAGAGCATCATAGCCAGGGAAGACCGTATTTGCTCTCGAGACGTGAATCTCGGCCGCCGGCAAAGAGGGTGTGTCCGTGGCTCTTTTGGGGCCAAGCTTGCGGATTTGAGCCTGGATGCGCCTCTCAAGGCTGGGAACTCGGGGGTTCCTGTCGGTTTTGTGAATAGTCTTCACATGAACGAGCTCTCTCGACCCAAACTTCAGAAAAGATCTCACTCGGTCCACGTCGCCAGGGAAATAAAGCGAAACCCTCACACCGGCTAGGTCCCGAACCGCTTCGTACGCTTCATCAAGTGTTGTGATTGGTTTGACTTGCTCGATCTTGTGCCGTTCACCCCATCTTTCGCAGTATTCGACCCAACTCTCGCCGCTCTCTTCCACAAGCTTTTTCAAAAGCCCGCGAGACAATCTCTCCAGTTGGCGCCGCTGGAGGCTCTTGACTGCGGAGTCAACGTCCTTCATCCGGAAGCTGAGTGGGGGGTGTCGAATTCCGCATCCAAGTAGCCCTTCCTGAGAATTGGAGAGGACATCGACGACGTCTCGCATTCGTTGTCGGTAGGTTTCGTAATTGGCGACATAGTCGGCGGTGAACTCCTGAACGAGCGCAGAAAACGCCTTGTCGTCGAAAGGCGAAGCCTCCGCAGACGTTGTTGCTGACATGGTGGTCCACTGTGCCTGGGGCTCTCTCTAACCTCGGTTTTGCCAGTGACGAGCAATCGGATGTTCGCTCGGACATATATCGTGGTAAAATCTTCCGGGAGTTACTGCAGGACTTGGAACCACAGTTCAAGGTTGAACGGTCGTGGTTCGCGCCAAGCAAATAGGAGGAACGTAAAGAAAAAGAAAGGAAAAAGAGGGAAAAAGACCAAGGCTCCGCAATGCGTACCCAAATTGGGCACCAAGTTGAACAGGAAGCCGCGAAGGCAGCAACCGCAATGGGGCTCGGTGAAAATTTGCGCCGACAGCACTTTCCCTTCTGACCGGCACGTGACAACACAGTGATTCGCAAGAGCAACCTGCAAATGCGGACAACGAAAATGTGCGCAAACTGGCACTGGGAGACGGTCTGCTCACACAACCAAGTTGCCCCTCATTCCACCGTCACCACTGGCATACTTACCCGGCCTTTCCTACCTAATATGTCTGGACAAGCAAGCTACGGACAATACATCAACTCCTTGACCCCTCGGTATCCCAGTCTAACGTCTCTGGCCAGACTTTTAAATGCGCAGCATCCCTCAACACCAGAGTTTTCAACCCATGCCCATTGCATTGAGCTGCCCGAAAAGGAGCCAATGTCATCCGGAGCAGTCGGCACCGGAGATGCATCCATGGCTTTGGAGCGC
Source organism: Podospora aff. communis PSN243 (assembly GCA_033296975.1). Classification (NCBI taxonomy): domain Eukaryota; kingdom Fungi; phylum Ascomycota; class Sordariomycetes; order Sordariales; family Podosporaceae; genus Podospora; species Podospora aff. communis PSN243. Next base: position 132,897 of record MU865951.1, on the reverse strand, counting down.
ATCGACTCTTTCCTGAAACTTTCGACTCAGGAAGAAGCAAACAAGAGTCGTGGGCTGGTCGTCATCGTTGAGGATCCGGGCCCTCACGAGATGCAAGCCCTGGGAGCCCTTCTCGACATTCACCCCTTGTTTTTCGGCGGGCACCTTGCTTCGTCATTTGAGCGACTCGAGAAAGGCACACAGAACCCATTCATTGCTTCGTGTCCGTCTCAGCTTTCAACCCATGAGTTCATCAACATTCACTACAAGAGAGTGCTTGACCTGGGGAGCGAGGATGCATTCCGTGACCTACCCCCAAGACTGGTCATGCGCGGAAACGTTCCTAGGAAGGCTCGCCTAACACAGGCTTTGTCGGGGAGGCAGATGGGCATTTTGAATGCGTGTGTCTCCGTCCTCCGTAAGAAGCTTGATGGTGGAAGATGGATTTGTAAGCTAGGTGGAGACTCTTTGAGGTTCCTTCTGTCCTGAATGCGCTGACCCAGAGAAAAGGCCTGATTCTGTTGGACTCGACAACCAGAAATCTTACCCCTGAGTGCGAAGAGACGGTGTCATGCTCTGGAAAAATCGCATCCCTCGCAATCCCGCAGACGCCTCGACGACTGGGAGTTGAAGGCTTTACCGACATGCCATCCTACAGCGCAACTATTCCAGGACAAGAGTCATCCTCCACGCAGACATCTACCATCTGGCAACTCACGGAAGCCATGAGGAGTTCAAATGTTCGCAGGATACTAACGGACCATAGCATCATCTCGTTGGTGTACCTCCCCTGTCGAATGGCCATGGCTGAGTGGGCTCTGTACGCAATCTTGATGCAAGCCTACGCTAAGCACTACGAATACTCGTTCAACTCGCTCCCCAGCTTGATCGAAAACGTGAAGAATCGAGACTTCATCGAGCTTCACCGATGGAGACGCCGGAGCAGACAGAGCCTGTATAAACTTCGACTCGTTGAAGCGTTTGTGGTACACTGGCAGACCATGGAGAGGGTTATGGGGTCAAGCGAGAACCCATCAGACGCTCAACAAGCCGACCTTCTCCTTCTGGACATCAAACATATCGCCAATCGAATTGACGAGTACATGAGGTCACTTGAGCTCATGGCTCCAATGGCCACGTCACTACTCCAACTCATGGATTCTGAGCGATCTGTCAGCGAGGCAGTTAATGTTCGGAGGCTAACATATATAGCACTTGTCTTCGTGCCACTTTCTTTTGTTGCCAGCATATTTAGCATGGGAGATGACTTTGCACCTGGCAGACCGGGGTTCTGGGTGTATTTCGCCGTTGCTATCCCCATGGCGCTGGTGGTACTAGCTTTCTTGAAGCTTGATGTTTTGCGACTGCGTCTTGTTTTCGAGTTCTTCCGGAACTGTGAGCGGCTCCGCCAAGGGCGTGGAGGCCCCGAAGCTTCGCTGCCGTAGGGATAGCACTCAACTGGATAACATGACAGAAATAAACAAACGAGTGGACGACAACAAACATTCCCAGAGTCTTAGTTTCCGAAATATCTGCTAGCAACCGCCTCAATCCGATGGTCTCGGTCTGTTGCCACACTATACTACCGCCATCCTGCTCACCTGCGACCACACAAGATCACGAAACTGAGCACCCCGACTTGTTCTCCAACTCCCTCGGGCAGGCAATCTGTTTGTAATCCAAGTCCCAGCCGTTGACGTCGCCTCGGGCCCAGTTCCACCTCCAGTAGCAACCGGCCTGCAAGTTTTGCGGGAGGTTGGCGCATTCGTCCTTGCTGGAGACACCGCCGATGGTGCGGCCCCTGAAAAACATTCAGTTAGCACGTTATACCAAAGACTCATAGGAGGAGTTGGATGTAGGCGGAAACTCACCAAGACCTGCCGTACTGCAGACGGCATCCGTCAAAGACGGGACCGACGCCGCCGCCGGGGGTGTAGATGATGATGTCGTTGGCGTTGTTGGTCGTCTTGTCGCCCTGTCATCTTGTCAGACAAGAAAAGAGACCACCGGAAAAGAGGACTTACACCAATGTTGAGGACCTGCACCTGCATTCGCTTGCCCGCTGCCGGGGTCCCCGAGCGCCACTGCAGCTCAAAGCATTTGCAGCACGCCGTCTTGTCGCGCATGATGGCGAAGCCGTACGAGAGGTTCTCGGCGACGGCGACGGGGGAGTACGTGTCGCAGAGGAAGGCGTTTCCTGGTATGTGTGAGTACCAGAGACATTGCTTTCTAAAAAAGGAGAATAGACATACCGCTCTGGCCACACCCTGGTTTCTCAGTCAGGCCGGCGGCGATGGAGAAGGGCTCATTGTTGATGTTGCAGATGCGGGGAGCACCACTGGTCTTGTCAGCCCAGAGTTCATCACCCCAAAGGACAACCGTCACGGCTTACATCATGGTTTGCTTGTTGTAAGCACCCGCTGCGCTGCTGTCACCGCATGCTGGCTTGCAGCTGTTGTTGTCAGTACTTGTTCATGCCCATCAAGTGACTGAAACGTACCAGTCCCAAGTGGTGTACGACTTGCCGGCAATAGCATAGGCCGGAGTCACCAAAAGGGGAAGCACCGAAGTCAAGGCAAGAAACAACATGGTGTCGGTAGATGGAAAGGATCTCTGGTCGTACAGTCTCCCGGGGATGTGCACAGCAGAACCCAGGATCCGGGAAGACCCAGAGCCACTCTTTTATCCCCAGCAGTATCCCGCCAAGGAATCCTACGGACTCTTCCAGATCGTGAGTCCGGAAGATAACCATCGTCATCCAGCATCTCCCGGGCCAAGAATAGAGGGAAAAGAAGCCCGACACCGGGTTCCGGGGTCTGGCCTCACCTCGTGCAATATCAGCCCATCTCACTCACACCACTTTGTTTGTCTCGATCAAAGACGTGATTCGCCCTCGGGGTATATCAGCGCCTCGGTGTATACGCCTCAAAGTGCTACAAAGTACCATCATGTTGTCATCCAGGAACGCGCTCATGGGGCGCTCAGGGGTTGGCTCCCACCCGGTACCGACCCCTCGGTTAGGTACCACTCGCCTCGGATATTTTCCACGCCTAGGCCATGGCCAGCCCGCGTTGTATATTGACCCACAACCCCGACCCGCGCTCGGGAAAAGCAGCCGCACCAAGCCCACTTTACCGGCAACCAGACTCGGGATGTGATTCGGGCGCATCAACAGCATCTGCCCGTCAACAATAAGAAAAACACCCGTCGGATGTCCCCGGGGATCGGTGTAGGAGACTATCAACGAGCTTGTCGGGACCGTTGGGAGAAAGATAGATTAAACATGTCTATTAATAATTCCTCCTGGTGAAGTGTGTAAAAAACCCGATGAGAATCCCAAGGTATCGTATCATGCAGTTCATGTCCCAACAAATCAGCCGCTCTTTTCCACAACCATTGGCTTCCCCGTACCGCTTCCACTTCCACTGCCGCTTCCACTGGCGGATCCGCCGTCCCGACTCGCCCCGCTGCCGGTGTAGACCTCCTCTTTGGACACCCTGGTCTCGCGAATGACTTCAATGTCCTGACTGTCAAACATGCGCCTGTTTCGTCCTGCGGAGCGGAAAGAGAGCGAGAACTGCGACAGGCGCGTGGAGCGCTCGTTGGAGGGGCCGGAGGAGGTCTTTTCGCGGAGGAAGACGCGCAGAGTTGGGATGCAGGCGGCCATGATGGTGACGGTGGATTCGGCGACGTCCCAGACGAAGAGGTCGACTTCGTCGTCTGCAGTCAAGTATCAGCAAGTGGTCAACGAGGGGGATGAGAGCAGAAAAGAAGAAGGAACCAAGAGGCAAGGAAGAATAGCAGGAAAAGAAAATGACGGCCCGGGAAAGACCTACAAGAGTCTCCGGCTCCGAGAAAAGGGAGTTTAATACACTTGACAATCCCAACAGCGCCAGCCCTACAACACACAGTTAGCTCTCGTTCCTTTGTCCCGACCCAACCCACTCCGAACCCAATTCAGGAGTTCAGGGGCTCACCCCCACCCCAGTCCAAAACACACAACACAAATAAAGAGAAAACTTACACAGCCCCCATACTCATCGCCACCAAAACACCCACCTTCTCCCTCGTCCTGAGCGTAATCGAATACAAAAACGTCCACGGCAGCGCCGCCAGCACAAAATCATACAAACTCGACTGCGCCCCCGTCGCAATCCAAATCTTCGTCCCCACTTTATTATCCCAGCACTCCCCCTTCACATCGGGATCCCACCGCGCGTTGAGAGGCTTGCACTGGATCCACGGGATCATGGCGGACACGCACATGGTTATGTTTAGCGTGATGATGAGGAACCAGACGAAGGCTTTGGTTTTTTGGGTGGTGAGGCGGAGGAGGGAGACGGCGAAGGCGGTTTTGGTGAGGGAGACTGCGGTGAGGGTGGTGGTGGCGCGGCTGTCGAGGATGAGGAAGAAGCGCCGGGTGTCGAGGATGATGAGGTCGTAGGAGTGGTGGCCGAGGCCGAAGTCGTGGACGAGGATGGTGGTGAGGGTGCAGGTTGTTGTTACGGCGATCTGGAGTTTGTTAGTTTTGTGATTTTCTACCTAACAAAAAGTGTAGGTAGGTGGGATCGTGTGAGTGGGAGCGTACCCAGCCGCCTATCAGTATCCAGTCGTCCCACCAGAGGCCGCGTTTAAAGGTCAACTTGACGTAGAGACGGGCGGCCAGGAACAGGCTGGCAAAGGCCATGAGAGACCAGTGGGCTTGCATCAGCATGGGGCCGCGGGTGCTGTGGTCCAGCAGCGCCAGCTCCTCGGGCGAGAGCTCCTCGGTGATGGGCATTTTGAAGGTATTCCCGTGATCTTTTTTGGAAAAAGGATTCTTGGCGTGGCGGGGTGTCGTCGAGGATCTCCCGCGGTCTTGGCGATCACAGGTTCGCAGGATCCGAGTCCACCTTGAGGTTCCGCTCTCACGCTCAAACGTGGTTTCAGCGGCAACACCTCAGATGTCCACGATGGAGGTCGACTTAGACGTTGGCGCGGTGGAGAAGACAGAAGTTAAAAACGAGACTACTGTCAACGTCGGGACACAAAAAACGGGTTTCTCCACATTATAATCGACCGGCCACAGAGCCAAGATACGTCGCGCACAAACTGCTGGGCCGAGCTCGATCGCGGGGAGGGCCAAGCAAAAAAGTCGATGGGTGAGCATCCGGTCCAGGAACGGGCCAGTCTCGCAGAGTGGCCGTCAGTGAGCGAGCTCTGGGTGGTGGGAGGCCATCCGGTGGGGCCTGATTGGCGCGGATACAGCGAAGCGTACCCTGCATCGGGTTAGCACCCCCGCTATGACGGCCGTGCGTGCAGACAAAATGTCTCTCCGACCCCCCCGCATCTTTCGTCTGCCCACCAAGGCGTCGCTCTCAAAAACGACTGGGACAGCCGGACGAGAGGGATTTCACCGGTGAAAGCCACCCGTCGATAGTGGCTGGCTTGGACCCTGGCGTCTGCTGGAAAACGTGCGCGGGATCGATGTCGGTCTGTACGACACGGCGATCTTCAGCGGGCGAACTGGCCTAGAACGGACCCCTAGGGCAGACCCTTCAGCCACCACGAACGGGTGACCGAATCGGGACTGCCACAACTGTCCAACCACGCCAATCTGAACCTGCAACAATTCGATGCAAAATTGTGTTTTGCGTCTGCAGTCCTTTCCTCTGGTCTTTTTGCACGTCCATCGAACCATCCTCCGGCCGTGCTCGTGTCGATGCAGGAGCCGCTGGATGTTTCTTGGGGGTTTTTTTTTTCCAGAAGAGTCTGGTGCATCCCGAGACCAATGCCGGACATAAAAACAACACGACATTGAAAGATTCAGCGAGATCGCCTTACCGGCAGCGTTCCATCCAAGGTCTTGGTCGGCCAAAAACGAGATGGCCAAATCCGGGGTTCTCGATGCCAAGCGCGCAAGAAACAACGTTGGGATATTATCCTCGCTGCTCCACGTGGGCTGGATGCTGACGGTGGCGCTGGGTACACGTCCAAGATCGCTTTGCCCCTGGTTGGCCCAAAAAGCCATCATTGGCACGCATGTTTTGTTGACGCCTCTTACCACGCTGCCATGGGTTGGATCGCGGGTGGCTGGATGGCTCTCGGTCCTCTTGTGTCGAGAACACTGCATGTGCTCTCCACGACGCACTGAAGGTGTGAGCCCGGACGAATTTCGCTCGAATTCCGCACTAGTAGCGGTGAATGATGCATTTGAGCTCGAAAGGCGTCGGCAGTCAGCTCGGGAGATTGGTTCGAGAGTTCCAGGTTGTCAGATTGGTCTGACTGGCGTTTCACGCTGGCCTGTTTTCGGTGGTGATTGACAATGACTTTGGACTTGCACGCCTTGGTGGCGCACGAAACCGTGGCCGCCACTCACATCTGTTCAGCACCTTACTCTAGTGTAAAAACTGGTGTAACACTTGGGTACAGTGCCCAGTGTGGGTACTCGGGGAATCATGACCTCTCTGACGGAACTTGAGAGGCACTGGCAACGGAAATGCGGACATTGACCACGCGCTTCCAAGACCTGTCAGTCATTCTCTTGGGACCGTGCCACCCTCCATCAAGTCTGCAACCAAGCCGAGGTCCAGTCAAGGTCGCTGAGGGTCATGGCCTCAATTCTTGGCCTATCATCTCGCTCATCTCAGCTCCTTTCAGCTTGAAGGCACGAGAACACTTGCTGCTTCTGGAAGATTGAGCCCCTGTGGATATTTCTTGGCCTAGCCGAACTCGCCAAACGGCACAGGTAGTACGAGAAAGACTCAAGCAAAATAACTGACCCCCATTTCCCTGCAAAGCCCCGTGCTGATGTCCACACGAAGTGAAATCGACCAGCGTGCAGGTGTGATGGCTGCGAACTGCAGCGAACCGTGGCACACACGGTTACATTCCGCGACGCCAAACCAGCGCGTGAACTTAAACCCAACAGCACGCACCACGCTCGAGCTTTGCACGGCACAGCCCGCATGCCTACCACGGGAGACCTTCCCATCGCGGACGTATGGCGCACTGACCCTGATACCGCCGTCAAAGCCGGGCTCATCTGCTATTGTTGGCATTGTTGCGCGAACCTCATGCTCATCTCCCTTTTTCATCTCCTCTGCCAAATTCAGCGCAATATTATCCATTTTTCCTGCTCTTCACGCCTGGGATGTTTCGCAAGTCAATATTTTGCCCCGTCTCAAGCGCACAAATGGGAGATGGCGTCCTCGCAGGCCTCTCATCAACCGACGCTCTCATGAGATGGCTATGTCTCCCAGATGTCCATGGACGGAGAGAGGGAGAAATTGCGGCGCAAGCTTCATCTACCGTCTTGGACACCGAACCATGCTGCGCACGGCATCTTGACTGCGGTTTTGGTCACGGCTTTTGCCCCCGACCAACCACGTGGCTAGCAGATCTCGCGATACAGCCACGACAGGCCGTTGGGAAAATGTCGATTTTGTGCGCCAAGGAGGCACGACTCCCGCCATGAAGCGACGATTCATCATGAAGTAAATACGTGGTGAAATGCGCCCCCGGCCCAGTGCTAAGGGATGTGTCTCCGCTTCAGTGGTATCGCTGCGCCCCTATCGCGTTGAATTGAGCCTGCCAATCCCCCCTCGGTTAATACCACAAAGTGGACGTGACACAAGACTGCCACCAACCAGAGGTGCCACTCACTCTTTTGCCGAGACGGTCGGCAAAACAGAGCCGATTTTCGAGAAGGATTCCTGCCTAACACTGCCATTCGCTTCAGGAGGCCTCTTGCTTCTTTGCATGGCATTCGTCAACTGTTACACAGGGCTCAATGTGACGTCGACTGTGCCGCAGACAACTTGAGTTATAAGACGGCCGTGGTGTTTCCAAGTGTAACACGAGATCATCGTCAGCGTCGACTTATTACCAATCCACCACTTCAACAACACTTGCAAACCTTCCAACTACAAACACTTCACAGAACATCGTCAAGGACTCAAATCACCACCGATGGTCAACACTTTTACCTCTCCCCGCGGCCTCGACATCGAGTCGACCCACTCGTCCAATGGCCACGCCGGCAAAGGCCCCGAGACCTACCCTTACCGTCGCGGCCTGAGCTGTCTGCTCCGCGGCCTCTTCGGCATCTGTTCCGCCGCCGTTCTCGGCGTGAGCATCCACCTCCTCACCAGCAACACCTTTGAGGATAAAATTGCCAAGACCGACTTTGTAGCGCCCATCCTCGCTGTATGTTTTCCCTCGCAGTACTCAACTCCACCCCTAATTACCTTCAACTCCACCCCTGATTACCCCAACTCTACCCTCCCTCGTACTGTGCTAACACACCTTACAGTCCGGCGCCTCCTTCCTGCTCAACTACTGGGCCCTCATCCTCGGCATCCTCCGCCGCTATGGTCCCAAGGGGTACTGGCGCTGGATGCTCGTCGCCGATCCCATCCTCGCGGCTTTGGCGCTGTGGGCGTTTGTCTTGTGGGGGTACAATCTCCGGGACAACGTCCCTCCGGCGCCGCCCACGAGGGATCGGAATGGTCGGCTGGAGGAGGATCTGAAGCCCATGCTGAGGTTGTTGATTGGGGTTACTTGCTTGATTCTTGCGTGAGTCTTCCATACTCGGATCAGAACTGCAAAAGGGGGATTGTGATGGGAGACTGACAGGGACTTTGGCAGGATCTTCCACCTCATCGCCACCATCGGCGGTCTCTGGGGTATTCGTCTCGTTGCCAACAGGCGTAAGGCGTTTGAGCAGCATGGTTATGCGGCGCTGCGTGGGTCCAAGTTCCTGGCTTGGGCGAATCCCCATCGCTCGAACAAGGTTACGCACACGGGGTATCCCGAGCCCAACTAATGATGACATGACTGTGATATAACGACGGGAAGGAGTAATCTTGTTTGGCTGTTGATGAGTGGGGTGTGGTATGGAGTAACATAGAGGTCTCTTTGTTGCGGATACTCGGCTTTAGCTTCTTCCTTTGTCTTGATACCGCCGATACCTATTGAGATTGACTTACACGAGAGACATGTTCGGGCACGAGCAGTCCACGCCCACAACACAAACATATATAAAGGCAAATTGACGGAGATGCACTCTCTACCATGATGACCCAGGTCTTCTCTCCCTTTTCTTTGTGCCTCCCCTGTCAAGACCCAGACTCACCCCTATCCGTCAACTCAGTTTCACCACTGTCCAACCCCTCTCTGTCCCGCCTGCGTCGCATATACCGCCATGTCACCCACAGCGTCACCACCGCCACGATCAGACCAACAATGGGGACCACCGTCCCAATGGCAATCGTCTCTTCTCTTGTCAGGCCCCCTGACGAATCTGCCCCTGATGTATCTCCCCCTGCTGAACCTGTCCCCGATCCTATCGTAGGTTCCGCCCCAGCTGTACCCGTACTGGTACCCTCCGCTAAGGGACCAGTTGTCACAGGGCGTTTCCCCTCCCACCCCTGCCCACAGTACTCCTGCAGTATCTTCGTCGCAAGACCAGGTCCGATAATCCCATCGCACTTGTCGTAGCAGTGTCTTGACATGGCATCGTGAAGCTCGACGGACGCTGTCCCGTTGGCGCAGATACAACTCACTGGGTTGACGGGGTCGCAGGAGTGTTGCGCTTTAAAGGATGCTGAGGGCGTGATGGCGCATTCGGTGGCACAGGGTTTGATGGATCCGGCGGTGGTGTATGCCGGGAAGTTTTGCATGGGGGTTTCTGTCGGCGTGGCTGTTGTTGCAGTTGCTGTCGTTGATATTGCTGCGAGGAGCTTGATTATCAAGCGAAGGGGGAGGAGTTTGCGAGTGGCGGCCATGGTGACTTGGAGGTAAAGTTGTGATGCCGGGCTCACCGGCTCACCAATATCTTGCGGTTGCGACGAGCGTTTGAAGAGGTTGAGGACGTACAGATGCCAGGGATTCTCCCGTCTTCCTCCGTCGCGTTATTGCTCGGTGGAAGGAAACCCCTGCAAAGGGAAAACCGCTTTCGACGGTTTTACAGCTGGACGGAATATATGTACAGGCCGACTTGACCCCCAAGCCACATGACTCTGAGCCTCACACGTGGTCTCACTTCGGGCCACCGGATGACGCGGTGGCTGAACGCTCACCGAGCCGTGTAACCTGAGCCCCTTCTTTTGAGCTCACATCAGCCAATTGACCCTAACTCGGCAACTTCCATGAAACACAGTCTCACAAGGCCAAGTCAGCTACTGATTGAGGTCCCTGCGCGGTGGCTTCCAATCAGCTATGACAGCCTGGTTGTGGTGGCTGCAGTGGTGGCTGAATCTAGGCACCCCAAACCCAACTGCATGGAGGCTCAGTGAGACACGGCGGGGACCGGAACAACTGCTCCTGTTCTTTGACATTGACGAAATGTAGGCATACACACCCCTCCATAGAAACAAAAGCTTTGGAAAGTCCATGGCCATTCTCAATCAACACAGCAAGCCCAAACGAACCAGCGGCAAGGGAAGAAGACACGATCATACCTCATGATAACATTAACGATAGTCGCACAGTGTGCATAATACTGTTGTACATAAAACCCAAAGTTCCCTGCCCATGCCCGGGTCATCCCTTTTGGTATCTTGACGCCCGCCCTTGATGCACCGACCCCTGAACGCCGTAAACAGATCCATCATGTCCAACCCTTGCCCATAGTTCCTCGTGCATTGTCCTGTTTCCATTCCATGCCATCCATTACCCCATCCCAATATGAACCCTGGCAATCCCCGACAGACTATAACGCCCTCGGCGCGTCCTCCCTCCTCCGCCTCCTCAAAAACTCCTCGTGCTCGGCATTGTGATAGACCTCCTTCTCCACCTGGCGCATATCGATCTGCGCGACGGCCTCGTCGCCGTCAAAGATGCGCGCCACTTCTTCGAGGGTGGGGCCCTTGGTCTCGACGTAGACGAACCAGACGAAGATGAGCTGGAAGGTGTCCCAGATGGTGTAAAAGAGCATGAAGTTCCAGTGGTTGGGGAGGCGTTCCCAGGCGAGTTTGTTTGTTTGGCTGTAACGTGTTAGTCATCATGGCGAGAAAAGGGTAGGAGTCTGGAAGAGGTGTGGTTGAAGGAGGAAAGGGGGGAAGGAGGGGAAGAGGTAAATGAGAAAAGAGGGAGTGGAAGAGGGATGAAAAGAAAAAGAGGGAATACATACTTGCCCAACGCCAACACAGCCTGCACCGTGATATTCATAATCATCATCCCCTTCGCCCTCAAATGAAACGGCAACACCTCCAACGCATACGCCACCAACAGCCCCGAGAACCCAATATCATAAAAAATCCCAAACAGCCATATGAACCCAAACTGCGTGTACCCCCACAACACGCTCGTCTCATTGGTCATCTCATACAACGCCCCCGTAACGGTCCAACACGCCATGCTAAACACCATCCCAAACGTCGACACCAGGAACAGCGGTCTCCTTCCGAACCGGTCGACGTTCAACGCGGCCGCGATGGTGACGAACAGATCCAGCGCAATTTTTCCCGCCGACATGGCGAGTTTCTGCTTCTCCTGCTCGTCTTTGAGACCGGCGCCCTTGTATATCACATTCATGTAGTTTGAAAAGAGCGCGTTGCCGCTGTACTGGCTGATCACGCCGAGGGAAATCACGATTGCCAAACGCCAGCGATTCCCCTTTGTCTTGAGGAAGTCGACGTACTTTGTCCCCTTGTCGATGTCTTTTTGGATCTTGATGGTTTCTTTGATCTCGCGGAACTCGAACTGCACCGTGGCGTTGTTGACGTCGCCGCCGGCGTGCCACTTTGCAAGGGTGCGAAGGGCTTCTTCGTGGCGGTCCTTGTTGATGAGGTAGCGTGGACTTTCAGGGACGAACCAGATGCCGCAGAACTGGATAAAGGAGGGGACGACTTGGAGGAAGGTGATGGCGCGCCAGGAGTAGTCGTTCATGATGTGGATGGTGCCGAGGGCGAGGCAGGACACGAACAGGGCGCCGGCGTTCCAGAGGCAGTTGTAGATGGCTGTGACGACGCCGCGGTGCTGCGGGTGGCAGATTTCGGTGAGGAGGAGGGGGGAGGCCATTTGCGAGAGGGAGTTGCCGAAGCCGAGGAGGAAGCGGCCGCCCATGTACACTGACGGGGTTAGAAACGAGAGGGGAATGAAGACAAGCTAAGAGACTCACTCCCGTAGCCGTTGCAGAACGCGGTCAGGAACCCCCCCGTCATCATGATGCAGGTCCCAATCATGATGGCAACACGACGACCGTACGTATCGGCAATGAACGGCGTGATGAAGAAGGAAAGCACCGAGCCAATGTTGAACATGTTGACCATGATGGCCAGCTTGCTGTCGAGTATCGCATCCCCTTCGAGCCCAGGATTGTCCCTCAGCTCGGGGAAGAAGTAGTAGTTCCACGCGCGGATGTGCTGCGAGATGTTGAGGAGCATGCCGTCGTAGCCCGTCGTGGCCGAGGCGATCATGAGGATGGTGGTGAGGCCGTAGAGCTTTCGCAGATGGGGCTCCCGCATCCAAAAGACGCGCTGGAAAAGGGGCTGCTCGACGCCATCGTCGAGTTCGAATTCTTCGTCGGGCGACGCCGTGTCGCGAGGGTTGGACCGGGGCTCCGAGGGCCAGGAGGTGATCGTGTGCCGGGGGTTCGACCCCTTCGACGCCATTTTGTCTGTCGTTCAGTATAACTATCGTCCAGTATAACTCGGCCGTGGTGTTTCGACAGAGAACAGACCAGGCGGGAACCGGGGAGGAATGGCATATATGAAGACAGGATTAACAGATCTGTGTCCGGGGGAGCTCGCAGTATCACTGCCTGGGCATCCTCCTGGATGACTGTCGACCCCGGTCCAGCCAACATGATCACCGTCTCGGTATAGTCTGCCCATCTCTGGCCCACTTCAACCCCGGAGTGACAGGGGACAATAATGGAGGGTGGACTGCAACGGCGACTGGCTTGGACAGAGTGATACTGTGGCGCCTTGGCGGCACCGCGGTTTGGGCCGACCGTGGTAGCGACTGGGCGGAACTCAATGCGTTGAGAGACGTTCCCAGCTAGGCATGGTGGGACGCTTGGCGTACGGCCCAGACGGCGAGGGCGGACATGCGACGCCGAAGAGTTGCTGGAAAAACGACGTGAGTGGTTGCTACGGATCCGTACGTTGACTACCGTAAACCACAAGCAGACTGGTCGATGGGGAGCAATCTAGATAGAGTGGCTCACAACCATCAGCCTGGTTTTGCGACCCGTGCTGGTCAACTACCGTGCGACCAACCGGCTGTATCTGCACAACACCGTCCATTGAGTATCCCAAGGGATGCTCCCTGCGTCCCCACAGACTTGAGGGATATCTATTCCTCGACTCATGCCTCGACTGACGGCTTGGCTGGTATGCTCCTCGAGTAACTCATCTCGGCTGTCACTTGGAACTGGAAAGTCGGGAACGTATCCACTGCCCCTCTTGCGAGGCGCTTCCCCAGGACAACCCCCAGGACCCCAGGTTTCCCCAGGCGACACTTGACATGGAACTGACACGCCTTGACATGGAATGCGGAGATTCTGTGTCGTGCAGCGTGATATCCGCGCTACCCAGACCTGGCCGCCGGAGGGTGCGCCATGACGTTTTCGTCTCTTTGCCTCTGCAGTCTCCGGCGAGCGGTTGTGAGCTTTCGCTGGAAGAAGGCCCGGATGGTAAAATGGCAAAATACGGCGGAGGCTCGCGCGCCAATGGCCGGCGGAAAAGAGGACGACCTCGTTGCCACCCGTTGTCGCCTGGCGATAGCGAAGTGTGTGTGCTACTAACTGGAATATGGAAAATAATCGCCGAAGAGGTCAATGAGTCTCGGTCGGCCGTTTGCGCAAGCTTGCGGCAAAGATGCGGCGTTTTTCTCGTGAGGCCGGGGTGAGGCCTGGTTGTTTTGTCGATTTCAGGAAATGGGAGTCGAGTCGTCAGTCGAGTCAACCCCGGCGAAGCTTTCCGGGCCCTGCATTTCCGCCTGTGCGCACCGCACTCATGTCGGCCAGCGCCCGACAGGCGGACTGGGATCCTTCGGGATGCGCCCGAAGAAGGAAGAAGCGTGCAGGTGCAGGACTGCGAATCACATTGCTGCGGATGGAAGGACGTCCACTGGTGGACAGGTGAAGGAGGGGGCGTTGGTTGTGGGGTTGGTGTGGGTTTGCGGAGGCGGGGCTCACCGGGCCCACACTGGACTTTCTGCAGGCGGAATTGCTTCTTCCCGCGCAGCAGCCTGCGGGGTCTGGCCAGCGTCTGCCACCCTTCCAGAGCTTCTCACAAGGAGAAAAGTGAGCTCGGCTTGCCAGCGGCCGCTCAGCCAAGTCGGGAGCTTGCCCGATCGAAAAACGGTGGACGCCTTCCGCAAGCCACCACACCAAATGGAAGGAGCCAACCCGGTTGCACCTGCCAACCCTTTTGGGAGAAGTGCAGCACGTGCCGACGCCTTTCGATGCCCCTCTGCGGCACTCCTATCTGTGGCCTTTCACAACACAATCCTCAAATGCTCGAGTTTTGGATGAGCGGCGAGTGTCCCACGTAATCGCAATTTCCAAGTCCATTTTTATCGCGCCTTGACAGCACCTTGACCCATTTGGGGTGTGACGACGAGATGAGGTTGGTTTGAGAGTTGTGGGCAAAAGTGGACCAACTGCTCCGCCGCTTGTCCCTGCCCCACGTGGGAATCCGGCCCGCCAGTCCAGCGGTCGTCATCTCGTGTTCACCCCAGACGCCAACTCCTCACGCTCCATCCGTACCAAACTTGCGGAAGCTGTCTCGTCTCCATTCCTCGTCTCCCTTCCAATGGGTGTCCTTCTTTTGCAATTGTTACCAATGGCTACCTCGTCGCGTCATGAAGGAAACCTCGCTTCTGTCCCTCAATCGACACAGTGCCATTGAGCCCACTGCCCCTCCATCGAACCCCGGAATCGCTTTTCGGCTCCGAGTCTGAGGAGGAGCCCACTGGAATGCCAGGAGGCTGCGCCGCTGCCCATCACCTACAAGTCAGCCTACACCTCAAATTGCGCCCACAACCGTGTGTGGTTCACGTTTCGTGGGTGCGCATCCTTGGACGTGCTTGGTCACCCCTGACTGCGAATTGTGTCAGTGCTCGATCAGCCGTCTCGGCATCGCATGCGACACGGCGACGATGCGGACAAAAGTCAGGTAGCGGGGCGGTTCGACCACGTCCTTGGAACATGGAACACGGGAGAGATGACGAAAGTTGGAAACATGTCTGGTTGGTGTCTGTGCCGTGAGTGCGATGATCTTGAGGTCCAGTTAACTGAATGCGGACTTTGGTGGGAGTGAGGGTTAGGGTGCGCAACGCCTCGCGGGGGACCAAAATTGCAGTGAAAGTCAGGCTCCGGTAAAACGCCCTACCTACGTGAATACAGCCAATTAGATGCGCTTTCTCAGCATCAGCATCCGACCTCTTCCAGCCCCTTTTCCCGGGCAGTACTAATTTAGTTCACGCCACCAAGGTAGGCACCCGTAATCTTAAGCACCCGCTAGATACTAGTACCGTAGGTTCAATCGAAACATTACCAGGCACTATGAGTCCCTTACAATGATCTGAGTGGCATACGACTTCCAGCGGTTCCTGACAGCTCAAGGGTTAGGGTGTGACATGGAATGCCTCGCGGAGGGCCAAATGCAGTGAAAATCCAAATCGCTTGATGTCTTCCCCTCGAACCTACTCCAAAGTCATCTCTCGAAGTTTCAATACCTGCTACCTAGCTACGATACCTAGAGTGCCAGCGCCATCCTCTACGGGTATCCAGACTTGTATTGGAAATGAGGGTTAGGGTGCAACAACACCTCACAGGAGGCTAAAAATGCAGTGATTGTTGGCGCAATGTCCGTGGTACGGCCGCCCCTAAAAAACGCCTGCGACGCTAATTCTTCGAAGGACAGTGGTCAGAAACACCTTTGCAGCGATCCGGGTTCAACTTCAGCAGAAGAGGCGCCTGGTTTTCATCTGATGTGCCTGTAACTCTATCGTTGCACTGTATTTACTCAATTTCTTAGGTCACTCCCCCCCTTTTGTTTTTTTCCGAGTCGAATCTACCACAACTCACAAACCGGCTCCTTCACCTTACAACCAAACGCCTCCTTGAACGCCCTCGAATTGGCCGTCGTCCCCATGACCCTCACCGCATTCGGCGAATGCACCCCCGTCCTCGTCGTCACCCTCAGCATATCCTCACTCGCCAATCCACACCAGAAATTCCCATACGCCATAAAGAACAACTGTTCATCCGTCCAGTCTTCCAACCCCGGCAACGCCATATCCACATTCCCGTCCATTTTCCTTCTTAGCTGCCACGCCTCCCACGCCGCCACGATCCCCGCTGAATCAGCCTCATTCTCACCGAGCGTCTTCTGCCCATCCATTTTAAACCCCGTGCTATTCGGCGTCTTCCCATCGTTGGGGTAAGCAGTCATATTCCCAAACTGCTCGACGAAGCACTTTTCCCTCTTTAGATACTCAGCAAGCACATCCTCGCTCCACCAGTTCGTCAGTTTTCCCGTGCCGTCGAAGTTCTTGCCGTTCTTGTCGAACCCGTGAGAGACTTCATGACCTGCTACTGCCCCGAAGGCGCCGTAGTTTATTGCCGAGGGGAAGTCGCCTCCGAAGACGGGGGATTGGAGGATTCCCGCCGGGAAGGTAATTTGGTTGACGTCCCAGGAGTAGAAGGCGTTGACGATGAAGGCGTAGGAGGTGGACCAGTCTAACCTGTCGGTAGGATGGCCGAGGAGTTTGAAGTTGCGGAGGAGTTGGGCGGTGTTGGCGGTTAGTTCGTTGTCGAAGTGGGATGTGGTTACCGGGGTGTCGGCGTAGTATTTTTGTAAGACGTCCGGGTTGGTGATGTTGGGGAAGTCGGTGGGGTATCCGATCTTTTGGACGATTTTGGTGACCTTGTCGATGGCTTTTGTGCGGGTGGGTTCGTCCATCCAGGAGAGGGATTTGAACTTGGCGGTGTAGACTTGGCGGATGTCGGAGATGACTTGGTTGGAGAGGTCTCTGTCATGTGCGGAAAAGGTGTGTTCGATGAAGAAGCGGGAGAGGATCCAGCCGAGGTTCATGGAGACGAGGGAGAGGCAGGATTTCCAGCGTGGTGCGGGCTCGACGGTGATGCTGATGCCGCGGAGGGAGTCGCGGAGTTTGGTGTATGGTGCGAAGATGTCGTCGGCGAAGACGGCGTGGCGGGTTTGGAGGATGACGGCCCATTCGAAGTATGCTTCGATGGTTTCTCGGGGGTAAGATGACAGAACTTTGGTCAAGTTTCCTAGGTAAGGGGTGTACAAAAGAACGTCAATGTCGGCGGTGAGGTTCGGGGGTGCAAAGGCGGCGAAGAGCTTGGTGACGGCGAGTTCAGGGGCGAGGGCGTCGGCTTTGGAAAGGGGGAGTTTGGAGGCGAGCTCGTAAAAGGTCTTGTTGCTGGGAGAAGAGATGGCGTAGAGATCAGTTTCCAGTTTCGCAATTTGACGGGCCTGTTCAGTGTAATTTGTGGTTGTGTTGCCCCCCTGAACGGCCTGCATGATGCCGGCCATAACAGGGACATATTGGTCCTGGACGACTGATGCGTTGGTGTAAAGATCGGACCTTGGCAGTCCAGTCCACGCACTAAACTGCAGGTTTGGCAACTGGACGTCGGGGTCGTCGAGGTCGGAAGCAATGTAGATGCCGGTGAGGGCGGAGCCTCCGATTTGGGTGACAAAAATGGAGGGTGCCGACCAGTCAGGACCGCCAAACGTCTTCTTCAGCCGCTCCAGGAGATCCTTGATGGGCGCAATTCCCACCTTGGTAAGTGTGTCTGTGTCCATGCACGCCTTGTAGGATGTCTGCAGCTTCACAAAGTTCTCCTGGTCCACAGATAGATCCCGTCTGTGGAGGTTGCGCGGCGAAAAGTGCGAGTGAGACGAATCGCCCGGGTACTCGCCCTCGAGAATCGACCGCAGGAGATCATCGCCTTTCATGCTGAGGTCCGTCATCCGGTCGAACCCGAGCTGGGTTGGCGGGATCGTGTTTCTGGCGCGCCATCCGCCACACACCATTTCTTCAAAGTTGGTGCATGGGTCGAGGTCCTTGTAGTTTGGCGCCAGATTCTTGACGTAGTCCTCTGCCAGCTGGATGCATGCTGGCGTTGTGCACAATGCACGCGTGATGTTTTTGATAGCAACCATGGTGATCTCGAGTATCACTCTGCAGATGACTCGGAGTGATTGATGAGCGTCTAACTTCCAGGACGAGGGCGACCCTTATAAGCTGACCGGAGCTTCTTTTGACATTCGGGGCAAGATCTCTTGGCTTCAGCCGATATACCATCGTATACAATATAGTGAGGCTTTCCGCGCATATGCCGGAGCCCAGGCGTGGCTCAACAGCATTATGGATCGCCGCGTAATCTATCGGCATCTACCCGTCCACTGTGAGTGGGCGCTCCTTTGCTGCGGGACCATGTTGCATGGGGGGGGATCTAGGCTGAATCCATCCCGGGGCTCAGCTAAAACGTGATGACTACGCCGCTCAGCTGCAGTCAACACTTGAACGATATTCGCTCAACTCCACTGCGAAGGGACTACTGGTAATACCTCAAAATCCGAGTGTTGAGAGGTAAGCTGCAATACAACTCACCTTGAAAATGAGGTGAGACGGCATGCAACTAGCAATCTTGTCTTGCCTCCAAGCCTTGTCCAATGGCGTGTAGCGTACTTTAGATTTACCCGCTCCAGTGGTAGCAGTGCTCCCGTTCGTGACAACTCATGACGGTACTCAGCTCGATGCTCTAAGCCACTTCTCAACAGAAGCCGTTGATGCAAAGATCACCAAGCAACATCTAGAACAGCGTGAACTATGCCCAAGATTAGGCTGCACAGAATCAAATTTGTGATTAGGTTTCAATGAGGTTGACTGAGGACGTTGCCATCTGATAACACTTGTACTATCACGTTCTAGAATTGACAACAACCATCTTCCCCTTGGCCAACCCCTCCTCCATGTATCGATGGGCCTCCTGAATCTCTTCAAAGGCAAACACCTTGAACGGCTTGGCGTCAAACTTGCCGTCCGCAACCGCCTTGACAATCTTCCTCAGGGGAACATCCGAAAGCGGGAACTCGGGGTTCCCAAACACAAAACTGCCAAAGAAGCTGAGATGCACCCCGCTCGCCATCTGCAACAGCGGGTTAAAGTCCTTGATCGGATCCAACCCCCCGAGCCACCCCGCAAGACACACCCTCCCGTCCCTCATGACCATGGTCAACGACTCGACAACCGTGCTATTCCCCACAAGATCCAACACCTTGTCAAACTTGACCACCTCCCCCTTTTCCTCCTCCAACCTCCCCGGCAGGCCCTCCCCCTCCAATACCACCTCCACCACCCCCATCCCCTTCAACTCCTCCACCCTCTCCCTTCCCAAAGATCTCACCGTACCCGTAACCACCGCCCCAGCATCCACCGCCAAATTCACCGCCGCCCTCCCAAACGCCGACCCCGCCCCCCTAATCAACAACCTCTCCCCCCTCTCCACCCCCAAATTCCGAAACACGCACGTCCACGCCGTACAATAACTCTCCGGCAGCGCCGCCACATCCCCCCACCCCAACCCTATAGTATCCCAGCCCTCCCAGTCCTCCCCCTCCTCCACCAAACACACAACATTCTCCACCCTCGCAACCGTATACTCGGCATAACTCCCCGCCCTGGTCCTCCCCAGCCCCCCCATGACACTAGCAACTGGTACTCCCAAGGGAAACTCCCCGGAGGGACAAGAGGCTATGGTGCCGACGCATTCGATACCGGAGATGGGCACGGATTCGGCCCATTCGCCGCGGCGCATGTGCATTTCTGCGTGGTTGATGCCGAAGGCGTGGATTTTGATGAGGGCTTCGCCCGGGGAGGGGGTCGGGATGGGGAGGGTAGTGATTTGGAGGGTGGAGGGGGGGCCTGGGCGGGTGATGAGGATTGCGCGCATGGTGGAGGTGGGGGTGGGGGTTGGAGGGGACATGGTGAGTTTTTTGTAAGTTGTTGTTGTGTTGGGGGGTTGTGGTGTTGTTTTGGACTGGAGAAGGGTGTGAGTTGTTGTTGTTGGGAGCGGATGGAGTTGGGTTTGATGCCAAGGTGAGTCTTGGGTTTTATACCAGTGTTCAACATGAAGGTAGGGCTGTTCTGGTCAGCGTTTGTCTCCGCGGAGTTGACAGACGGGGCCACGCCCTTTGGCTGGCATGTGTGATTGAGACGGCCCAAACAGGAAATCTTGATTCCACACCCGAAATGACCGACAAGAGCGTATGCGGGCGCTGAATAAGAGGCAGTGACACAACATGACTGTTCATTTGGCATAGGGAACACTCCGAGTCCAAGACTTGAAGAGCTGGACATCCAATTGTGTCGACCGACTCTCTCAGGGGCAGGGATACTCTGAAAGCAAAGCACTGCAGATGGTGGAGGTGACACCCCCTGGGTGCCGTCGAAGTAAAGTTCCTTAATTACCAGTTTCCCGCCCATGTTCGCTCGCAGCACCCTGACTGGACTTGAGCTCCTGCTTTTGATCCTCCACCATGGCCGAAGCGACATCTAGGTCCGGGTCTGCCCCGGAAATTTCGGATAGGATGCCCAACGCCTTGGCGCGGCTCTGGGTTCTGGTCTGCCCTTGGCCTGCCGGTCCGGGGTATGGTCCGCTGTCATCAACGTCTAGCATCGACCGGATTCTGTACGGTGTAACAGATGGTCCGGACTCAGATAAAGAAGGCTTATGCGTCCCGAGCGGCGCTGGGGGCGACCTTGGGAGGATGCCCGCAGCTTCAAGTTTATCCTGGGCGGGAGGTGAAAGAACCGGTCTACCTCGCCTTCCTTCCAATATCGCAAGGACTTCTCGTCTTTCTTCATCGAGCATTGCCTCTATACTCATTGTGGGGGTTGTCTTCGTGCTTGTTTTGGGTGTTGCTTTCGAGTCTTTATCAACCCAGTGATTCTTCTCGATCTGGTGTTGTCGAAGGTTGTCTGGCCTGTTCCTGTACTGGCTGGTGCATCCTGGGTAAGGGCACTTGTAAATCTTCGGGGGCTCTCCGCTGTGCTGCAGTTTCTTGTGCTTGGCCATGCTCCCCTTGAACCACTGCGGATCGCCTTTTGGCCGGTAGCCGCAGATATCGCAGACTTCATCAGAAGCCACGTCTTGTGTCTTTTGGTCCAACGGTGAGACCTGCTCTTGTTGTTCGGTAACATGACTCGGACTAGTCGAAATAGCTGTCGGTGAATGTACCTTTGTTGCAGCACTTGGCGAGGTAGAGCGGTGCTCGAAGGGTGACCAGAATGATTGTCCAGGATCGATGCGGTGGGTCGGAGATGATGTACCAAAATACTCGGAGTCCCCGACCGCCTTTAGGTCGAACGACGGGACTTGCTCTTGTTGTTCGGCAACATGACTGGTCGAACTGGCTGTCAGTGAATGTGCCCTTGTTGCAGAACTTGGCGAGGTAGAGCGGTGCTGGAATGGTGACCAGAATGTTGCTTGCTCATCGATGCGGTGGATCGGAGATGATGTACCAAAATACTCTGGTTCGTCAGGGGTGCTAGATATGGGATCCTCGGCGAGTGCATTAGGCTGAGACACAAGCCCGATATGGATATCCATTTCATCTAACGAGGCTTTCATGATCCTAACTTGCTCGTCGGAGATCGCGGCCCCTGCAGGAGGAACCTCCGAGCCAATATCACGAATTTCCCGCGGCGGAAAATGTTCCTCGGGCTCGGGCGGTAAATGATGTCCATCACTCTCAGACTCACCCTCCGAGTCAGAACTTTCGTCTGAATCAGGGAAAGTCTGAGGCAGAGCAAATAGTGACAGCTGTTCTTGGTGTCGACCAACGTGTCGTTGGTATTGCTTCTCTGACCGCAACACGACATCCTCGTCATCGCAGAGAGGGCAGCGCAGGGTACTGCTGTTCGCCAGGACGCGCGGTTGTGCTGACAGTTTGACTGTCATATCCATTTCAGCTTCAGTTATCGACCCCGAATGCTCTTTGGCGATATGTGTTCGATATTCTGAGGGAAGGTTGAACGATGTCGATTCGCATCCGAGAAGACAGGTGTATGTGACCCAGTGTTGTGTTCGGGTGTGTTCCATCCAATGATGTCGCCTTGAGAACTGTTGGCCAGGAGTGATGCAGTCTTTCTCAAGACAAATGTATGGCTGGAGGTCTGAGTAGATGTGCTTTCTGTTGTTGTGGTTAACCTCGGTTATGGGATCATGGAGGGCTGGCGACTTGCCTCCACGCAATCCTATCCTCAGCCACGATGATCATGTAGCAAAACTTGCATTGGAATGGCCTGTCTTGCGCCTCTTCTGGGAGTTTTGGCATCTTCAGTCCATCCTCGCCGGAAAAGGACGTGGCGTATGAAGTCTGAGACGCCCCCGTGTCGGATCGGTCATCTTCGAGGACGGCCGGAAGGTCGGCTTGTTCGCCCAAAGGACCCGCATCCTTATCCTTCAGATGGTTAGGAATCGATGAAGCCCGGGTTTCGCCGTGACTGCTGGCTGTGTCGTTTTCGTCGAGACCACGGGAGAGTTTGGCGTGGTGGGATTCCCGATATCGAAAGTATTCTCGCCGCCTCGACAAGGCTTTTCCCAATCGCTCTGCAAGCCAAGGTTCCACTGTCGGCCACTTGGACTCGATATGTGCAATATCAAAGGGCTCAAAAACCGCGGCGTCGGCAGAGCGTAGCTTGTCGAATCGGTCGTGAGGGGCTGGCGTCCTGATGACCAAGGTCAGGCGGAGAAGACAATCCACAGCATCGGCCACCCCCTCGGTGACAATCTGGCCCATCTCGGTCTTGGGACCATCCCAATCGGCATCGTCTTCAATGGACTCTTCGTCATCAAGCCGGTCCCATGGTATTTCGTCGCCCGTGGCGATGGCGATGATGCGGGTGAGCAAGGTGCACAGCTCGTCGACAAGGTCTTTTACCTGCTTCCTAATATGGGAAGAGTCTCTAAGGCGATAGTCGAACGACCCAGTGCCGGTTTTGTGCGCGCCAATACTGCCCGACCAGACCCTGAACTTTGTGTTTTCATCTTGAAGTCGTCGATGGATCCACGGTTCTGAGAAGTCCAGCGCCGAGGCGGGCCCGGCGAGCTCCCGAAAAGAAGACAGCGCGCGCGCGACGCGGCTGGCGATGCTATCGGCGCTGGCGTCTCGGTCGCTCATGTTCATGTTTGATGACCGGGTTCTGCCTCCATCGCAACTTCCCACTCGAGTAAAACGACTGCGGGGTTCGGCCAATTTGGGCTGCAGTGTCGCGCGAAATGCGGATAACGCGACGAATCAGGTCTCTTGTGCTGCCGAGGAAGGCGCGTACTGGCAGTCACGAGATTTCCCCGGACGCTGGGCTGAGCCCCTCTTTCCTCGTTCCTTCCTCAAACTTGCCCACATTGCCGCCAAGGTCAAGCTGGCTTCCACCCTCATCGCACCCGGTCAATACACTCCCCTTCACCATGTCCGGCTTTGAGATTGCAGGCATCATACTGGCAACCATTCCCATCTTGACGCCAATTGTCCAGAACACGGTCCGCAGCCTGTCGACTCGACGGTACGACCAGCAGCTGCAGAGGCTCATCCGCAACCTCAAGACCGAGCAAGTCAATCTTCAGAATGTCGTCGAGAGGCTTCTTGACGGACTAGTTCCAGCTTCCCAAATCCAGGCCATGATCAACGACCCCATGGGCGACCTTTGGCGGGACCCAACAACAGCGTTAAGAATTCGGGGTCGCTTGTGGGACCGTGCCGCACTCGAAACCTTTGAGACCACCATCCAGAGCATCAAAGACTCAGTTGATGACCTACGCAAAAAGCTCCAGGAGCACAGCAGTTCCAATGCAATGCTGACTCGAGCAAGGTTCCAATTCTCCAGCTACGATAAGAGTCTCGCCGAGATCAAGGCCGGCATCGCCAGTCTCATACTCTTGACAAGCGAGAGCATCAAAATGGAGCCATCACGAAAAACCCGGTCTCAGGGGCCATTTCTCACATTCCTCCAAGCAGCCTCGCGAAGCCTACACCGCGCCATCCAATCCGGGCTACCTTGCCAGTCGCAGTGCCACCACGGAGTTGGGCTTCGGCTCAAGAACAGGAAGTCTGTCCTCAACCCCCACGGAAACGAAGAAGAGATCATGCAGGGCTTAGAATTTGAGCTCGCCATCTCCGGGACTCCAGCTACGGGAAATGAAGGACTGTCCTGGCGGGAAATTCTTGTCAAGTCAGCGCCCGTCACGCCAGCAGCTGATCCCATCCCCACCGAATCCACCACGACAACACCAACAACTGAACCTCCTTCTCGGGCCCCAGTTCGCCCCGCACTGCAGACAAGATTGAAGTCCGCCCTCAAATCAACATCAAAAAGAACGAGCACAACAAGAATTGTGGACTTTGGCGTCACCATGGCCCTACCACTCTCAGCCGTAGCTACGGCAAATTCCAAGTCAACAACGAACACGCTGATCCTACAGGCGACAACATTGTCGACATGTGGCTTGGCCTCACAGGTTCCAGATACAACCCTCACAGTAGCCGAGACAAGCATGAGCCTCTGCAAGATGATCAGTGACTGTCAACAAACCAGTGCCGGCGGCATACTTATTGATAGCCCAAGAAGGTATACAGTCCTACCACTTGCCATCAAACGCGCTGGGAATGCGGGTCGCCAATCGCTTATCTCCCTGCGGGAGGTGCTGGAGCGAAATGATTCGTTTTTCCTATCATTCCGAGACCGTCTGCAAATTGCCGTGGCAGTCTCTTCAAGCATTCTGCAACTTCACGGCAGCCCCTGGCTCTCCGACGAACCACTGAGCAGTCATGACATCTATTTCTTCGTTGACGGCGACGCCAAGGACCAGAGAAATACTGAACTGACAGTTTTGAGGGAGGAGCCATTCTTGATAAGAGCCAAGAGACCAAGATCATCCGGCTCCTCTACTTCCCCTTGCAGCACCGCCGGCCCTCCGCCTCCGCATCCAACTCATCCTTTAGTCTCAGGGATCACAACATCGGCATTGAGCTGCAACAAGACACTCTTTTCTCTCGGATGTCTTTTACTCGAGCTGATATCCAACGAGAGAGAGCCCGAATTCGTGCGCTGTTCACCAAGGGCAGGGGTTAATGGTCCCGGTAGTGCCCCTCTCTCACAATACATTGCCGCCCACAAAGCATTGGTGACCTACTCACTTCCGAGCGACAACTACCGCGGTGCAGTCTCACGGTGTCTTCAGGGTGGTTTGCACAAGCCGGGGAGGGGGCTCGACACGGAAGATGTCTGCCAGGAGGTTTACTCTGGGGTTGTGGCGTTGCTGGAGAGGGACCTGGAGAACACTTAAACGGGCATCGTGTTCTGTGTACTCCAACTTCGCAGTGCCACATCTTGGATACATTTCATGTTTTGTTCGAGCCGTGGGGCGAAGACCGCTCCCAACACCCAATGGCTAGAGATCCTGCCAACAACCAGTCCTAATACGGATATTCGGGTGACGGATGATACTAGTGTCAACTTTCGAGTCACTCTCGCAGGAATCCAAGGTGGTAGCGACCCGTCAGCACGCATCAATATCGACCCAACCAACCGTCTTTGTGGAACCGAAATCCATCCTTCAGCCAAACTCCCAGAGGCGCAGCAGCACTTTCAGAGCTCAATACGACGTATAAGTCAGCAAGTATCCTCAGAACGGGAAAGCTTTGGCGGGAATGGACTAGCCTTCTGTGCGCTCCTCGAATTCTGGGTCGGATCCTCTTGATGTCATGTTGTGATGCGGCGAGATGAAGTTGCAACCTCGTCCCAACGAGCTGACATCCAACGCCGTGGAACAGCAAGTGGTTCAGTGCAGAAGGAGTGGATTATTTAAGAGATAGCAGTCTGCCCACAACCCACAACTGTCCAAGCTCCACAGCCCTGTTTGTTTTTCAGTCCCAAATCACATCACATCGCCATCATGAAGCTTTTCACCGTCCTCGCCGCTCTCGCAGCCGTCGCTATGGCCGCCCCCACCCCCGACACCAATGTCGAGGCACGAACCCCTGAGCCCGCCGACACCATCGAGGCCCGCGCCTGCCCCGGAAGCAGTCTCTGCCTTGGCGGACAGTGCCGTTCGTTCCAATGCATCGGCGGAGGACCGGAGGCCTGCGGTTACTATCCCATTGGAGTGCCATGTTAGGTGTGTCCGGACTGCTTCCAAGTCATCTACAAAAGTCTGACCAGTGTCTTCAGAATGTGGGGACTGGATGGTGCCAAGACTGTACTTTGAGTTCAAGTTATCGGGTTGAGGATCAATCAAGAATCCGTACTGGCGGCTGTGATTGGATACCATACATCTACGCAATCTTCACCTTGACCGAAATCGACCCCTTTTTCGACTGCGGAACAATCAGATCGTGATCATATGTCAAATCCTCAATCGTCGTGTCGTGCAGCGTCGCTCTGGGGATAACACGCATGGCCATCAACGCCGTCATGATAAACAGCTCGCAGTATGCCAGACTGTGTCCAATGTTAGCTCCTTCCAATGAAAGGGGTAACCCAGTCAAAAGTTCAAAGTCAGAGGAACTCACTTCTCCCCAATGCAACTCCGACTCCCCTTGCCAAAAGCAATCAAATACTTTGCAAGCTTGTAATTCGGCTTCCCATTTTCCAGGAAGCGATCCGGGATGAACTCGTCCGGGTCCGGAAACAGCCCCTCGTCCCAATGGTTGATCATGGACGTCATGCCGATGGGCGTACCGCGGGGAATCACCCACTCTGTCTTTCCGTCTTGGCTTTTGTAGTGGAGGTCTTCGTGGCGGGCGATGCGTGCGGAGCGGTGGGAGACGCCGGGCATCATGCGGAGGGATTCGTGGATGAGGGCCCAGAGGTAGGGGCGCTGTTCGAGGTCGGTCCATTTGAGGGTGGAGGGGGTGATTCCGGCGAGGTCGGACATGAGGCGCTTGTAGATGGATGGTTGGGCGAGGAGGTGGTAGGTGATTACCGTGAGGGTTGCCTGTGTTGTCAGTTTCCATCACCCCTTTCTCGTGACCCAACACAGTAGCCCCGCCGCCGAAACTGAGAAAAACTCACCGCCGTCGTCTCCGTCCCCGCCAGCAAAAAGTTAAACCCCTCCCCTGACAGTCGATACATGGTCATCTCCTCCGGCGGCAACTTCCCCTCCTTAACCACCTCGGCAAACACCCTCCCCCGCGAATTCCCCTCCTCCCTCAACGCCTGCCGAATATACCCCGGAATCACCACATTCATCTGGTTCATAACCGCTCTGACATCCTCCCCCAGATAATCCGCCACCACCGGCAGCACATTCGCCATCTTCCTCGCGGGAGCATTATGTCTCATCATGTACGCCGACTTAAAAAACGACTTTGCCCACGTCGCGAGGTTAGGCTCCCATCCCTCCTGCGCGACGAAGCCCATTGGTTCGCCGAACGCATACTGCGAAATGACGTCGGCGGTGAAGCAGTTGAAGGCTTCTTTGATGTCGAACGGGGGTTTTCCTGTGTGCGTGAGGAGCTTGTCGACGGTGAGGGCGGCGAAGTCGAGGACTTCGGATTCGAGCTTGAGGGTTTGCGCGCGGGAGAAGAATCGCGAGAGGGCGCCCTTGCGGAGGCGGTGCAGGTCGTGGGGGACGGTGGAGAAGCCGGTTACGGAAACGGGGCCGGCGCCGCCGGTGTTGAGCTGGTGTTGCCACTTGTCGCGCGGGCGGCCGGGGCCGGCGTAGATTTCGTCGACGAAGAGGGGGTCGTTGCAGTGCAGCTCGTCGGGGTTGATGCGAACTATGGGGCCTGCTTGCTGTTGGAGATTATTCGGGGTAGAAGAAATAAAGCGCCGAAAAAGGGGAGAAAAGAAAAAGAAAAAGGGGTGTACCGTATTGTTCGTGCATCTCCCGAATTTTGTGGCCATACCGCCCCACCAAAATCCAGTCGTACCACGCCTCGTACAGGTAGCTCGCAGCCGCAATCTTGGGGCCGGGAAACCGCGCAAGCGGATGAAACGGCGAGATGTTGTACAGGGCCAGCAGCACGCGATACCCAAGCCACACGCCGACCAGGGTGAAGGCCGAATTCCACGAGAGCAACCCTCTCAAGGGGCCGATGGACAATTCCGAATCCATGGCCCGTGTCTGTAGGATCCGATTCAAGCTTTCGAGACGGATGCAACTCCGGAGGATTGCAGAAAGGATGGAAGCCCAGACAGTGTCCCAGAAAATGGGGGTGCGTCCATTTTGTGCCTGTGCCCTGCTGTCCAACCTGGTCCTTTTGCTCACCGTAAATCCCAAATCTGCTGCAATGACAAGTCTACCACCCCACTCCAAACCCGGCTTTTTTGTTTTATTGTGCTCGGCAGTGGGACAGCCCGCGGGATAGTCGCCGTCACCATGCCGCGTTGATACTGGCCCGGCCGACGTGCAGGCTAAGCGACCGACAGCGTGCCAGCGGGGGCCATATCCGGCAAGGAACGCCCGAGCTACGCCGCGCGAAGTGGGTGGGTGTCCAGTCAGCGACCGGCCAGCCGACGCTACGCTGGTTTCCCGCCAGGGTACGGGCCGTTGATGTCCACAACGGCGTCGGCAAGACGAGAAGCGGAGTCATATTGTGGATGGAGTGGGTTCCAGGCAGCAGAGTCTCATCTTTATTCGCCTCTGTTGAATTGAACTTGAGGGAGACCGCAGCTTGCTCGGTTGTGGCACTTGGCCCTACATTTCAGTGCTCAGATTGGTCCCTCTGAATGACAGTGGGGGGTGAAAATCCTGGGACAAACGTCTCAAAACATGGCTTTCATCACTTCCGCACAAAAGGAGAGGCAGGGAATATCTGATAGAAGGCCCGAACAGCCCTTTAGATGCAAGGGGCGATTATTTCGAGGCTGGGGCGGTGTTGCGTTTGGCTGGACAGTCTGGCAAAGTGCAAATATTCCACAATCTCTTGGTCAACTCTTTGTTCCCGAGACACTGCATTGTCCCAAGCCGCACCTTCCTCTTCCTCCTCAGATTCAAACGACGTATCCAACACCATGGAATCTGGATGTTGAATCAAGATCTTGCCAAGGACAATCCAGCGTAAGGCCCGGGGCCATATGTCCCCACAACACTGAAGCGGCGACGGGACACCTGTGCAACGTTTCTCGACCGCTGGGACCTGGCACACGAGGAAAAACTGTGAATCGGATCGCCTGGTTGCCTTGCCTGCCTGTTAATTGTGGTCACGGTGTACAAGTGTCTTGGTTGATGGTGGAACATGACATGGACTGGAGGGAAACAACCCCGCTTTCCATCGTCGGTTTTGTGCGGCGTGTTCACCCAAGCCGTCTTTTTGTGGGATGCAAAGGCTTCGAAGCTGTCCGGGCCGTTTGTTACAGCCCCGGCGAAATGGACCCCCTATCCACCATCACGGCGTGTCTGAGTCTTTCGAGTGCTGTGGGGAGACGTCGCTGGCCATCACCAACTTTGTCCGCGGCTGCCGCGAAGCCCGCTCCGACCTGACGACCATCTCTGGCGAACTCACTCAGCTTCATCTTGTACTCGACTTGCTCAAGGATGACGCTTCTGTCGGAAGCGGACGTGTGATCCTGGAGCCGCTACAGGCGCAGATTCTGTCCATCAAGAACTGCACAGTTGTCGTTGGCAACATTGAAACGGTGCTCGAGAAACACTCCGAGTCAGGCAAGACGGGCGCGGTGAAGTGGGTTGCGTATGGGAAAGCCGAGGTTGCCGGCCTCCGAATGCCCCTCGAAGCCCATCGAGGCTCACTGAGTTTGATCCTGGAACTTGCTTCGCTGTCCATCTCAAAGTCGATCCTTGAGGATGTCCACATCGTCAAGCAGGACTCTGGGCAGATCAAGGAAAATACCAGCCAGATCAAGCAGGACACAGGCCACATCATGGCCGAGTTGACCCGGCTTCGAGCCATTGTAGCCCAGGGGGGGATATCTTCAGCGACAAGGGGACAAAACTTTGTGCTAGAGCAGTACCTCGACAGCTTGACGTCTTACGCAGAGACTGTTTACAACGACGCTGACTGGGACTCGGATGCGAGTTCACGCGCGCCGGCGTCCCGGAAGTCCAGCAGTGACTCGGACCGACTTACAAGCCAAGGGAAAAAAGATTCATCCCGCTCAACGCTCTCACAACGTCCGCCAAAGCGAGCCCCGCCTTCCCAGAAATTCTTACGGCGCAAGGAAATCAGGGGCGGTCCTCCAACCCCCCTGGTGACCAAGACAGAATCGAACGCTGTCCGGCAGGAATTCGACTCCACCGAGCTCGACGCTCATGTCTCGGATTTTGAAACATGGTTACTCTCGGGGCTTGAAAGATACCCCGAGCTAGGCCGCGATTCATCAAGCGCTGACCTCAGCCGCGATCGTTTCTCAGGACAGCAGGCGGGGTTGTCGTTGCCGACAAAATCGCACTCGTACGCCTTGAACCAGGACTCGGACGGCAGTCTTGTTGCTACTGCAAAAGGTCCTGTGGCAGCGAAATCCAAAGCTTCAGGCCACGACAGCGGTGTCGGCCAGGAGCGAGTCGGCCGTCATCTGACGTTCGATATCCTGAGGCCCGGGGACGACAGCGGGAGCGAGGGTGAGATGCGGCCTCGCGCGCCGGGCGATTTACCGGGACGCCATAGACGTTTCGGACCCGACGGCGTGCCTTGTGTCGGAGACTACGGAACACGCAGTTCTTCAGAAGCTATTAACCTGCCAGAGGAGTTGCCAGTGCTGCGGTCATGCACCAAGCGGTCATGCACCAAGAAGCAACTCAAGCAGCACAGACTGACGGTGGTTGGCGACCCTGAGGTCTCGGAGGGCATGACAAAATTGATACGGTAAGCCTTCGTCTGCGTAGCTGCCTGAACTTCCCCTGGATTAGCTTCGCCGCTGACTTTTTTCTTGATCTGCAGATGGCTTTTGGGAGGAATTGATATCAGTCCTCAGACCAAGAGAGATGACCCTGACGCTGAAGGGCCCGGGGTCCGCTCCAACGGGTATTGCACCCACCTTGCGTGCCCTGACTTGAATATGGCCACATATCACCGCACCACGCTTCCAGCTGCAGTTATAATATGCTTTAATATCACGCAAACCGGCACTTTTGACAGCGTGCTGACTAGGGTCAGTGTCTCTTTCTTTGTCTGAGATGACGTTTCTCTGTGATCTTGCTACTACCCGTCGTGTTCTCTGCTTACCATGATATCTAACTGTGGGCTCCGTATATACGCAACTTTTGTGAAGAAAACGACATCCGCATCATTCTTGTCGGTCTGGAAGTGGAAGTTCGATGTGACCAAAAGGCGATCAACCAGCTTGAATGGATGGGTCAGCGGCTTGTTTTGTGGGAAGAGGTAGTACCGACTCTCGCCTCCCGCTATTAGTTATATCTTTCTACCGAGATCACTGACAAAACAATCACAGGGAAGAAGGGCTGCGCGACTGATTGGAGCGGCCCATTATCTCGAAGCGTCGTCTCAGACGGGGTACGGGGTATTGTCCGTCCTCAACGCTGTTGTTGGATTGCCACCACAGCAAGAACCCTGTCCAGTGCACGGTGACTCGCATGGACTGCACCCGCGGAAAGAGCGCGGTTTCTTTCGGACCTTGTTTGGGATCCATTAGAGGAAAGTAGATGTATTGGCGCCGTCTTCTAACCTACCTCGAACTTTGCAGATCGTAATAGACCGTGACCCCTCGTTGCATTCTCATTCCCATTTTCTCTTTTCCCCAAGGCCGCTGTGTCGAGCCCTGCCAAGCCCTCTCATAACCCCCTCAAACCACCTGAGTCAACCCCATCCCATGACAGATGTCCCTATCCCCCTTCAGAGAACATACTTCAAGTTGCCCGCATAAGCCTTGTCAAACATGGTAATGACCTCCCCATTGACGTTCGTATACACGCCCGTCTCCTTGTTGAGCTCGGCAGCGCAGCAAGTCGTCCACTGTCATTCTTATTAGCAACCATCCCACACAACTGAATTCAACAAACAACAGCATCCGTGCAGAGCAACTTACGATAATGATGTTGAAGCACCCATTGTGATCATCCCGGCAGCTGATGTTAAGACAGCCCGTGCAACCAGGCCGGCAGCACCAAGACTCGGGAGCGTGCGTGCCCTTGGTGTCGAGGCTGGTGTCGGTGCCGGCTGTGGTGCCGACCGCGGCGGGGGGAGCGGCGAGCGCGGTGGGGAGGAGAGCGAGTGCCGCGAGGGCGATGGCGGAGAGGATGGAGCGGACCATTTGGGCAATAACTCGGATTCGGAGTGTGAGGTGTGAAATTGTGAAATGGAAGTGTTGTGGTTTGGTGGTGTTGTATGTGATGTTGGTGACTGAGGTTGCTTGGATTGGATTGGAAGGTTGGTTGCGAGAAGGAAGTTCTGTGGAGGATGAGGAGAGGAAGAGATTGCTTCTTGCTCGCAGGTCGCAGGCAAAGGGTAGAAATACCCCCAGCGGAGAGGTGAATTCGGAGGTGTGGATCTACTAAGTGAAGGCGCTGTCTCCGTTTGTGCTTTCCCACGCTGGGATGAAATCTCAACAAACGGTATTCACTAACCTCGGGCTGGAGCAGCACCAGTGAGCGAGCGACATGTCTCGGGGCCGGGGAGTGGGCCCAGCGCCGATTCGCCCTTTTCCACCCAGTGAATGCGTTCTGGGTTATAATGTTCTGCACTGTTATGGGATGATATCTGAGCGACCGGGGCAACGGGTTAAGTGGCTGCACTGAGGGAGTGAGTCACCGTCTTAGTCCAGACTCACCACTTGGTACCTTTCGATACCTCTGGCAAGAAGCGACAAGACCAATTCATCTCATTCCTAATTGTCGTCTTCCTGTAATACCACTCCATCTTCCTCCGAACTATCCTCCTCTGACGGGCCCGGAGCGGCTCCGCTAAGGGAAAAGGCATGTTTCGGGTGAATCAAGTCGCGGTGAGCGTAACACTTGAAGCACAAGTCGTAGTCCAAACATGAGTCGCAGTGATAGTAGACGCCATACACGTCCTAGTCAAGTCGTCAACTCTCATCCACCATTGTACAGGGTTCGGGTATAGGGGTGATGTTATAACTCACCAAAAAACACGCATCACACCCGCGCCAATCCGTATCAACCGCAATGTTCGGCCCCGTGGATTCCACTCCCTTGTCTTCTTCCCCCTGCTCCGATTCGATCCTGACAGGCTGTACACCGTCACCGCCGGTGACCTCCGCCTCGCCGCCCAGCAACTCGAAAGCTCTGCCATCCAGCTTATAATACAACGCAACATCTCTCGCCGTCCACTCCTCGCCAAAGCACATGCCCTTTTGGTCCACATCCGCACCGGCGGCAAACAAAGCTTGCATAATTTCCACGATGGCTCCTGCCGTCTCCTTCGCATCCACCCCGGCGGCCTCGGCAAACTCGTCGTCTGTCATGTGCTGGCAGTGCGGCCGCAAAAGAAACGCCCGCATGGCGCCCCTTGCCGCCCACATCAGGGGCGTCCACCCGTCCACATCAAGAGCATTGACGTCGACAAGCTCCCGGTTGACAATTTCCCTGACCACGTCGACCTTGGCCCCAATCACCGCCCAGTGCAAGATGGACAGCCCCATCCTGTCGCGCGAGGCGCTGACCGCGTCGTCGGCTCCTTTTCCTGCGCCTGCCACGTGGCGAGATACAAACTCCAGACGCTCCCAGGAATGCAAACACGCAAAATGCGCAGCCGTGCGCCCGTGGTCGTCAGCCACAAGCTGTTTTCCCTTCGGCTGACCCGTTCCCGACCCATCATCCCCATCATCATCTTCTTCCACAAGAAACCGCGCCCCGCGCGCAACCAACAGCTCCACGACAGCATCCGAACATCTCCAACACGCCAGATTCAGCGCCGTGCCGCACCGCCCGTGAACAGCAAGATTCACATCCGCGCCGCGATCGAGAAGGAACTCGATCACTTCCACCCTCGTCGCCTCGCAAAAAGTCGACTCCCCTGGCGGGGCCCGCGACGCAATCCCCATGCATGCCCTCTGCACCGGCGTTCCATGCCAGTACTCGCTCCCGACGGAATTCACATCCGCGCCACTGTCGACGAGCGTCTTGATAATTTCGACGCAGGAAAACTGGCTCGCGACGTGGATTGCGCAGCCGTCTTTGGAGCGGCACGCGTGGACGTCGGCGCCGCGGGAGAGGAGGTATGCAATGATGGCGGGGTTGTCGACGTACGAGGCGCGCACGAGCGGGTGGACGGTGGTGGGGTTGAGGGGGTTGACGCGGGCGCCGCGGTTGACGAGTTTGCGGACCATGGAGAGGGGGGTGGTTTCGGCGATCATGGAGAGGAGGGCGACGGCGGAGAAGTCTTCTTGGTCGCGGGGGTGGGGTTTGGGTTTGAGTTTTTTGGGAGGGGTGGTGTTCTTGCTGTTTTTGCTGCTGGTGTTGTTGTTTTCAGGGGTAGTCAGGGGCTTGGTTTCGGGGGTAGCTAGGGGCTGGGGGTTTTCCAGCGTCGCGTCTTGGGTGTTCATGTCCGGTTGGTACTCGAGAAGAAGCGAGAGCATCTCCTCGTCGTCGTGGATGAGGGCCGTTTGCAAGGGCGAGAAGCATCCGGGCGGCACGTGGTTGATGTCGGCGCCGGCTTCCAAGAGCGCGCGGGCGACGTTGCGGTGCTCGCGGCGGACAGCGAGGAGGAGAGCCGTTTCTGTGATGCCGTCGCTTTCCGCGACCGTTTCTAGGTTGGCGCCCCGGTCGATGAGACACTGCACCGCGTCGGGTCGGCCCTGAGATGCTGCTGTCATGAGCGGTGTGCGCATCATGGGGCCAACAAGGTGCACGTCGGCCCCGTTTTCCACGAGCAGCCTGAAAACAGCTTGCGATTTGCTGTTGGCCGCAGCAAGATGGATTGCCGAGTGTGGCGAAGCCCCGGTTGCGACGTGGTTGATGTTTGCCCCCTTTTCGAGAAGAAGGGCCACAATCTCAGTGTTGCCGGTCTCGGTTGCCACCATCAGGGGAGAGAAGCCGTCCTTGTTGGCATGGTTGACATTGGCGCCGTGGTTGATCAAGAGCTTGGCAAACGTGATGTGAGACGTGAAGAGCGAGATCAGCAGAGCGGTATCGCCATTGGATCGTTTCTCTGCTTCAATGTCCGCGCCGACGCCAGGTTCGAGGAGCGTTTCTGCCATTGCAAAATTGTT
This sequence comes from Podospora aff. communis PSN243, assembly GCA_033296975.1. Lineage (NCBI taxonomy): Eukaryota > Fungi > Ascomycota > Sordariomycetes > Sordariales > Podosporaceae > Podospora > Podospora aff. communis PSN243. The sequence goes on along the minus strand of MU865951.1, from coordinate 97,800 downwards.
CCAGGCGGCCGCCATTCCCAACGGCGGGATGTGCGAGTCGTCGCGCGCTAAGTTGGGATCCGCGCCCAGCTTCAGGAGGGCTTCGGCCATCTCGAGGCCTAGATTCGAAGCCGCGCATGCCAGAGCAGTCCCTGGCGGTCCCGAGCTGTTGAGATCGGGCAGGGCTCGCTTGTCGGCCAGTAAATGTTCAAGACATTTCTTGGAGCCGTAGTGGGTTGCAAGTGCCAGCAAAGGCATCTTGGATTCAGGCGGCAGTATGGGACATGCTCCATGCTTCAGCAAGCGTTCGACGGCGCTGTGTCTCCCGAATACGCAAGCCTCGGAAAGCGGCGTGTGGTTTTCTTCGTCCTTCACCTCGGCGGAGGCCCCGTTGGCAAGCAAGAGGTCAATGATGGCATCACCGACGCACCGGTGTGAGCAAGCAATACCCAACGGCGTGCAGCCAAACGGCTCAGGTCCGTTGATGGGTGCATTTCGGGAGATAAGGAGACTTACAACCTCGGTTTGGTCTCCCTGCACTGCAACGTAGAGCGGGGAAGCAACTGGCTCTGCGTCGGTGTCTTTGACTGCCATATTGGTGTCGAGCAAATGACGTGCAACATCGACGAGACCAAAGAAGCCCGCCCGTCGCAAGACGTCCATTTCCACGCGTACACCGGGTACGGAAGATGCTTTGCTCACAAGGGATTGGAGTATCTCAACATGGCCCCAATGTGCAGCGAACGATATTGCTTCCGCTGGAACGGGTGCCGAAGGTGTCCAATTCGAACCGAGCAGCAGCTGGAGGACGTCTTGTTGTCCCGAAGCTGCCGCTGTCGCCAGAGCGTCTCCCAAAGTGTTGTTGTAGGCGATGTCCAGCCTGTCCATCCTGTCCGAGTCCAAGAGCCGTTTCACAACAGGGGTGAGACCTAATCCCGCGACCATGGCCAGAGGTCCTAGTGGAACAAAGGGAAGCCGGTACAAGGGGTCTGAGTCCAGCCAGAGCCTCTGTGCCAGTAACTTGAACCGTGATGGATCGCAGACCAGCTCAACGCACATGTCAATAATGTCCCGAGACTCATTTGGACTTTGCGGGCCCTCTAGGGCTCTCTTGGCGTGGAAATGCCAGTATTGTGCCGCGTAAGACAGGAAGCTTGGTTCCCCCGGCGACATGCAAATCGTCAAGAGCGCCTCTCCAACGTCCGGCAGGGAGGCCAGGTGAGGGGGATGAGACATCAGGTATTCGCAACACATCCGGGCGAGCCTCGCATGAGCCTCCGACGGTGTTGTCGTATACCAGTTGGACCCCTTTTCCGTATTCGCAAGAACTTCGCGCAGCTGCGACCCCGTGAGATTCTCGGCGGTTCTCAGCTTGGTTTGGTCAAAGGCCAGCATCCCCTTGAAGTGACATGGAACTTCAGATATGAGGTGTTGCTGGGAACACCCAAGGGCATCCGCCAGTTCCCAAGAATGAAGGGGTTGGGCCCCAAAAGCAACCATGTCCAGGATAGAGCGAGACCACTTGCGTAGGGGCGGTCCAATGTTGTTGAGGATGGCATCGCAGCGGCTTTGTTCCTGCTTCAAGGAATCCGGAACGGTGGCGATGGTATCCTGCTTGTGGATTTCGCACATCCGCCATTCAGCAGGGAGGCCAGCAGGTTTCTCGTCGTTGCAGAACGTGAAGATGAAGCGAACGGGGCTCTCTGATCTGGACAAAAACAGGCGTATGTGGTTGATGAGCCAGGCGACGCCCTCAACGCACTGATCCAGGTTGGCAATGACAAACACAATTCTTCTGGAGGGGTCCCATCCAAGCATCTGATGACGCAGTAAGCTCCAAAGATCCTCCGGGTTGGACGTAGCGAAGAGCATTCTGGCGTCGACGTCTTTTCCAAATTCCTCCTCGCTCCCAGTTTCATGTATCCACGTCTGGCCGATGAAGGAACGGACACACGCCGTTGCCGTGTTGATGCGATGGTCGGATGCATCGAATTCGAACTCGCAGAAGATATTGCTTGGCCAGTCGCTGTCTTTGTTTTGTTGATGGCTCCTGGACCAAGACAGCAGATAGTCTGCTACCAGTGATGGCTGCCCAACATGCTGGCAGGAGAGACAGAGAACCCTGTCGTTCGAGTGAGCCCACTCCTGAGCCTGCGCCTGCACAAAGCTTCTAAGTTGTGGTGGAAAGTTGTTATTAGTCAAAATCTTGGGCCTGTGGAAATGACCAAATGACGAGTACCGAGCGAACCATGGGCGGTCCAGGAGAGCGGGCGATGGTGCTGTTCAGGGTTAGCGGCATTCAGTTGCCTGTGCTTCTTTGTCCGAAAATGCCATATTATCAGCAAGTGTCTTACTTACGGTCATCGTCTCCAGGTGTTGGGTCAGGCAGTGCTGAGCCGGATTTCATGAGTGCAAAAACGCCCTCCGCGTGTTCGTCAAACTTTGCCACCTGGTCGTGCGGTGCACTCAGGGTGAATACGGCCTCATTCAAATTGCCCAACTGTGCCATGTCATGGTCAAATATTGCATGTTGCAGGCAGCTCGGCTCGATTCCCACTTGACTGGGATCTGAAATCACTGAGAGGACTCGGGCCGTGAGTAAAATGCCAGTCTCATCAAAGGCGGCGTTTACTTCGTAAATCGCATCGGCTAAGAGGTTCGCTCTGTCAAGGGAATCAGCACATCCCATGTCGGGCGGGAGGAGTCGAAGGAGCGGCTCGACGAGGTCTCTGGCATATTTGGACCGGTGGGGGTATCCGAAGAATACCTAGATGCAGTCAGTGGAAGAGGGGCTTTGGTATGTGAGGGCTAGCTTACCAAGCTTGTTGTTGATAAGTATATTCCGTAGTGCTCTGTCCTTCGAGACGCAATCACAAGAGCCTGGCATACGTGTTTAGAACGGCCACCGGGCATCTCTTTTCCACCATTACTAAAACTCACATTCTTTACTAACATGCCGCCTATGTCGTGACTCCAGAAGGAAATTGGAATTTGTCGATCCTGCGTGGATCACAACGTGAATCAGTATATCCTGTTTCCAAAAACTTGATCATCTCTAATGGAGAGGTGCTTACCGTGAGCGGTCTTGACCTTGCCTCGTCCAGCTCCTGGAGTAGCTGAATAGACGCAGCATCGAGGAGCGCGACAGGATTCTTGCTTGATCTTACCGACTCTGAGTCGTATCGGAACTCAAAGAGCCGCGATCGAGGGCTGCTCGCTGAAACAATCTCTTCCAACCCTCTAATGGCCCTTTTTGAGGGCACCCAGGAAGGGTTGATATCTTCCCAGATGCCGTGGATAATGACAACACTAACCGGCCGGGGTCAGCAAGTTGGAGAGCTTAACACGGGGATATCCAGTGCTTACTCGGCATCCACAGGTCCCGACTTTGGCGTTGCCACCACTCTAAGTCCGAACTCTGAGGTGAATTTGTTTCCACCCATCGACATCGTTGACTCCGATGAGGTACCACCTTGGGCAGGGCCAGGTTTGGTGACTTCACTTCTTCCGCGGTTTGCCATTCTTTCGATGCTGCTTGTATAGCGGAGTTCAGACAATAGCAAACTCTGGGAAGCTGGGTTTGGGTTCACAACGTAGATCAGTTTGAAATCTGTGGCGTGGTTTCCATTTCACTAGTCTGTGTCTTCAAGTTGGTGGCGTGTCTCTGTCGTCTGGCTGGTTGATACATCCTATCGACGAATGCCATTTTCATCAAGACGGCGATAACCAGTCTCGACTGATGATCACGCTGCCCTCACATTACCGGCAGGTGAAAGACATGCCACGCCATATTCAGCTTTTGGGCTTCTCACGAATCAAATTGCGAGGTTCTGCCAACGACGAGCTGACTTCCCAATCAAGACAGGGCGCCTGCAGCCCGTGCATTAGCCCCTTGAGGACCGCCTGACCATCATCTGATGCGGCTGAAACACAGCTGTTAGGAACTTTGGTCAACAGCTGAGCGGGCTTGGGTGGCATTCTTTTTGACACGCGACTTGAACCAACGGGATCTCCCGACAAAAAGTTCGAATATCAATTTTCAAAATCTGAGGAGAATTAATTGGCAACCTGCACATCTTTCGTCGGGTCCTGCGATTTGTCCTCCTTTGGCTGACCAAGCATGACCACCTTCATCTCATCCAGGATCCGCTGCTCAAGCGTAATGGCAGCCAGGTCATTCAGCTGCACCATATCCAGAGAATCTCTGCCAAATCCGTCCAGTATCGCATTGTCATCGCCCACGCCCTCGAAAACCGCCCGCGGGTTTAGCGGAATCGACACCGCCCTGGGTCCAGAGGAGTAGAAAAAACTCCCCACTGCTGTGCGTATGTCTTTGTTGATATCCGCCTTGACGTCGCACCAAAAGGTGCCTACCTCGAATCTTTCCACCAGCATTGCGAGCCTGAGCTGGCTTGGGACTCCAGAACTCGTTGACGTGTTTTCGGTCAGCGACCAATACGCGCTGTTGAAGTGTCCGTGGGGGTTGTTGGAGATCTCAGCAACACTGTTGCCCCAGACCCGCGCGACGTTCTCAGTCTCTCCCCTGGTTATGATTGCGTAGTCAACAAGAAGCTTGAGACTCGCCATAGTAGAAAGGCCGATGTCGCCGCCTCCTTCTACCTTCTTGCTGGACTCCCACACCACGGTGCTCTTAGCGAGACTGAAGCAGCCGTCCGGGGAGATGTTGACCACTCGAGGGCAGATATTGGAGCCGCGAAAGGTAAACTTCATTTCGGCCGAGGTAACTCGACGGCCGGCTTTTCTGGGAAAGAATCTCAGCTCCAGGACGATGAGCGTTGCCGCGTTCCTGGCGTTTGGGTTTCGACGGCCATGGATAATGTTGAGACACCTGCACGTTATCTCAACGGCGCAATGCTCGCGGTACCATTGCTCGGGGGGCTTTTTGACTTCTGGACCTTCTTCAAATTTGAAGGCACCTCCATCAGTTGGAAACAAAAACAAGGAGTAGCTTGTATCGCCGGGATTCCCACAGAGGGCACCCTGTGCCGCCATTTAAAGAGATGGAACTGATATTTCTGAAGGTGGATGTCGATAGCAACGAGCGCTGAAGACCCTGGGGATTCGAAGAACAGCATGCTTGAGAGATGATATTTCCGCAACCTCCTCCAGGATCGGGACACCGAAAAAAGTCCGAGAGCTGAGGCTTGAGATGATCTGATACTCATGAGCGCTGTATGCAGCCACAATTGATTGGGAGAACGTTGCATGACATAGCTCGTGATGGGTTACACAATATCACGCCACCGGGGGACCAACTCAAGAACACTATCGAAACATGTGTTAGACGACCCCGCTGCAGTGCAGTGTCTTGTCGACGGCCTGCTCTCTAGCTAACAGAACCCTTTCAACTTTATTTGACTGAAACACGCCTCAATCAATTTTATCCGCACGCTAAGCAACTTTGACCCTGAAAGCCGATGACGCAGGTCGCCGCCACCATGGATCAGTCAATCACGGGAGTCGAGCTTGACAACAGGGTTGCCGACAATATGGAGGAACAGGAGACGGAGGAGTCCCCTGAAGACATTCTTGGCGATCTACAGGATATGAAGGGTTTGGATGGCTTGGACTTGACCACGGAAGACGGCGCATCAACATACATCCTACGACACCAGAATCGACTATACGCCGTGAACGACCAAGGGAAGAATATCCTGCACTGTCACGCTCAACAGAGGAGATTTCAGGGTCGTCAGGTCTATTCGATCATCAGTGCGATTTTCCGCCATGGCCCATCCATGATGAGTAACACTGACGACAGCAGGAGAACTCCCCTCCACATCGCCATCATGCACCAAAACTTTGAATGGATCCATCAAATGCTTCAGCTTCGACACAGTGAAAATCCACCAAAGATCGACTGGGCGGCTATCATTTCCGAACCTCGGCCTGAGGGAGGCAACTGTCTACACGGCGTCATCGAATCCTGTCCAGTAAACAGCTGTCCGCCAACCTACTATCCTGTGGTCAACGCATTGGTGGAACTTGCCCCGCCAGCTGCGTTCAAAGCCACCAACAACTCTCGATGCACATGCCTCCACCTCGCCGTCGACACGGCTCACATCCAGGAGGGACATGTCTCGCTCGTCAAGACCCTTCTCCAAAAGAATGACGTGTCCGGAGACGATGACCTGAGCCACCCCGATTACCTATCGCCTTACCAATACTACAAGGATAAATTCGCGGAGTGGGAGAGACGGCCAAAGGCGGCATTTTCCTCGACAGCACGCAGAGCAGTACATGATTCCGGCGTCCGGGGACCAGGTCTGAAAGGCCGCGATTTCCGCAAAATCGAGTCTTCCGGCGGGCCTGTGATTGGCACTCAACCAGCCCTTGCTGGGACAAGAGACCTTGGATTGTACTCTCCCGCGTACGGTGGAACCAGGACAACGGCCAACAGGATCGGGTCTGGCATCGGCGGAGTCCACAACGTCAACTTCAACAGCCTCGCGTCCAGTTCTCTACCCGAGAGTCGACCCGGAAGTCCCGCGGCGAACGAGTCACGCCTCAGAACAGGAACGCAGAGGGACGGAAGCAATACCATGACGCAGCGGCCTGCGAAGACTTTGGCCACTACTAGACCAAAAGCTACTGGCATGTCGGACGAGACACGGCTCAAGTGCTCCAAAGAGATCAAACAAGTCTTGAAACTACACTACCTCCGTAAGCTACCGCCTGGCCGCGCCACCGAGGTCCTGTACGGGTTCAACCCTGAGAGTAAGCCCCTGCCCGCAACCTGCCCTTATAACACGCTGTTCAAACTGACCCCTGAAAGGCAAGCAAATCTTCCTCGACTTCACCCGCTTCTCGCAAGGACCCGGCCCTGCCAACGTCTACACTACAAGCTTCTCTCACTACTACCAGAACCTCAAGCTGGCCAGAACGCTAAAGTATGTCGACTTGGGCAGGGTGACGTTTCTCGAAGGCGTAGGCGACGACGAAAAGCCGCTTGTAGGTGACACCTCCTTTTTCTTCGACTGGTTGAAAAAAGACAAGGGCGTCAAGCGGGTTCTGCGACTCTCGGTCGAGGATAAGGATTTCCCAGGGAATAGCGACGATACGATTGAGAAGTGTCTTGAGGGTTTGCAGGTCGACGTATTGGACTGGAGGCGGGTCGATCTCGGCGTTGAGGCGAGATCTCTGCAGGAGTCCAAGGTGGAGCAGCTAATACTGCAATGGGGAGGCAGCAATGCAGTTTTGAAGGGGTGGCGTGATGACGATGGGCTTGGATCTGTCGAGATGCTGAAGAAGGTGGAGATTGTTCTGGTGCCTGTAAGTTCGCCCTTTTTCAACACTTACCCCCTTTACTCCCACTCCCTAAACAGTTTGACGAGAGTGGCCAGTCTAACGCCAAGTACAGGGAATAACCTTGACTCCTCGACGCATAAGTGACCTCCAAAATTTTGAGAAAAAGCTGCAGCGAGTACGTCACCAGCCGGAACTGTGTTCCATATCCTGCTGCTATAGGGAAGACAAAAACCAGGTGGGATGTTCACTCGTCGAAACTCCCGACCCAGCGCAGAACACCCAACCTCCCGACTCAAATGACCGTCACAGATGGGTCAGGTGCATGGCCGACCTTGCTTCCTGCATCAACGAAGCCGGAGTTCCCCCGCTCGGGGAGATGAGTTACGACGCCAGAGAGCAGCTGAGCCGAAACATCAAGATTGCCGTTATAGACGACGGGATCAACATCGCCGACGAGAATATCGGCGGAAAGGTGGTGGGCGGTCAGTCCGTCTCCATCTCCAACAGCGAGCCCGGCAAGGGTGTGCCGTACTACGAGAGCACAAGGGGCCACGGGACACAAGTTGCCAAGTTCATCCTCAAGGTTTTTCCCCTGGCCGATCTATACAGCTTCAGGCTCCAGCCCTCGGCGCTCATGGGCGAGGACGGCACCCCTCGTCACTCGTTTCCGCACGAAAGCGCCGTCAAGGTGAGTTCACCTGTTTCTTATTAGCCCCTGAATGCCTCTCTCGTCACCTTTCAAGGACATGTCTAACACAACCCCCCAGGCCATCGACGTAGCCATCAAATTCAACGTCGACATCATCTGCATGGCATGGACCGTCTCCCGGTCCAGCAACCCCGCCCAAAACACCAAAATGGAACAAGACTTTGGCGCCGTCCTCGACAGGGCCTGCCATCCGCCCCAAAACGCCAACCCCCCCCGCAGGACCCCCATTCTCCTCTTGTGCGCCGTAGAAGACACCGGCCGCGACATACCCGACACAAGCTACCCCGGTTCCATCTCCCAGTCGCGCGTGATCCGCATCGGCGCCGCCACCTACATGGGCGAGCCGTGGTCCCACGCCAACAAGGACGCAAACTTTTATCTCCCCGGCCACAAGGTCGACGGGGGCGACTCTGAGTCCTTTTATGTCGAACATGAAGGGAACTCTCCTGGTACCAGTAGTAGCTTTACTCGACGCAGCCATCCTATGAGCGGCTCATCCATTGCTACATCCTTCGCGGCCGGCTTGGCGGGTGTCATACTGCATCTTGCGCGCGTCTCGGCCATCTTGGTGGAGAAGGAGCCCAATGCGCACCAGGGCTTTCTGGGCAAGGAAATGTACGCCGACTTGAGGTCTCGGGCGCGGATGGCGGCGGCGTTTGAGAGCATATCTGCCATTACCGAGGGGAACAGAGACCGAAAGTTTGTTCGCGTGTGGGAAAAGTTCCAGGCCTTGTGCGAGCAGCTTCAAAGCACGAAGCTGCCGGAGGCGGATAAGAGATGGTTTGCAATGGCGGACACGGTGCGAAATCTTGTGACCAGTTGACATGAGCGGCGCATTGTGTTCGGAGCCATTTGGGTGTGCTGAGTTGAATAGTATTCAGAGCATCATATGTGAACAAACATTACCAATTTACAAACCTTCGGTGCATTAGCGAGGAAGGGAAAGTCTGTACTGGAGAGCATCTGCTCCGTCATGTTATGGCACTCAGAGCGTTCACTACCGCAAGCCAACTCGACTGAGGCATTTCCACCCAAGGTAGATTATTTTTCAGGCGCTGTGACATCTTGAGGTAGATACGACCTGCAACTACCTATCACCCGTCCACAGCAGCGCCATCACCATCTCCGGATTCCGGGCCCTCTCAACCTCAAACATCCTCCTCACGTAAGGCCTCCATCCCGACCTCTCCTACGCGAACCGTTCCGCGGGGACGTCCGGCGAGGCTGCGCAAATGATGCGGGTTGGTCTCGACAGTCCCCGATTTACAGCACACGCTGTACTGCAGCAAATGTCAGCAGATGGATAAAGAAGGGGCCTGCACAAGTATGGGACCCACCTCTTTGGGCGCATAGGCCGTGCACATGGCATTTCCCTTGCGACAATCGACGTCGCCGATGCATTCGTTGCATCCCAGCATGCAGCAGTCCCAGAGGTCGTCGCCAAAGTCATTGCCAGTGCGCGGCGGTGTCCGACTTGGCTTCAGAGTGGGATCCAAGTTCTTGGAGGGGCCAACCGTCTTCGGGGGATCGATGCCCACGTCTTCGGCGCTCACCATGGTGACAGCTTCGCCCTTGGCGTTGATGGGTTCTCCCCATTGGCTGAGCTCCAAGAAGCAGCAAACGTTGTACTGTGCGTCAGACCTCGGGTGAGCAAGTGTTCAGTCACGCCGGGGCAGGGGGACGAAGACGTACATCCTCGGCCAATGCACAGATATGAAGGGAATGCCGGCAGGGGAACTTGAGGCATTCCTTACAATCAGGCTTGCAGCACCATGGGAGGCCCGGGCCGACGGAGGCGTTTTCATCGAGCGAGGTCAGTTGCCGCGCTGCGATCGTCGTCTTAGTGATAGCTTCGCCCGTGGCGTTAACGGGTTCTCCCGATTGGCTGACCCCAATGGGGCAGCACGTGTTGTACTGTGTGTCAGAGATGGGGTGAGCAGGTGTTTAGTCACGCCGGGGGGGACGAAGACGTACCTCCTCAGCCGCGGCACAGACTTGAGCGAAATCCCGGCAAGGGAACTCGAGACATTCCTTGCAACCGGGCTTGCAGCACAAGGGGACGTCGACGGGGGTGATTGGGGCGGTGCCCAAGGCCGTGTGGGGAGGAGCGGCAAAGGCAGTGCCGGCGAGCGCCAGGGCGCAGATAGCGACGATAAGAGGGATCATTGTGAAGATGATGGTTGGGTTTGCAACTGCAAGATTGATTCAAAGATTGTCAATGTTGGTGGAAATTATGATGGAGAGTCGAAGATTGTGGGTTGGCGAAGAGGAAGAAGGAGGAAGAAATCTCTGCGGAGGAAGGGAAGCAAATTTATCCTCCCAGCAGAAAGGAAACACCACGTGGAGCTGGCAATTCACCTTACCAGCAAGCGTTCCTTCCATCCAGATACACGGCGGGCGGTATTTGAGGAGGGCGGCGAAGTGGAGCTTGATGTCACGGCAGTGGTCGCGCCTTCCTTGTTCAGTTTGCCCTCTTCGGACCCAACGGCATCGGACAACAAGATGCGCCTTCCATGCTGCCAACTGAGTCACTCGACGCTGGCATTATTCCGACTCACTGCCGGCAGCTCGTCGGTCTTTTGGGTCGTAGATACAGAAACGCGGGGCCAATTATCAGTCTGAAGGCCTTCTACCTAGATCCCCAGCAGGAAAGTGGGGAGTGGTGCGGGTAAGAGCTCCATTCAGTCCAACCTCCCGTCCCCGTCATCCCGCCATGGACAGGCGCTGTGTCCGGGACCAAGGTGACGGTTTAGAACTAAATATGAGTTGGAATAGTGGGGAAGATGCAAGCCAATCGCAGCCATTGATGGAAAGTTGGTGTTGTTTGTCAGACTTTTCCGTCGAACTAGGTGGCAAGTCCAACGGCACCTCCGTGGCCACTCGGAAGCACAATATATCGACGCCCGATTGGACGCAGCCCGGCACGCTTAGCGACAGTCAACCTCCGTATCCTCATTCTTTTCCTATTACCAACACCACCACCATCCAAAGCTGCAAAAACCACCCAACCCCTCAGTCCCATTCACCTCACCATCCTACGAAATCCCAGAATACCCCCACGCCCTCACAACATTCGAAGACCTCACCTCATACACCAAACACCCCACCCGCAGATGTCCCCCAACCTTCTCATCAAACCCCTGACACACCTCACTCAACATCAAAAAAATCCCCTCACAGCTCGGCAACCCCACCTCATCTCCCAACGGAAACGAATAATTCAACATGATCGGCCCGCCGTTTTCATGAACACAACCACTCTTCCACCAAATGTTAAACTGGAAGGGGACCCACGGCGCGTCGTAGTCCCTAAGCGTACCAACATCGCTGGTGTAGAACATGTGAAACGTTTTATGGATAAAAGTGGTTTCGTCCCAGCCCTTGATGAGATTCACGCTCCCGTTTGCGCACGCGGACTGGGCGAGGGCGGGGACGTCGGTGGTGTTTAGGGGGGTGTAGATGGAGGAGTAGTCCCATTTGTGGCAGACGAGGGGGTATTCGATTAGGGAGGCGGGGGGGAGGACTTTGTAGGTGAAGATGCCGCAGGCGATGTCGTAGGTGCCGTTGGCGTACATGTAGATGTTGGCTGCTGGGGGGTTAATTTGGGTCTGGTGGTGGGGTTTTTTGGTGGGGAGTTGGAGGGGGATGGGGGGGGACTTACGATCCTCGGCAGCGTCCGAGCAACTTGAGGCAATTTGGGCAAACGCTGCGTCGCAGTTCATGGAGCACGACTCATCGTTACCCCAGGGTCTGTAACTAAGTTCGAAGCGATAATCAGAGTACATGTCGGCGTTAACTTGGCGGCGGAACTTGGGCGGGACGTCTTTGAGATGGGGTTCCGGAAGGACGTTGGCGCCTTTCGAGTCGACCGTCATGAACTTCTTGTTGTCCTTGAACCAGCCGTCACAGAAACGGTGGTGTATGTTCATATCTGGATTGTTCTTGGAGCTGAAGACTTCGGCGGGGAGTTCGGTAACCACTCGGGGGCAACTGGCTGGGTTGGGCAGCTGGGGCGGCGGCGGGTCGTTGATGAAGAGCTCGACGAACAGTCGGAGTGCTAATTGGCGATCGAGGTTGTGCGTTTCGATTGACATGAATGCGGGCCCTGTGCATTCGCAGTTCTTATACGGGCCCTGCGAAAGTCAGTCCGTGTAAGTCAAGTCATGGATTTCAACTCACATCCTTGCAGACTGCCATTTTCCCTCCATTCTGTTCCGCAATCGCCATGTCGCAGTCTTGGGCTTCTGGTAGGCCGCAGATGAGCTGATGGTGTTAGCCCCTTTCTTGTGGGTCGAGTTTCAGGCCAACGCACCGACTTCTTGTCAGGACAGCCCGCAACCGTAGGACTGGGAAGAGAGAGGGTGACCAAGCTCGCGGGAATGCGGTTCTTCTCTTCCAAAATAACACCAGCCATGACCACGTCGACGGCCAAAGCGAAAATAAACGAGTCAAGCTGGTTTACACGATCAGGCGGTATGCCTATCAGGGGGGCGTAGCTTTCGACAAAGTGCGAAAACTCAATCGCAGCCGCCGAAGCAGTTGGGTCCTCCCTGGATATACCGAACTGAACTCCTTTAGGATCGAGGAGGAGCAAGTCGTTCCAGGGGCCGTCAGGTGTGATGCCACCGATGACCGCGAAAGAAGCGCACAGAGCTTGTCCGTACGTGCCCGCTTGAGCGGCGCGTTTCTTTTTGGTTGGTGGATTGTCGTAGTCAAAGTCCTCTCCGGCTGTACATGCCGTTGCCCCTTGCATGAAGATGGAAAGACGGGTCGCTAGGTCTGGATCAAGAAACGCTGCAAGGTCTCCGGGGTAAAAACCGTCGTTTGCGTCAACGGTCACGGCCGTCACAATGGGCGTGACTGAGCTTCGTATTGTTAGTTGAAGCCTTGATGTAAAAGATACCACTCACCCCTCCAGAGTCGGTTGGGCGGTAGGCCCCTGCGTGATAGTCGCAACTGTCGTGGCCCCGGCCAGAATTGTGACGCTCCCCTGGGGGATCCCGCCATTGTACTTGGCTCTAGTCATCGGCATGTAAAAACCCAACTCGGATATCATTTGTTTCTGCGCGGCAAGCAGTGCTAACTCCAACACGGCGATGCCATTCAGAACGGCTTCTACACCGCCAAAGGATTCGATGAGGGAGGCAGCGGCAATTTCAATCTGACGGCTCTCGAGATGGTGATCAAGCACCACTACGCCATATTGAACGGCCGCGTGGAGGTCTTGGTAGCATTTATCGTTGACTTCGCTGCACGAATCTTTAAGAACCCAGACTATCTTGGCTTGAATGTCGGCGCTGAGGACAATGTGGAAACCGCCGTCATCGGCAGGCTTGATCCAGATGGCGTTGGGTTGGATGCCGTCAGGTGTGGAAGTCTGCTTGGTCAGAAATAATGCTATTGTGGGGCTTTGTTTTGTCAGGGTGGCAGCGAGCTCACCAGCTTTGGCGCATATTGGTTGATGTCTCCGACGTCTAGCACGGTGGCATAGACGACAAGGGAGAAGTGTGCTGCTAGCAGTACGAGAGGCGGTAAGTTCATTGTGAAAGAGACTGGGAATGGAGATGGACCGAGATTCTCTGGCGGAATGCAACCAATTTGCCGAGAAGCTGGACTCAGCCCTAGTTATGACAGGAACTTGGAATCCCAGTAAAAAGACACACCTGACTGTTTGGGGAATAGAAAGATTGCGATATCGATGCCATCTTCCCAGAAACCGTGACGTGGCCACGACACATATTTGGTTATTGAATGTGAATGTGTTATGCTGGCGGCACTGACCACAATCTGGATGCCAACTGAGATGTTGGGAGCTTTGAAATGTAATCTGGTTTTGGTGGGATCAAACACTTGCCCAAAAAGGGACAGAGGAGGGCATCGGCCCGTGTAGCTAGACTCCAACCTAGGGCTGTGTCGTTTGTGGCCGTGATCTCGATGCCCATCAGGCGCCACGGCAAGTATTTTCATTGGACGTCCGGGTAGAATCCTATCACGGTGACTTCCACAAACGCTACATAAGCATTGAAAAGCTCGGGCACTTGCTGCAGTTCCCCTTGCCCATGTTGTTGTGGTATTATTAAGTTTGGACATTGTGAAAGAATGCACCCTGACCGCTCCCTGATGCTCATCATGTGCCTCACCAATGGCTAATCGGGCTTCAGACCGTTGCAGTACAGAAACTGGTACATGTGTCTATCTGTGTCTTCCGAATGGGTGGCACGGTGTACATTTCCCGCTCGCGTACCCCTTTGAAACGCTGCGAGCTAGGACAAGACCAACCACATCTCTTGGCCGAAACTGGGACTAACGGGCTGCGGCGGAGGCTTTCGTCCTCGGTTGCGCGACAACATGAACTCTTGAGCAAACATTTCCTAACCATGGGGATACTGACACATACCGGTATGCCGAGTGCAATGCCTGCCCTGTTGCAGTAAGACACATCACGGCCAGACAGCTGCGGTTGCGGGACGGGCAGTCCTTCGTTGCTTTAACTCCCGTTCCCGTGGAAGTCTTCGCTTACTATCTTTTCCACTGATAAAAGGGGCGTTTGAGATGTGTCTGATAAATGTTGACAGTTTGAGAAATTGCTGTGTTAGCGATACTAGCGTTGCTCAGGCCCTCCTGCTGCCTTCTCTGAACTTCGCTTCATCGACAGAGTTTCTCAAGTTCAAGCCATGAAACTCCACAGCCTCGTCTTCGCGTCTCTTCCGAGCGCTTGCATGGCATCCAAATGGATTATCGACTGGTCATGCGGCAGTGAGTTCTTCCGAGTTTGTCCTCAGCCTTCATTTGATGCATTTCACTGAAAAAGACGAGGATCCACTAACAGAGCACATGCAAAACAGGCTTTGAGCCCATCTGGAAGGACGCCGTTCTGAAATCCGTCCCGGAGGCCATTCAAATGTCCGAGACAGCGGTCGGGGTGCTGACAAACAATCTCACCCACGGAAAGGTGCAACTCATGGTCCAGTATCTTCTGGGCAACGGTCCACCTCTTTTTGAGAAGATCAACATAGCCAAGTGTGAGTTCTGCCTGTCTTGGACCTTTTCTGGTGGCATCCGAACCCGTGGCTGCACGGCCGGCCGCCACTCACAACCTTTTTCAGTACTTTTGGAACTTGCATTAACTAGGTAACCTGGTTGGAAGTTTACCTTGCAAATGTCGCCCAGTATGATAAAACTGATACCCACGTGATGAACGTGCCTCCCAGAGGTTGGATAAGTGAGGACGTGGCAAGTCCTTTTTCCCACAGCAATACCGGATGCCGGACAAAATGGAAACGTGAAACCACTAGCCAAAGCTGACTTTCTTCTTTCATTCCAGATAATCTTGTGTGACGGCCGCAACTGGGAACCTCATCCTGATCCCGACAAGCACGTTTACTGGAACAGGGAGACCGAAACCGTCAGGTCCAAGCAAGACGTGGAACAACGACTGAAATGGTGTTTCGAAGGAAAACGCGGGCCTGATGTGGAAGGGCTCCCCGTTGCGGTGACCACTTCATCCAACGAGATACTGTTGGAGGAATACAAGCTCGTTTACAAGGACTGGGTAGACAAAGGCAGGGTTGGTCCGCAACCGGATATCATGCCGTACAGCGTTTCACACGCGGACAAGCCAAACACGATAAATCTCTGCAACTGGTATCTTGAGGAGATCAAGGACGCGAAGAATGATTTGCGCGTGTTTTATGGTATCGACGATAAGGCCATTGCAAGAGTCCAAAGCATAGAGTTCATGGCAAAGTTGCAGGGATCCAGTCTGCCTATCAACGTGTTGGGGGAATCGATGGGCGCACTTCTTCTTCACGAGGTGAGCCCTGCAAGTCTCAAACCACGTTCAACTGTGATTCAGCTAACAATAGTCTACCCCTTTCAGTTAACCCACACTAATCTCGGCGGCATGTCTTATGACGACTCGAGAGATCCCGATGGTTGCTACGGCTGGGTGTGTGCTGGGCAATATCAAAATATCCATAACGCAGACACCATCAAGCTTTTGGCTGTCTCCATGTTTCTGTTTAGCAAGGGATTTTGGGTGGATAACCAGGGGTTCGTCCATCCATTGGCAGAGGGCCAGTAGGTACGGTCCAGTAGCAGTTACACACATTCCTTCTTTCCAAAACCCCTTTATACCTTTTTGAGTGAGGACTTGAACTGCTTACGTAGACCGACAGTAAAAAATGAACCACCATCAGTCCTTGCCATCACCCCAACTCGTCCTCGTAACATTCGACGCCTTAAGCTCAAACATAAGACAGCCCAGCTGGATGTTACCCCCCACTTTCTGATCCGGGGCGGCGCATCGATCATACAGCGACTTGAAGACCTCGGCACACTTTGACTTTCCCTCTCCCAAGGGCAGCATGTAGTCCAACTCAGTTGCGGAGTTGTTCTCCAGACTGCATCCTTCCCTCCACCAGATGCCGAACTGGGTGGGAACAAAGACGTCGATATCGCGGTGCACCCAAACCACCCTATTGACAAATGTGCTCGGATCTCCCTTCTTGATGATGGTATTGAGCTTGGTCTGGTCCGGGCAGGCGTAAGTTCCCGCGGTATCCTGGAGGGTATCTTCCCTCAAGGTGTCGTTTATGGGATGCGGCATGTCATCGCGCTTGTAGCAGATGGGCGCTGCGTCTTGGCCTGGACCGTCGGTAAAAAGCTCCATGAAGAGTTGAAGGTTTTTTTGGCGCTCAGGAGGTCCGTACAGTTCCACGAAGGAGTATGCGGGTCCCGTGCACTCGCAACCTTTGTGCGGACCCTGTGGAGACGTAAGTATCTACGTGTAAGCCGAGGCGGGAACGAAACACATACGTCTTCACACACTACCTTTCTCTCATCTCCCTGTAACACAATCGCGAGGTTGCAATCTTGGACTGTCGGAAAGCCGCAGACAAGCTGATGTTGCATTTAGTTAGTTGTCGTTCTTTTCGCCGGTAGAAGAAAAGGGGTTTAGTAAGGCACGCACCGCATCTTTATCGGGACATGTCGTAGAGGTGGGACTGGCGCCGCCAGTGGTCGTGACCATGGTAGCCGGGATGCGGTTTTGCCCGCCGAGGGGAAGGCCTTCGACAACTGCATCGACGGCCAGGGCAAAAATGTACGAGCTTAGCTGGTCCGCACGCTCGGGAGCGATGGCCATGAGGGGAGCTGAGGCGCGCGCAAACTCGAAAAATTGGCCTGCCGCTGCGGATGCCGTGGCAGAGTCGGGCGAGAATCCAAACTTGACGCCCGTGGGATCGAGAAGAAGAAGATCATTCCAGGGGCCGCCGGGTTGGATGCCGCCAATCACGGCCTTGGATGCACAGAGGGCCTCGCCGTAGGATCCCACTGCACGCCTCCTCCTCGCCGGTGATGCATGCTCTCTATCGAACTCCTCGCCAGCCTTGCACAACTTGGCGCGTTGCATGTACTCGGCGAGGCGGCCTGCGAGCCCTGTGTCGAGGATTCCGGCGAGATCTCCAGCCTGGAAGCCGTCGACGGCAGTGGTGACAGCCGTGACGATGGGTGTGACGGAACTAAACAATTAGTCTCCTTTCGCTCTCGATGTAGGTTGCTGAAGTAAAAGTCCAAATAACTCACCCCTCCAAAGTCGGCTCAGCAGTGGGCCCCTGAGTAATCGTAATCACGGGCGTGCCCCCCGCCGAAACAGTAACAGCACCCTGTGGCAGGTTCCCGGCAGGTTTTGCTTGGGCCTCCGGGACGAACATGCCATTCGGAAATCCCAATCCCAACAGGACAGCAAACCGAGTTGTTTCCAAAAGCGCCACGGTAGCCACCAGAGTGTCGAGGGTGAAGAACTCGCCCAGCAGAACAAGAGCCACGATGACCTGGCGGCCTTCGAGGTTGTGGTCTGTTTGCACGACGCCGTCGTCGAGAGCGGTGAGGACATCGTGGTAGCACTTGTCGTCAACCTGGCCGCAGCCGTCGAGCACGCCGTCGACCTTGGCTTTGATGTCTTGCCCGAGGATAATGTGGAAGCCGCCGCCGTCCGCCGGACTGACCCAGATCCAATCAGGTTGGATGCCATTTGGAGGTACTGTCTGATTTTTTTTGAGTTAGTTATCGTTTTGAGAAGAAAGATGTCACACTAACTCACCAGCTTCGCCTCGTATTGCTTGATGTCTCCAAGATCCAGGTCAGCTGCATGGATCACGGTCGAAAAGACGGCGATCAGCGCCAGGGAAAGCCGCATCATTGTTCTCGTCATGTAGGTACAAGATACGCAGCTCGAGATGAAGTATGGAGTTGAGTCGAAAAGCAACCTGAGGTCCAATGAGTGGGAAAGAGAGGGACAAATTACTCCCGGTTGTTGATACTTGCACCCTTCATCTGTGCTTTGCTTTATGTTTGGCTTGCGAGGCGGTGTCTGCAAGGCATTCTTTTCCCAGGGTCAGCCAAAATCCAACCTGCCCAGCAGCCCAATATGGTAGCCTTCGCGCAGATCGAGAGTCTGCTGATACCGGTGACCCCGGCGATAACCGAATGTTTGCTCCGCAGCCGGCCCCCAACGGGACGATACCCCGGATCATGTTTAATGTTCTCGAACTGCCGAGGCAGTTACATCTAGATTGAACATGTGCCGCATAACCACAATCGCATCGATGCATGAACTACGGCTCCTGTGGTGTGGTGGCGTTGTGGGCCAAACCACAGGCCAACAGCCGCAGGCCCCGGGTTGCCAAGTCATTAGCCGCCCATGTAAGCCCCAGATCCCCTGTGACAAGGACAAACATTTTATTCGGCCACCTCCTGGGGACAATTACAACTGAAGAATACGGCCAACTGCGACGGCTTTACGCACAAGCGACAGAGTGGCTTCGACCTTGACGGTGCCCCTGAGTCAGGAACTACATGTACCCCGTTGCGGCTTCGGCGCTAAGAATCGGGATATGCCGGAGTTGTTAGTTGTTGTCTCACCATCGCTCTAGACACAACTCAGTCTGCATCTTCGACAGTCATTTTGAGCCTGTCGGACTAAGAGCTCTGATAGTCGAAACCAGTCCGTTGTTGCTGTCCTGTGCCGCACCAGCCGCCAAACCCATCTCTGTGTCCGTGGGACCTGGGTTGGGTTGGCCCAAATCACAGGCATATGTCTACATACCGAGCCGCGTCGTTATCGCAAACAATCCATCGCCTCGACCTTACCGGAGAATTTACCTGAAACCTCGACACCGGCCGGAAATAGGTCAACAAGTCAGTTGACAGCAGACCATGATGGTAATCTTGTTTTGGGGGCCACCTCCGCCTTCCGCTGTGCCGTCCGTTGCTAGCAAACATGTTCGATAGCAAAGCTAGATGCAAGACCACAAGGCAGATTCTCCGTGTTTGTATCTTTTAAGTTACCGAAGAAGTTGGAACTGGTGAGAGGGACCGGAAGGCCAGGACGTGTTGCGGGGTGGTTCATGTCTATGCTCTTGTCCCTGAGTACGGATAGATGTCTTTATCAGAAATTCTACATTATACATAAGGGAGACAGGATAAGGAGACAGCTATGTGTGAGGGTAGTCCATCACAAAATCAGAGTCTCAACCAAATCCCAATTTCCCTACCCGTCTACCGATTCGACTCCGTCGCTTCCCCACTTGCCATGATGTTTCGCCGTCTGGTTCTCTTGTCCTTCTTGGGCCACACCATGGCGCAAAGATGGATTCTTCACGAATCTTGCTGTTTGTTCCGCACTTCCCTTTGCCCTGGCCATGAACCCAAGGCCCTGGGTGGCAGGTCGTGACTAATGCTGTGCTTAACAGTCAATGACGACGCCTGGGATAAGGCGTTGACGGACTCCTTCAAGGAAGCCGTCGAAATTGCCGGCATCGCGGCTGAAGTCCTGGAAAACGACATCCAGGACCCAAAGGTGCAGAGCATGGTCGGATACATCCTCGGTGACACAAACGTCGCCCAGAGTGTCAATATTGCCAAAGGCGAGTGTTGATCCACCGCCGCATCCAATGATCTTTGTCCCTGGCTAACCCCCTGCACAAGACTACTTCCGGAACGTCGCCAAATACAACAAGGAACAAAACACAGACCTGGATCTCCCCTCGGACATAACTAACAATGACTTGGCAAGTTCAACCTTCTCCCTCAGGCGGTGCACTGGTGCAAGCTTGAAGATTCTGTAAACTTCAGCTAATAACCCTCCGCCCGCTCACAGCGCATCTACTGCGACAAAACCCCTTGGGAACTACAAGGATCCAGAGCCACCCTCTGGAAAAACGGCGTGACCAAGTACCTCAAGGGCGAACGCGAGTACAACATCATGAGGGACTGCTTTGAGAAGCGAGTACCCGACCCCGGCGACAACCTCGCCTCTGCAGTAACCACGTCGTCCAACGTCATTGACAAACCGCGATATCTCGGAGTCTACGAAACATGGCAACAGGGGGGCATGCTCGGGCCGCAGCCCGACGTCAGGGAGTTCAGCGTCGAGGCGCCGAGGATAGAGAACACCATGAACATTTGCATGTGGTACCTCACCGCCGTCAGGAACCCCACCAACAGGCATAATGTGTTCTACGGGATTACCGACGCGGCGATTGCCAATGTCCAGAAGCCAGAGTTTCAAGAAAGACTGGGATCGAGCAAGCAGATTGACGTCTTGGCGGAGACGATGGGGGGGCTTCTTCTTCACGAGGTGAGCTGCGCATCTACGGACGTGATTTGTGACAGGAACGAACTGACTTTGGCACCTTGTTCCAGTTGACACATACCAATCTTGGCGGGTTGGCTTACGATGACGGGAGGCCTAGTGGGTGCTACGGCTGGGAGTGCGTCAAAAGACTCAAGAATATCCATAATTCGGATTCCGTCAAAATTCTCGGTATTTGTATGTTTTTGTTCAGGAAGGGCTTTTGGGTAGACGAGAATGGCGTTGTTCTTGGAGAGCCTAAGCCAGCCCCGAGCTAGAGATCAAACGCACGTACCCCAGGGGTCTCAAATAGCGGTGAATAACATGAGAAAGCAACATATGAATCCACCTTATCTCACTCCCTATCAAAACATTCCCTATCTGTCGGGGGTCGCACACGCCACTGCCAATGAAAATTCCAGGAAGCGGCTGCGTGAGACCCGTTTTGTAAGAGACGTCTCTCCGCACCCTCGATCATGGGAACCGTGTAAGTTGGACCCCACAGTCCTTCTCCCCCTGGCTCCCAGTACGCGGGCCAATCCGTGTTATGCTTCAGGCTCACTTGGCCGTCCGGGCCTCTAAGGATGCGACAGTGTGTACGCAGGTAGCGACAAATCCCGAGCCGCGACGGGGGCCACTCGTGGTCGTGGGGCAAGAACTGTCTCTCGCCGTCCTCAAGCCAGGGATGGATCTTTGGGAGGGCGCAGACCAACTCGAGGTCGGGGTTGGCTGTCTTGAGTGCTAGTATGGGAGCCAGGAATGCTCGTTCGTTGACCACGCCCCAGCGATCCGTTCTCTTGGGCGAGGTGTGATCGAGATAGATGGCGAGTTTTTGAAGCTGCGGGAGGTGCGTGAACAGGTGCGATGGCAGTAACCAAGTCCAGATATCAACTTCGTCGCTCTGTGTTAGAGTATCCATCGCATCGTGGGATGTCTCGGCTTCGCCGTCTTGAGGCTTCTCATCGTCCTGGGGGCGGGACTCGGAGGTCACGACCGCTTCGACAGCCTTGAAGAGTGAGAGCGGAGTGCTCAGCGTGATGGATAGCTTGGTGATACGTGGACAGAAGGAGGTCACAAAGCTGAACGGAGGAGCGACGGGCCCCCTGCCCAGCATGATGCTCAACGTTCTCAGGTCCGTAACGAAAAATTCTATCGCTGGGATCACCACGGTGACGATGTCCAGGTACCTGGAAAAAGATCAGCAGAAGTCAAGTCGTCCAAGACTGGGGTAGCTGACATCTTTTTGCAGGCCCTCAGCGCAGAGGACAGCTTGAGTGATTCCCGCCGGTCGTTCCTCAAATCGTACCCGCGGTTGAGAGCCAGTTCTTCACAAGCCCAGTGCGGACCCCAGGTCGACGCCAACCTTCGATGGAAAACGGCAGTAGAGCCTTTCGGGTCGTTGGGATCGCGAGGATCGCGTTCGTCGCCGCACGTTCCGACATCTTCTGCTATTGCGCCGGGGTCGAGGATGCACGGCGAGAGCCGAAATCTGGTGTGGTCGAAGCGGGGATGGACGTCGTGAGTCTCACCAGTGGGAAACTTGAAGCGCCGGGGCCCGCCGTAATCCTCAGCGACGCACTGGACGTGCTGCCCCGCCAATAAACCAAACGCGTACGAGTAGATCGGATGGCGGATCTCAATTGGGAACGAGAGGAAGATGCTCGCTTCCTGTTGATTGACCCCGCACGCCTCACCTGACGAGACGATGAGCGGCATGACGAGCAATCGCTGGCTTCCAACCCAGAGGATCCTTGGGAAAGTCGAGGTGAAGTGCGGGGTTGCACGGGAGGAGAGCGCAGGAAGTAGTTCCAGAGGTTTGCAGGCGACGGGAGTGTTTCAGCTCGAATTTTGGAGTTGTCTGTTAGCGGGAAAGAACGACCGGCCGCAGCTGCGACCCCTCCCAGAGTGCCTCACGCGTCGCCCCCAACTCAACGCATTTGTTTGCCTCCCAAGAAGCGCTGGTACCAAAATTGGCGCGTCTCTTCCGATTTGTTAGGTTTGGATCGCTGTTTGCCCAGCTCGCCAACTTTCCATTTACCCAGGAATCGGCACGCCTCTGACGATCTCGGTGGTGTCAATGCTGTTGATGACAGGTCATTGGCGAGTACCCCTGCCATCGTCCACGCAACCGCTCTTTCCCTCAACAAGACGACCACAACGTGAGTCATATTGTCAAATTTTCATGCCAAGTCAGTGAAGCCACAACAAGGGGAAAAGGCTAACGACCGGGAGATGCGAATTTGGCAGACAACAACTGACAAGTCCCAACACCCCGCTCATGCCCTCCCGAGGCAAGCTTCCCTGTTGAACGGCCTGAAAAGCGCGACCACCTCAGTCAGCGGGCATGGACATCGAGACGAGCGCTGGCGCCATAACCGCTTCAAGTTAATCCGAATCCTTCATTATTCCATTACCGCCAACCGACTCGCGACGATCCTATGTACACGGCATCCCAACCTCACAGGTTCTCTTCATATTCCATCCCCCGCCGGCACAACACACGGAACATTACCGCCAACCAACCATCCCCGACCGTTCACACCGCAGCGTGAACACCACACTGATCAGTCACAGTACCTACGATCCGAGTCAGACGTGACGAGTCCCATTGGCCGGCACCGTCGTACCAGGAACCGTACCTGCTGGCGCCTTGTTGTACCCAGTCCCGTTCACCGTGTCGTGCTCCCGGCGATGATGCGTCGCCCACATGATGGCTTCAATAATCGTATTGAACAGCAGGAATGTGCTATACAAGCATGTCAGTACCAATTCCCGTCCCAACTTCTACAAACAGCCCCGTCACCAGAGAACTCACAACCCAATAATGTTGAACGCTTGCGCCGCGTGCTTCAGCCGGCAGAGCGGATCCAGCGTGGTCACATACGTCCCCGGTACGACACCGGGAACCGAACTCATCATTCCGTATGGCGCATGCGTCACGCACCGTCCTCCCGACCAGTACTGCGACGAAAAGATGAGACTCGCCAGCCACAGGTACGTCAGGATCAAGTCGAGCGGCAGGAGGTATCCTCGGTAGGACTTGAACGCGGGCGTGAACATGGCGAAGAGGTAGAGGAAGAGGGTCAAGACGGCGATGACTTCCATGTAGACGATGTAGGTGTTGCGGTAGCGGTAGTGGTGGAGGAAGTGGGAGAGGATGCCGGTGACGATGGCGGACGAGGCGAGGATCATGAAGTTATTGATGCCCAGCAGCGAGCGCGGGATGATGTTGCTGAGGCGGGATGTTCGGGAGTTGTCCATGGCTGCTCGTTTGTCGGGTGGTTCGTTCGATACGTCAGGTGCTACGGAGGCAGGAGTTCGGCGTGGCAGAGAAGTGGTTTGACAGACGTGAGGAGGAGAAAGGAGGGGACATGGTCTTGATCCCATATATACAGCGTCGACACCGAGGACGTGCGCAATGCAAGCTGCACGTCATGATGGCAGCTCGGCACGCTGCCTTAGCATGGAGCTTCCTCTCCGCGAAGAAGCAAGTCGTCAGGGGATCGGCTGAGTGCTTGCATTGGATTCCGTCATTTCGACATGCTGACGCTCGAGTTCCCAGGGGTACTGGTCTTCTGCATGCCGGAACACTGGGCGCAGTGACGTCTCATCTCAACATCGACAGTCCAAGCGGCGTAACCATGACGATGAGGTGTTGGTGCGTTGACAGCACTTCCAGGTCTCCCTGTTCGGGCGTTCGGAGGTCGAGGTAGTTCGAAGTCCAGTCTGAGAACCCATCCTCAATTCGGCCAATGCTTACTCAGCCTGCGCAGACCCTCCCAGGTCGACTTTGAACTCTTGATATAGGCCCGTCTCACGAATACTGGAACGGCCGCCCAAAGATCAACGGCCTCTCCAGCTCCTCGAGAACAAAGCACCGAACAGGCACGCTTTCATTCCGCCACAGCAGCGTGACAACGCCCAAGGTGCGTAAAGTCCTCCCACCAAACCGCCTCACCTCGTGACTGAGTCCATCTTCATGAGCCTCGAGTTCTAGGCCCAGCTGCTCTTGATGGTGCCGAGAGATGAGGTTGCATCTTTGGCGTCTGTCGATGAAAGCTTCGACCATCCTGTTGCCTGATTGGGTGGTAATCCAGCCGGTGATGACGGAGAGGTGGAGATCGGTGCGCGAGCGGGGGATTTCGACTTCTTGTTCAGGGGGGGATGTCCGCCTTGTTCGACGGCGGCGAGGTTCGGGGCTTGTAGTGCTGATGGCTGCAGTCCTTGCTTCGCCCGGGGATTTCGGGACGGAGGACGAACTGGCAGTTGTCTCGTCGCTCTTGGACGACGAACCTTCCCCTGGGGGCACAACCTGGGGTGGCGGCGGGGCCGGTAGCTCTGGTGACGGCATCCTTTCAGGCTCAACGCGCACAGGAGTATCTCTCTGTTCGACTGAGGCCCGAGCCTCCCTCGGTGGAGGGGAAGGGGCTCTGTTACCTTGCTCCGGGGGAAGAGGTCCAACCCACCAGGGTGACGGTTCGAGGTTTGGGATAGGGATGGAGGGAGGTTCTGGTGGCGGTCGCCGTGGGGGACTGATGTTTGGAGAGTCTACCCGTGGCCGGTGGCGGCTCGGCGCTGACGATATGGTGCTTGCCCCTGAGAAGCTTCGGCTGTGACGTTTCCGCTTCACCTTCGCAAATGTGAACGTCTCTGGTGGAGAGGAGGGAACACTTTCCCTCTCGACCATGTTATGAGCGAGATGGCAGAGGGTGATTTGAGAATCCACGGTACCCCGAGATCCATTGGTCTCGCGTCGGGTCACGGGCGGCGTGTAGTGCATGTCCTCCCGGAGCTGTCGGACTGACTCCAACAGGCCCACGATAGTGTTCTTCATCTCTTGTCTGGTCTGGATTAGCACGTCACTTGGGTGGGGTATCCTCGCTGATCAAGACGTACATTTCTTCCTCGATGCTCTCGGTTGGATTCTCCCGTCGTCGTGCTAGCCATTCCTCAAGGCGGATGACGTTTACCGTCAAAGACAGTGTCGCTACCAGATTACTCAGCGGAGCAGAGAGCTCAGCTTCCATGTCGGGCTTCAGCATACCCCACCTGATACTCGTCACGACATCCCACCGACTGTTTATCTTCAGTACCCTCTTCCTAAAGCCATTCACGCAGGCGTGCAAGTGCCTTGTCTCCTCTTCCAAATCCTGCAAGTGGTTGATCTTCTTCATGTGTTGAATGACAGGGGAACCCAAGTCGAACTTTTCCTTTGTTAACGACATGATGGCTAGCTTAGCAGCCTCTGCAGGGTTGCGGACGGACAGTGCAAACTGTCTAATTTGCTGAGCCACGCGTGGAGAGTCTTTGGCGGCACGGTAGAGAAAATTTGTGAATCGTACAAGCGATTGGATTGCTTTTGTGATCGATAACGCTGCCGCGGAAAGTCCGACAACCTCCATGGCTACCGGTGACGGAGCTAGAGGGATTGAGAAGAAGTTAAAAAAAACAAAACAAAAAAAGAGCGATACTAGTCAACCGACAGGGGTTGAAGCGGAGGAGGCTCGCAGGACGCAGAGCCCGAGATATCTGTGTCCTGGTCTGTGTCCAGGATGCGAACCACCAGTGCTTCGTGATTCTGCCTGCTTCCATGCGCGCCGCTACTGGGCAAGTCAATCCGGGGGCAAATGATAAGGCTGTTTTAAGGCAAACAGTGCGGAGGCTTTCGTTGTGGAGGTGCTGTGGAGGTGCTGCTCGTGGAACCCGAGAACATGAGCGGGCACCAATCTCAAACCGGCGACCTGCAAGGTGATACCAATCATCGTGGCGTTCTCTACACCTTCACTGATTCACGAATTCATAGCCCACTGGTGGTGTTCAAATTGGGGAAGTTGCAGCAGGTTGCAGCGGGCGATGTTTTTGATCGTCCGTCATCGTTCGCCCAGGCATTCGAGAGTCTCTACTACCGCGGAAGGCGGGACCATCCGCACGGGGGTGAGTTGAGCCAGGCTTTCTGCTAGGCGCTCTTCTTCGCAATCAACTTGAGTGGAGACTTTATTGCTGCCTGGTATTACTCAAACATCCAACTGCTTTCCTTCAAATTCCTTCTTCGCATCATTCCTCGGCCACAGGTCCAGGTAATTGATACCATGCCACCAAAATCATGAAAACCGCAATGCAAGCAACCTTGAAATGCCAGGGCACATGCAATCTCCAGTTCAACTTTAGAAGGCGAAAGTCAAGCGAGACCGACAACATTAGAAGGCGAAGGCCAAGCGAGAGCGATCTGCGACGATAAAAATTCCGCTCCGAGCTCGTTAGGTTCAACCTATTCAGAGTCCCCATCGATGCCTCGCGTGTCTTGTCCAGAAAATAGGAAGCCGCACGGCATGACTGGCTGAGTTCTTCCGCAGCTAAAGGGTCTAATGTCGATAAGTCGTATTGTTCATAGAATCTGAGGAAGTTGTCGCACTTGTCGAAAAACTCGTCAACGTCTTGACGCGTAAACTCGCCGGCGGGTGGCGTCAAGGTAGGTCGCGTCGCGGTGCTATGGTAGCCGTGTGTTCCCCGAGTCTCGTTGTTTCGTGGTTGGGAGGCATGTGTGTGAGGCGCTGGTGTTCTTCTCACATTGGGCCCCCTCCTGTGCTTTGGCTTTTGTTTGTGTCTTTCGAGACGGCTTCCGCTTGCGCTTCTCGATGGCTGCACTCTCCAATTCGGCTGTGCCTTGAACGTGACTGCAGCGGGAACATGAAGGGTACGAAGTTTAGGGAGGGACGAGATGGCCGATGCCACACGTCTGGACATGGCGAGTGCCCGGGCGGCCTGGAACACCACAGCTTGGGTGTCAAATGCCGACCGAACAGAGTGAGTTGAATTTGGGACTCGGAAGAAACGCAATGCGACCTCGCAATCGTTGGGTGGGAACACGGTATAAAAAGGGGGGCTGGCGCAAGGGATGGCTGCCGCCCGCTCAGTGCGAGCTGTGAGCACCTCCAGTCCATCAAACAAAAACCAACCTGCTCACCACCTAGGTAAGGTACCTTAGGTATTCACCGCATTCAGGGTGCGAGAGCTGCTGTCTCTCTACCTAGGTACTTCAAGTTACCCACATCAGCTCCAGCGGACAATCGGCAAGTTCAATGTCGGTATCGTCCTTGCACTGTGCTGTCGGCCGCCTCTGTCGTCGTTCAAAATGACCGATCACACTCAGCAAGCCCAAAAGCAAACATGTCTCAGCCTATGTCACGTGCGCATTAGCCACCCCCCCACGTCGCGTTTTGCTTCTCCCTTGTTTCGATAATTCGGCAAGTAAAGGTTTCTTGCCGTTTTGTCAACGTGTCCCGTCGTGACACAACCAAGCTTTACCAACTGAAGACATTACTCAGGCTTGGGCTCAAACACAGTGAAAGCCTCACGTTATTTGCGATGTCCAGACGCGTGACATCGGGTATCTTGTCTCCTTCCAATGCCCGTCTCCAACGCGGAGTATGTCGTGACTCAATATCCCCAGACACCAGACCATCAAGCTCCATGACTAACGCTATCCCAGTCGGCTTCCATCCTTCCAGTCGCAGGAAGGGCCCCGTCTACCGCATGGGTTACAGCACCACAACCAACATGGAGGGTGCAACCCTCTAGGAACGCAAGCAGCCGATTCGAAATGCCCAAAAAGAAGCATCGTCGACGGGAAGAGGAACAGCCAGATGTACGCCGTACCTCACTTTAACGCGGAGAGATATCATAGACATTAACAACCCCTAGCCCAACTGCACACTCACACCCTACCACAGCTCGATCGAAGACTTCATCCAATCGAGCCATCAGAACCTCAAATGGTATAACCCGTCCGAAGAAAGAAGCCAGGGCAGACATGGTGAAGTCCGTGGACGAGATCTTGGAGGGTCTGCAGGAACTAGACACTTCCGTGTTGAGCCCGAAGCACTACGCTTGGCATCGCTCTTTGGTGAAGCGGCTTGAGCAGTTGAAACAGAAGTGCCAGGAGTCTCCTAGGCCAGCCGCGGATTCGTCGGATGCGGCTGTCATCGGTATGGATGTTGGGTTTCATGGGTTTGATGGGTTTGATGGGTTTGATTTCTTTTAGGGTAACGCAGTGTGGAGTAGTTGAGGGTTTCGTATTTGTTCATTGTGGTCGCATCGCGGCCAAGGTCGATAATTAAAAGTTGGAGCGAGGAGTTGTTGTCAACACAGTGGATCATGGAGTTAATAAGGGGCTACAAAGGAATACGAATCCCGGGTCTCTGCTCCATTTCAGAATGCATGACTTGATGATCTAAGTTGGCAGTCCTGTTCAGTTGAACATGGCGGATCCTTGCCCCTCTCGGGAGCCGGCACTCGTAGGGTGTGTTCAGGGGCAAACAATCACCCCAAGTTTCCGAGTGGGGGTGGAGTTGACGAACGTCAGCTAGATCACTTGCCATGATGTTTTATAACAGTGGGGCCGGGTGACGCGTTGCACAGAGCCCAGGCCAGCTTGAGGTAAATAGCCCCTATATGAGTGGCCCGGCTATCTTGTCCCCTATCTCTACAGCCCTCGACGGCCCGGCTGAATCGGAACTACCTACAGGACCAAGACCGCCGCAATGGGCTTCCTGGAAAACATTTACGCGGAGGCTTTCTACCCCACACGGATGATTGGCTGGGCAATTTGGTCCATATCAATGATCGTCTTGGTTCCGATGTCCAAGTGCCGACATGGAGAAGCCCAACTTCGAAAGTGGACACTGAAGTCAGGTGTATATCTTGTGGTCCCATCTACAGAAATTCACTGTTGGTGCCCAGTGAAAATTTCACCCACTGTCACTTGCCCCAACATGGCGCTGCTCAGGGGTCTCTTGGTGGTTCCCGCTCTCATCGCGAGGGCTCAGGCCATGACTGATGCCGAGGCCGCTGCCATTGCCGGGACCTATGCCGATCACATCAAGATGTTCGTTCCACCATGCACAGTCAGTACAAATCACTTACAATTACAGCCAACGCAATCCCGCGTATCCTCTCGATGAGGTCGACCTCGCCGAGATCGAACTGCGGCCCAAGGTCGAGGCCTTCCTCGCCAAAAAGGTGCAGCAGGGCAAGAACAACAACTGCACCCTGGCCAACGCCGGAGTCCGTCGGGAATGGGCCGACCTCAGCATTGAGGAGCGAGAGGAGTACGTGGCGGCCGTGAACTGCCTCATGAAGCTGCCTCCCCAGGCGCCCAAGGACCGATTCCCGGGTGCCCTGAGCCGCTTCGACGACTTTGTGGCCTACCACATGACGCATGCAATGGAGCTGCACGACAACTACCACCTCTTCCCGGCCCACAAGCACTTCATCTGGGCGTTTGAGCAGGCGCTGCGCAACGAGTGCGGGTACAAGGGGTACCAGCCGTACATGAACTACGACCGCATCGCCAAGGATCTCACCACCAACCCGGCTAACTCACCGCACTGGAATGGAAATTCGTCGAGCTTGGGCGGTAACGGTGAGCCGGATCCTGAATACAAGGGCGTTGGTATGGGCACTCGCATCATGATCAATCCTGCCGGCGGCGGTGGATGTGTCAAGTCAGGGCCGTTCTCCGAGTGCGTATCTCTACCCCAACATTGTCTTGCGTGACGGACTAACACAACGCAGCATGGTCGTCAGCCTCGGACCGACTGGAATGTCTTCGTACCGACATCTCCCCAAGAACCCAAAGTCCGACGGCACCGGCTCCAACCCCCGTTGCCTCCGCCGCGACATCAACAAGGACGCTGCCCTGGGCGCCACCGCTGACAGAGCTTACAAGCTTCTAACCGAGAGCAAGGACATCAACACGTTCTACAACACCCTCCTCGGCACCCCCCGCAACCAAAGCGACCCCTACGGATTCGGAGTACGTCCCGTTTCCACCCCTTTTCCCGACACACTGCAAGTAACTAACACACACCCCAGATCCACACAGCCGGCCACTACATCCACGCCGTCGACCCCGGAGGCGACGCCGGCACCTCCCCCGGCGATCCGGGCTTCTACTTCCACCACGGCGCCCTCGACCGGCTCTGGTGGATGTGGCAGATGCAAGACCCCGAGGAGCGTCTCAACGCCGTGCCCATGTACGGCAAGGTGATTCCCATGGATCACGGCGCGCACGGCGCCAAGGTCAAGCACAAGAGACAGCGTGAGACGGATCCGAATAAGATGGTGATGGATATGCAGTGGTTGTCGCCGCTCAAGTCGCCGCTGATGGAGGCGCACGATCAGCTTGGGTCGAATGGGGGGGCGTATTGCTATATTTATATTTGAGTCTCGGGGTGGGTTGTGAACTCGGGGGGTTGTGGCCCTGGGTAAGATGTTAGTGGAGGGGAAGGAAATACAAGACTCCAGTTCCGACTCTTCGTTTAAATTATTGCGTGTGTGTATGTGTGTGTGTGTGTGATGCAAAAAACAGTGGAAGGCTCCAGAACACCACACCCGGTGTTAAAAAATCACATGGGAAAACTCAAAACCAGCTCCACAAGTCACCATCTCCACCACAGCCGAACTCGCACACCGGAACAGTCATCGGTAAGCCACAAATCCACATATGAAGCCATCACCAAACTCTAAAAGAATCCAGCGGGGCCGCAAGAAGCCAAGAAGCCAAGAAGTCCCACAACCAATGGCAGGGGATCATCACCATGGGAGGTGGTTATATTAGGTACCTTGGGAGGTTTCTGATTCTTGGCTTTACAAGTTTGACGTCGGTACGCCTGAAAGTATGAAATAATCTCCCTGCGATAATGGTTTACAGTTAACTTTTCTGGTTTTCCGCTTGATACACCTTTTTTGTAACGCCGAGGCTTGTGGCATGTGTGTTTTTCACCTTGTATTCATTTTGGTCATATAACGGCCAATGTTGTAATAGCCAGGGGGGAAAAGAGTGGTAAATAGGGGGTGCATCGCCAAGTGCATCGCCAAGACCATGCAGATACGGTAATATCTGGTGTACGGATGGCTGGATCTATTGAAGGAAAGAAAGGAGTTGTGAGTTTCCGGCTTCCAGGCCCCCTTTATTCACAGGGTTTGGCCGGCTCCGATCGATCTGGTTTTGGTCACATATGTGGCGGCCAAGATTCATCAAATAAAAGTTTAGGTTGCGGGCGACAGCCTCAGGACATCAAACTTAAATCCAAGTGATATTAATACTACCACGTTGCCGTCCTCGTCTTCCTCTTCCTCTTCCTCTTCCTCTTCCTCATTCCTCTTTCTCCTTCCTCTTCCTCCTTCCAACAGCGACGCAACACCGCGAAGCTCGTCTCGGAGCCGATTCATTCAGATCCTCCCAGGTTGTGACTGACCACAGACGACAAAAAGGTCAGCTTGGGCCATGGGAGATTCGACCACGCGCCAATGTTGCATGTGCGGCCGCGTTTTCCCCGACCTTCCCGCTCCCTTTCCGCCGCCCAAACCACATCGTTTGATTGATTTCCCTGGCCTTCCCGCTGCCTCTGCGACGTTCAAACCACATCGTTTGATTGAGTTCACCAATTTTGCCGGCGAGACGCCGCCAATCCCTCACGACCAGGCGCAGTCTCGCTTCTCTCAAATGATTCCCCTCGAGATTCGTCAGCAGATATACTCTCACGTCCTCGCGCCCACAAAACGTGTCTGGGTTCGTTGCGTCCCCCTTGCCGGACTCGGACACTATGTCGAGCATTTCCCATGCAGAGACCGACCGCGAAATGTCTGTTGGGGCTTTGAACAAAGAGGGGGGACAAACTGCTTTATTCCGTTAGATGCGGGGTTTTGGAGTGTCAAGAGGCACCGGGGCCACCGAAAGTGGGCGGACGACATGGAGAATATGTTACGGCTTATGAGAGTTTGTCGCAAGATGTGAGTTATTTACACATCTTTTGGCGTTTTCCGGACCCGAGTACTAACATGGAGACCCTTGGTATCTCGAACTATGTGGCATCTTGACCTTTTCGTTCGACAGACTCGACATGCTCGCCGACTTCACCGCCATGTATCCCACCCTCCCCGTGCGGCACCTCCAGATTGTCCTCTGTGCGCCCCGGGCTCTGTATAGAGAGCCCAGGGACAATAGTCCCCCGATGAATGAGGCTTGCCGAGTCGCCGAGGAGGACGGGAGAGTGGCGTTGTGGGCGCGACGCTTGGAAGAAGTTGACAGGGCTTGCCGGCGCATCCCGGGATTGGCAACGCTGTTGATCTCGGTGCACCCCGACGTGTATGTGCGGGGGCCGGTGTTTGAAAATGTGGAACGGGTGCTCCAATCGGTGAAAGCAATCACTGCCGCTCAAATGCTGTCCGCTGAGGTGCTCTGTGACTTGCCATTCGGGATCGACTCCTCCAAGGGGGACCCCGGACCGGAGCCTGTCGGGATGTCGGGTCCCGTCAGGCTGAGATAGAGGATGCATTAGATTCCAGGTGACGGCCAAGATTCATCAAATAAAAGTTTAGATTCCAGGTTGATTGGGAAATCGAAAACCGACAACATTGGAACCTAACCCCGTAAACAATTGCGAGAGACAATAGTAGCACGGTGATCCCGAATTGGACAAGTGAGCCATGTCAATGATGGTGAGACAAGGGGGAGAAAAGTGGGGCGACCCCTTTGCCTTGAAGGATGGAACACCGCACTCGCACTCGCTTCGGCTGACGAATCAAAACACGCGATCCTTTGACCAAGACGCGGCCAAGCGCCATCGAGCAACGCCAACGATATCTCGGGCCCATTGGCGCCGGGACGAACCTTTCTCAACTCCACACTCACAACCGCGGACTTCGCACTCCGCGGCGTCCGCACAACTCCGTCATTCAGGGCAGCACAAGATATTAAATCCCAAGGAATTGCCAGTTGAACCGTCGCATCGGACAGAAAAGACTCGGACAGTGCGACAGGATCATCGCAATGGCAGCCAAAGAAATCAAGGGCATCTTCAGCCCCCGCAACGAGCGCTTCCCCGGTCTCCCAGGCTCCAGCGCAGGCGTAACTTCCCCAAGCTTTTCCCTCGCCCCGAAAAGGAATACTAACTCCCGTCCAGTTCTTCAAAGACGCCTTCAGCCTGCGCACCATCCTCCTCCTCGGCGCGACAGCCCAAGCAGGCCTCACCCTCGTGCTTCCCCCGCGCTACGCCCTCTTCCCCACCGCCTTTCTCCTCCTGCACACCATCGCCTCAACAGTCCACTCCGTCGTCACCTTTTCCCCTCCCTCGTCAAAATCACCACCCCAGGCTTCCCCTTCCTTGCGCGATATCATCCCCGGCCGAACATCCATCTTCCTCCCTCCCCCCACTTCATCACCATCCCCCTACCCCCCATCCGAGTCCGAAAAGCAGGGCCTAGTAACCCTCCACTTAGGAGTCCGCTTCTCCCACCCCCTCGGCCTCTTCGCCCCCGGCGTCCGCGAAATAGGCGACCTCTTCTCCGCATGCAACAACGCCGTCCTCGAGTCCGCGGGACCCTACGGTTGCATAGGCTACACTCTCTGGCGCGGAATTACAGATGACACAAACAACACCGTACTGGGGGTGTACTACTTCAAGACAGTCGAGGGGTTACATCGCTTTGCGCATGATGATGTCCATCGGAAGGCGTGGGAATGGTACGAGAGGGAGTGTGCTGGTGTTGTGGGGAAGGATGGAAAAGGGGGGAAGAGGTATATTGGGGTTTATCATGAGACACTTGAGGTGGAGAAGGGAGGGTGGGAGGCGATTTATGTGAATATGCCGCCGACGCTGTTGGGTGCGACGAGTGGGTTGGTGAAAGTGGAGGGAGGGGAGGGGAAAGAGGGCAAGGAGGAAGAGGTTTGGGTGAGTCCGTTGGTGGAGGCAAAGGGGAAGATGTTCAAGGGGCAGTATGATCGGATGGGGAGAGCGGGTGGCAAGGAGTAGGAGTGTGTTGGCTGATGGAGCTACTGTGTTATGTGATGGAATTATCCCTTTTTTTTAACCATGCTGTGATGAAGAAAGGAGATGGGATTTCCATGCCGGCCTGGGGAGCATGGAGCCGAACGGGGACTGCATCGAGAGTCGGGAAGCATGGAGAAATATTTTTATTCTGCCTCCATTTAATACTTTACCGGTAAAGCCCCTTAAACCAAATTAAACGCTACTCCCAGTCTGCCTCCTTAACAATGCTCACTTGATTACACCAGTTTGCAATCTCTTTACCCTTTCCCTTATCTTCAACCTTCCCCTTGCCTTTGTCCTTGGCCTTCCCCTTTCCCTTCTTGCTCGAGGTCTCGGTAGAACTTCCACTTCCCCTCTCCCTCTCGGCCTCCCTCTGCGCCTTGGCCATCATCTCCGCCCTTCTGAGTCTCTTCTCCGTCTCGGTAGAACTCCCGCTCCCAGCACCGGAATTGCCGTGTCTTGGCTGTCCACTCCACTGCGTAGAGCTTGATCCTGCAATCATGGCTCCAAAGGAGTCCACCTCGAACCGCCCACTCCGGGGAAGATCCTCCAAATTCCAAGGGTCCTCCCACGCAAACGAGGAAGTCGAGGACCGCGCATCCGACTCATCGTCCGCATCGTCCGCAGACTCACCGCCCGCGGACTCATCATCCGCAGCGCCATCATCATCCTCCACGGCCTTCCCCTTCCCTTTCGGATCCTTCTTCCTTGCAGCGCCATCGTCCACATCCCCACCATCTCCCCCCTCGGCCTTCTCCTTCCCTTTCCCTTTCTTGGCCCAATACTTTCCCTTTTCCTTACCTCGTTCCCTCTTCTGCCTCCTCCTTTCCTTCTGCTCGTTGAATTTGAAGATGGACACCCCAGACCCGTTTTCAGGAATCGGCTTCGCCTTCTTTCCTTTTAGAGCGCATTCCGGACAATTCTTTATTTTCCAGTCAATCGTGTGCGTGTCGTTGACCTTGGGACGACCGCATTTGCCAATTCTTGCCTTTACTGCTGCGACTCGCGGGCAGGGTTGGACGTTGATTGCGTGGCGGAGTTCGCATCCGTAGGGGCAGTACATGTAGTCTTCCCAGGTTTCGCACATGATGCCTTTGCTGGTGTCGACGCTGGAAGTCGCGAGTGTTGCGGCGGTCGGCACCAGCGGGAAAGAATGATGAAATACCGCCGGCGGATTGGGCGAGTGTGATGATATTGTCAATGGTAGGATGATGTGGCAGTACGACTGTTGACGTGAGGATGCACGGCGTGACTAGTCGCAAAGTTTGCTGTCGTTGATGACGAGTAGAATATTGCTGAGCGCGAAGATTGATGCACGCCGTTCGGGCTGGGACGCCATTGCTTCTTGTTTTGGATATGGAGTTTGGGAAGGCACTCAGGATTCACATCATCGGAAGGAATAACACCAACCGCAGCATCAATGGGACGGCATGTACGAGGTGATGGGTGTTTCCTCGCCAGAAAAACGCCAAACATTACGACAGCTCACGTGGAGACGCCATCACTTAAGAGGCATGGCTCGGGATGCCTTTGCTCTCCCTTTCCGTGCAACGATTATAATGTGGATGTATATCATCTATCCATTTTGCAAACTTGTATCGGATGCCAGGGCTGATTGATCTTTGGTCCGATGTCACTCAAGTGCACGCGCAAACACAGTGACTGTCCTTGCTGTTGTCCCACCAAGCTTCCGAGTCTTATTTCTTAACTTGAACACACCGGGAGAAAACGGGAAAAGGTCGACTGTGTTGTACTGTTTTGGACCATGATGATAATGTGGAGTGTGTAATGTTTTCGCGTGAGTATATTCAGGAGCTAGGATTCAGGGGCTGGGATTCAGCGGTCAGGGGGCCACAACTCAGAGACACCAAACAATCACCACTCTAGCACGCAATACTGCTGGTGCAACATCGCCTACATCTGACGGGATGTTCGGCACCAGCAGAAAGTGGAGCAAAGGGATATATTATTATCGTGGTGTGGTTATTCGTTTTCTTTTGACCTTTGTGGTGTGTCCCCTGGAAGTTCATAGAACTCCTCCTCCTTCTTTTGAACATTCTCCGGTGCAACCAATGTATCGCCGGTCGTGTCCGGACTGAGGGGCGACACCACGTCCGTGTCGTCTCTCCCACTTGTGTCCAACTCCAACTTCATCTCCTTCACATCAAGCTCCTTTGGCTCTGGTGGACCTGCGTCCATCTCAGACATGGCACTTCCATCGAGCTCCTGCTTCATGTCCACACCCCCGACAACACCCCCATCCTTGACCAGCCCATCTCCCGCCTCTGACTGCCTCCTCTGCCGCTTTTTCCTCCTCTGCAAAAACATGAGCAACACCAAGCCCCCGATGATGGCCCCGGCAGCCACAAATCCCACAATGATGCCCGTGATCGCACTCGAGCTCAACTTTCCACCGCCATCCGACTCCGGCCCGGCCGACCCCGAACCCACTGCCCCTTCGCCAAAACCGCTTGTCTGGGTAACCACCGACACCTCCGTCGTGGTCGCATTTTCCGACGTCTCCACCACCACGTTCGCCGCTATCCCGCTCATATCCCGATGCCGGTACTGCTTCGCCCCTTCGACTCCATTCGCCGTGTCCGTGACATTAATCCCCCGAATATACGTCGAACTCGGCCCTTTACTAAAATCCGCAAGCCCCCCCGCCCAATCTATCGTCCCAGCCGGGGCAGCAGCCTTCCCCGGTACCCACGAGCCTACGAGTATCCTCATGGGCGACTGCGGAAACCGTCCACACACCGTCCTATCCGCATTCTCGGCAGTAAGCGCGCGCATGACCTGGCCATTGACGAGCCACTCGACCTTTTCTGGCGTCCAGTCGATGCTGTACGTGTGGTACTCCCCCGTGTGGTTCACCGTCGTGAATACCGTCCCCCGGTCGTAGGTCGCGGTGCACCCCTTGCTAAAGTAGTTTGTGCGCGTGACGTTGCGGTCGAGATCGGCGCCGACCCATTCGAATTGGATCTCGTCGAGGTCGTCGGATTGTAGGACGAAGGAGGTGGCGATTCCGATTCCGGGGGCGGTGCGCATGGTTACGTCGACGCGCCCGTAAAATATGTACTTTGAGATTCCGGCCTGGGGGAAGTCGAATTCGTTCATGATGAGAAGGGTGAGGCCGTTGCCTTTTTGGTCGAAGGTGAGAGGGCCGTTGACTTGGTTCACGTAGGGGCCGAGGGAGGATTCCGACGTGGTGAAGTCGACTGAGATGGACGTGCCGAGCGCGGGGACGGGCGGGCATGCTGGACAAACCCTTTGTTAGCTTGCTTTTGGGACTCAGGTTGGGGAGAGAAATACTGTTGACGGTGGGATTGCAATACGTCTTTTGCGCCGTCCCGAGGCGCGACGCGGCCAGCAGGACAAGCACCGAAGCAATCCAGCCGGCCATTTTCGCGATTTCACTCCGGGTTGAACAGGACTGTTGGAGGATCGATCGCAAATCGCGGCGGGGATCCCTGGGGCCAGCTTGGTTTTATGAGTCGCATGAAAGGCAGCGGCGCGTTGGGACTTTTGTGTGACCTGATGAGCTGGGTTCGCGATCCCACCGCGTGAAGGAGAGCCCCTGATTGGCGCAGGACGTGACATCGTGGGTTCAACGCCGCGCCAAGCTGGGTCCTGCCCCTTTCTGGCAGGCGAACCAAGACAATTGGAGGCTTATCACCTTTGCCAATCTGCCGGCCCAGATTGAAGGGAACGATGGAGTTGCGGCGCAGCGCGGCGTCCCAACGGCCCCAAAGTGAGGCATTCTCACAGGGCAAAAGACCGAGGGAAGGTTTCATTCGGCAATTCAACCATCGGCGTGACTCAATCGTGATACGCGAAGTTGCGATATGTATTTGCATTAATTCCAGCGCAGTTCCTATCACTGCTGCTACCTGGTCATGTCGACACTTTGAACTCTTCCCAGTCTAAATTCCTGAATGTTGAACCCCTGAATCTGCCTTTCCCACCACACTCGATTAGTGGATGACCTGAACACCACCCGGGATCGCATCCAGCCCTAGAAATCGTTAGCACTGCCCCTGTGTTGAGATGATATAGGAAGGGTCCTTACAGCCATCGATCTGCTCCTCGATAGTCTGGGCCTTGGTGCAAGCAACAGCGGCCTCGGCGCTCTGCGTCTTGAGCTGCGAGCATCGGTCGCCGCTGCAGCGCGCATCGAGAGCCCTCTGGAGAGAGTCGCCCTTCCAGCCGAAGAGGTAGTCGCCGTGGAGACCGTAGCCCTTGCTGTAGTTCGATGTTGTTAGCAATCACACGGCCATTGCAGGAAAGGGGTAGAAAGGGGTAGAGGTGAAAAGGGAAAAGACATACGAATCTCCCATGGACCAGACAAGAGGCTGGCGACCGTCCTTGGGCCAGATGGACTCGAACTTGGGGGTATCCCACATGACCTCGTACATGACCTGCGGCACGCGCACGGGGTGGCTGGCGGGGCAGGGGCCGGTCGACTCAAAGGTTCCGCTGGCGGGATACGCAATGTGGCTCTTGTGGTCGGGGCTGTCGAGGTTCTTTCCGTCCCAGCATCTGTTTCTGTTAGCATCTATCCCAAGTCTAGGGTTCAGGGGGTTTGAATCCGAGATTTGGTGAAACTTACGTCGGGAAAGTAACCGTGGTGCGGATACCACCACCGCAGTACTTCTTGGGAATGATGACGGTGTCATCACCAGTGCAGGGGGCACCACCAAAGGGGCTCTGCTGGTAGTTGGGCACGCATCGGTTGCAAATCTGGCGCTGCATACCGGCGGCGCTGGTGTGGGCCGGGTCACCGGCAATCATACGGAAGCCGGGCTTGAAGGCCGTGACCTTTGTCTTTCCGTCGTAGGGCGGGATGTAGTAGACCGTCACGCCCTCGTTTCCGCGGAGACCCAGGTTAACGTACTGAGGCACGCGGGCAAACGACCCGTTGTCGGCCTGGAAGTACATGTTGGCCGTCCAGTAGTTGGAAAAGTCCTCGGAGAAGGTGCAAGACGTGCACGTTGACTTCTCGGACGGATCGTAGACGACGGGCTCCATCGTGGCGTTGAACGAGTTTCCTCCCACAATCTGGTGCAGATGGGGCGTCTGCAACATGCCGGGGTTGACGAGGGGATCGAGACGCTCGACCACCAAGCGGTTGCACTGGAAGCGCATCATGGCCGCCTGGGCAAACTGGGCCGCTGCCTGGTGCGCAAAGAGCGCCGTGGCTCCGGCGACGGTGGAGGTCCTCATTGCAACTGGCTTAGACTGGTACCCGATTGGCAAGCTAAGTCGAGGAAAAGACAGGAGGTGAACTGGAATGGCGGCACCAAGTCAACAGACACACGCAAAAAGAGGAGGCTCTGTGTGACGGGGGTCACCCACTTACCCCTTATATGATGGTGGAAGCCCGGGGAACACGCAACGAACACGGTGGCGGGCTTACCCGTTTACTCTATTTGTCTCTAGCACTAGTCAGCTATTGATCGGTGTGTTCCCGCACCGCGAAGCCGTACTAGACAGACCCGCATTGTGTGCCGGACTCCGTGAGCTCGAGATTCTGGCTAGGCGTTGTGGTGAACTGCCGCATATTGCGTAGCTGGCGGATAAATCCGGGGTGGCAAAGGGACGACGGCGATTGGCTGCGACAGACGCCCTGTCTTTGCGTCCAAGAGAAATGGTATAAAGCCAATCTAGCCGTGTGAATTCTCCCGTAGAACCCCACCCTTGCGGATGTCCCTCGAAAACGTCGATCTGCTGCACGCCACCATCGAAGGGTATCGCCGTGATATTGGTCGTCGTCCAAGACCAGGTTTGCTCGGCGTCTCTCCTGCTTCGATAGTGATGCAATAACGGGGGTGGGTTCGAGGGTGTGATCGAGACCACCTCGTCAAACAGATATGAGAACTGTGGTGTAATGTCTTGACCTGGAAGGATGGCGTGGGTCGGTTCGGCGGGTCGGGGGTTTCAATATTGACAAGAAGCTTCGACCTTCTAGCGGCTGGGCACTCGGATTATCACCAGGGAGATTGCTTCCTGCTGACAGGTTCAAGTCCGTTTAGCTGCGGGAATTCCCACGGCTGCACGCATTGAACGCATCAACCTTGGTCCAGGTGGAACACCGCCAAAGTTGGCCGGAGTTTAGTGTAAATCTCGAGATTGGGACGTCAAAGAAACTTGCATTGCTCTCTGTCGATCGAATGATCAAATAAACTATACCAAGACCCGTTCTCCATGATTAAAATGAGTGATAGGAGCGCCTGGTCTCGGAGAGCGCGATGATGGAGCTGGAAACAAGACTCCACCCTCCGGGTCAGAGTGCACTCTACAGCCCGCCATCAATCAAGGGGGAATAATTAAAGTTGTTCACGAAGTCTTCTAGAACACTCCGAAGCCGGCTGTGGTGATGACAAGGTGGGGACTCAATATTAGGCAAAATTGACCTGTTTGCTCCCGCATGTCAATGTTGCGCATTCGGTCCCTGAGCCCCATCTCTCGCTGGGCCTAAAAGGGACAACTGTTGCACTGTCTTCCATCGAAACCCTAACCCTACGTCAGGTGCCCACACTTGAAAGTCTTCCGTAATATAGTGGTCAGTATGTGAGCTTGTCAGTTGTCATCGCTCGAGACCCGGGTTCAATTCCCGGCGGGAGAGGTTATTTTTGCTGCCCTTTTGACTGCATCTATCGTGCCCCTTTTTGCAACGCCAAGAAGGAACAGCCCGCCCATGACGTTTGCAGGCAGCAGTGAATCTTCGCCAATTGGATCCGACCAGGTGGGCAAGTGTTGTTGTCATCCCTTGCCAATGCGTCACCATGCGAGCAGCCGCAAATGTTTGTACGCCCATGGCGCAGGGGCACCACAATTGTTGCACGCATGATGGGATGCAATTCGATCTACTACGAAAACTCGAACCACTAGCGCGCCACCGAGCGATGGTTGTGATCTTTGAGTCCCTCGGATCTCGTATTCCGCTGACGTTCCACAAACTGATACCATGGCGAGTAGCTGACGGGAGAACTTTCTGGTGTTGCTGACGGTGACGAATACTTACTAGTAGTAGCTGGGCTGAGTTACTTTTCTTATCTCAATATTGAATTAACATGCTGAAACGTGTTGGAGCAATCCTGCAGTGGGCGTTGCTGCATGGCTATCGGACGTGCAAAAGCCGGCTTCGGATCTGGACCGGCATCGGGGCCTTCGGCTGAGACCGAGCCCAGGCATATCGTGGCCATGCAGCTGTTCTAAATATCATGTCGTGCCACCTCTGCCAAGCCCCAAAACTTCGTTGGGCTTGAGGCTGATGGGTTGCACAAGCCGAGGCCTGAGCTGCCTGCAGACGCACACGCAGACCCACGATAGGGTCCCTCTTGTCAGATATATCCAGCTCCATCTCATTACCACCCGGTGACAAAACAAACTTCCAAGGCAGCTTGAACTTAAGGCACCGTCGACGCACTTGTTGAAGTAGGACCGAGAATTTCTTTTTGCGAGAAGCGACAGATGACGGAAACCAGAACGTTGACGGTCAAGGCCAACCCCCAACACTGGGGCGCCGGCCCTGGCACGCCCATCTCCCGATCAGCCAGCGAAGAGGCTCTGGCCCGCCTGGGGTGGAAGAGCGTTTCCCGCAAGCCAACCGAGTGTCGCGAACTGGTATCCCCCAGTTGGTGGATATCCAAGCCGACGCCCTCCGTCTGGATGCACAGCAGCTCATGCACCTGCAAAAACCACCCCGTCGACCACCAGAAGCCGACAGAGGATGAACTTCTATGTACAAAGATATCCCACGTTGCACGGTCACATCCCCAGAAATCTCGACCTTCCAAGCCAGCACCGGTATTACACCGCGACGTCCGCCACGCCGGATTCATCTCACTGAGTCGATACTTCGCCCCGGCATTGTCAACTCCCAAGCCAAAAGCATCCGATGTTGCCGCTCTTGTCCAAGCCTGCGCAGATCTCGACGTTGACGCCATCGTGCACTATCTTTTTACCCTGGACATCCCCATCAACTCGGCCAACCATGTTGGAACGACCCCTTTGTTAGCTGCCATCTCTGCCAAGACCGCACCCTCCCGACCGAAATCCCATCTCGCACTCATCGATTTCCTTCTAGAAGCCGGAGCGGACCCAGACATGGGCGTTTATCGACCGGGAGCACAGCCTACGAACCCGATATGTGCCGCAGTGGCACTGGGTTTGACCGATGTCGTCCGCCTATTGATTCGGGACAAGGCAGATATCAACAAGCCGCTTCCTGCTGCGTTGCCGGTCACAGGGAGTTCGCTGAAGAAAACACGCCATGAAGGACACACGCGGAACGCAGGGATGGCGCCTGTCCATATCGCCGTGTTCGCAGACAGACCGGAATGTCTGGAAGTATTGCTTCAGCATGGGGCAAAAGCAGATGTCACGTTTGCGGCTCCTCAGTCGACATGTCCGGTTTTCACCGTGACTACGCCTCCGACATCGCCAAGTGGTATTTCTCGCCCGAAGTTCCACGCAAGACAAACCTGCCAGCCAATTCTTATCAAAGGGGTCACGGCATTGCATCTCGCTCATGGAAGTAGGAGGTGCACCGAGGTGCTACTTCGGTACAGGGCGGCAGTTGATTCTCGGGATTGTCAGGGGCGGACACCATTGCACTGGGCAGTTGCAGGAGGGAATGTCCAGGTTGTGGAAATTCTCGTCGCAGGAGGCGCAGACGGCGATGCTAGTGATGGAAGTGGATCCACGCCGCTGAGCATGGCACTGGGGACGGGCGGTGCTCTGGGTGTTGAGTTGGCAAGCGTCATGCTCGAGGGGCGAAGTTTGGATGAGACGGGTATGCGGACCGAGAAGATCGGGTTTGAAGAATGGGTCTAGCAGGGCGAGAGTGAGATTGCCATGGCGCTACGGTGTCTTTGCCGATACGAGGAGGGTCCCCGGCGGTGGGATTAGTCAGGCCCTGAAAGCGAGACGGCGCGAGGTCTTGGCTGTGGTGTTGATGCTGCGTCGATGAGAAGATGCGGAGATATCACTAGTATTCTTAATCAGTAATGCTGTCTTGGTATGATCCTTTGGTCCACCGGTCTCACGAGCTTGATGGATATGTGGCATGCCATGTGGTAGTGATATTTTGGGCAGGATGGACGCCGAGCCCAA
Source organism: Podospora aff. communis PSN243 (assembly GCA_033296975.1). NCBI lineage: Eukaryota > Fungi > Ascomycota > Sordariomycetes > Sordariales > Podosporaceae > Podospora > Podospora aff. communis PSN243. The sequence continues at coordinate 54,257 of MU865951.1, read as the reverse complement.
GACTGGACACACCCCGGTCGAATCTGACAGACTGCGACGGTGAGATCGCCAGCTCACCCAATCACCAACGCCGCTCCGTGGTGAACCGGTGATGACTTGCCCGTTTGCATTTTGCATTTGTGGGCTGCATGACATGGTCCGGCGTATTGGGTCTGGATTCTGGAAATGAGATGAGAAAGTCGGTCAGCGTCGGCGCCGATAAAACTCCTGCGCTCCCACAACCGAATGTAAGAGCAACTTCTCACAATAGCATCTGACTGCTTTTGCAATCCGATCGCCTCAGTTCAGGGGTCGCGCCCGATAACCGGGAAGCCACATCTGCAGCCCCAACTCATTCGCTATCCCGAAAAGGAAGACGAGCAGAAAGAACTGAATTTGATCGAAACGAAAACGAAAGGACACCAAAATGCAAACCCTCTCCATCGTCATCACCACCCTCCTCCTCCTCATCATCCACCACCTCCTCACCTACCTCCGCTCTCCCACCCGCCATCTCCCAGGACCATGGTACACCGCCCTCACCTCCCTCCCGCTCGAATACCACCGCCTCACCGGAAACGTAACCCACTGGACGCACGCCCTCTCCCTCCGTTACGGCCCCGTCGTGCGCCTCTCCCCCGCACGAGTCGCCATCAACCACACCTCAGCATGGGAAGAAATCCACCGCATCGGCGCGGGCTTTCGCAAGACAAAGTTCCATGAGAGTATCGTCATTGGACCGGAGCAGATGCTTTTTGGGATTCGGGATGTTAAGAAGCACAAGGAGAGGAGGAAGTTGTTTGCGAGGGCGTTGGGGATGGGTGTGCTGAGGGAGAATTGGGAGTACAAGGTTAGGGAAAAGGCTGAGTTGGCGGTGCGGAGGATTCGGGAAGAGGCGGAAAAGGGGAGGGCGGATGTAGTTAAGTGGTGGCGGCTGATGGCGGGGGATGTTATTGCTTTCTTGTCGTTTGGGGAGAGTTTTGATCTGTTGGAGGATGCGGAGGGGGATAATGAGGAGGACAAGGGGGGTGCGAAGGGGGTTGAAGGTACAAGAGGAAAAGCGGGAGATGAGTACTTCAAGGCGTTGGATAACGCAGGAGTGAACATCCTGCTGGACAGTCTGTTTCCAAAGTTCCTACTGAGGGGTTTAGGAAGAGTGTGGAAAGGGCTGGGCAAGATTGTCTTCGCCAACGATGTCATCACGGAGCGGGGAGCGGTGGCGGTCAAGAACTTGAGGGAAGTGGGACAGGGGAGGCCCAACTTGTTCAGCAACATGCTGGCTGAGGCGGACAAGGCCGAGAGCGTGTGGTTGACGGACGATGCGGTGCGGTCCGAGGCCGCGGGCTTTCTTTTGGCCGGGTCAGACACGACAGGTATGGCCTTGACTTACATGGTCTGGGCCGTGCTGCGCCGTCCGGACCTGCAGCGGCGGATGGAGGCCGAGGTGGCGACCCTCAGCCCCGACTTCACGGATAAGGATGTGGAGAAGCTGTCGCTGCTCAACAATGTCTTGGACGAGGTGCTGCGGCTGTACAACCCTGGATCCGGCAACATCATCCGAGACGTGCCGGAGTCGGGTGTTACGTTCCATGGCCACTTCATCCCGAGCGGCGTCGTGATATCGACGCAGCAGTGGACCATGGTCCGGGACGACAGCCTGTTCCCGAATGCCGAAGAATTCGATGAAACTCGGTTCGAGCACGCTACCGATAAGCAGCGACGAGTGGCCCAACCATTCGGCATCGGCACGCGCAGTTGCATCGGCATCCACCTCGCCAAAATGGAACTGCGGCTGGCTACGGCCCTCTTTTTCCGCGAGTGCAGGGGCATCAAGATCAGCAAGAACATGACCGAGGACATGATGATCCAGCGCATGAAGTTTTTTACCTATCCCAAGGGGAACCGTTGCGACATCACGTTGGTTGAGAGTCTTGCTCAGGGGTAGGGCATCATCAAGACTGCAGAGGTGGCAAGATGATGAACCATCATCCCTGAGGTGGATTGGGTGATACGGACGTCATGACATCAACGCGGGAGAGCGTTGCAGTGGGATGGATACACACGACATGTACCGATCTCCCCTGGCGTGGTGCGCTATTGGATCAAGATGGCAGCACCAACGATCATCAGATTGTATGCATTAGTGAGGCACGCAAAAGTGACTTCAAATATCACGCGTAGTACATGCAAAAGTGGAGAGATAGCAAGTGAGCAAAAGAGGCAACTTAGGAGCAGAATCGGATTACCCTTCAGGGGCAACCCTTTGTTGCATTTCTTCATGTTCAGAAAGGCACCTATCGTACGAGCGCCACGTCGTCGCTTGTTGCAATGATCATCGCTAGCCACTCGCAGCCAAGACCAGGCGTCAAAGGCCGGGTCGACGCAGGTTGCCGACATTTTTCCCTTTTTTCTTCTTCCACTAAGGTGAAGAATGAAGAGTGAGGGTAGCGAGCTTGGACCGCCGGGATGGCCTTGGCGCATACAACAACTCCCCAGAGCACCACTAAGAGATCCTGCCATGCATGTTCCGCTGGCCTCGCCAAGGGTCCACCAATGGACAGGAAGCTTCTCCCGTTTCAGAGCAGCCGGCACTTTTGGCCGTGCAGTGGCCGCGGAGCCCACCGCCCACAGAGCCCGCAGGCCACAGTGGCATCGGTCCCGGTCCCGGTGTGGGAATGGGTCCACTCCGGGGGCAGCATCTCGGTAGCATGCCCACATGTAGCAACGCTACAACTGGCACCCAGACAAAAGCAGACCTGCAGTTTTTTTTTTCTTGCATTGCTGTAGACTGCCTTTGCATATGTAAACGGCCTGCGCGCGTTTGCGGGCCCCCCACCGGTCAGCACCTTTTTAGCTGCGCTTCTGCAAGCAACTGCAAGCAACTGCAACATCTTCTTCACCGGTGCCAGCCGCCGCGCCTTCGCAACACAAGGGATGAGGCAATAAAATCGAAAATCCCAAGGCTCGAGTGGCTTCTCGACTGGCGCTTGCCACTGCCGATTCCTACCTCCCCCGTTCACGGCAACCCCAGGCGCGCCATACCTTATCTATCGCTTGTGCCGATCGCACAGACGACTGGCTCTGTGTTACTGCCAGCAAGCAGTTGACCTACCCCCTACCGCTGCAGAAGCACGCGCGAGACACGCGAGGACCGCGACGAATGGCCTTTTCTTTTTTGCTCCTCGACAGCAAGTAAATGGAAATAGTGTTTTTCCTGCCGTCGTGGGTCCCGCACCCCTTTTCTCCATTCGGCCCCAACCGCCCGAGCTGCCGGGTTGTGGTTGCAGAGCAGCCGCACCGGCATCTTTGACGCGACTTTGCAGAGGCGGCTCCGTACACGGCCTTGACGAAGGTGGAGTAGATGGAGACTACTACTATAAATACCGGTGTCGTCCCGTTGACGACAGTGACTTGCAAGCATGATGTGTTGATCATCTTGACGAGCATCTTGACATATTGCCCCTATTCATCGAAGGACTCCACGCAGCATCGCTCCCTCTCCCTTTCAGCAGCGTCACGATCCCACATTTATCCAATATTCCGTGTGCAAGTACCGCTATGCAGCTCTCGAATCTCCTTCGATTTGACCCTCTCTTGGGCTCCGAATCCGATCCAGTCCTCCCGACTGCACCACAGGTGCTCAGGTCGCGGGACATCTTGGAAAACAGCGCCGGACAAGGTATTCGAAATCACATGGTATGTGGCATTGGCCTTCCCACAGCCCCCACGTCAGACGGCCAGACTTTGCTTACAAACCCCAGTTGCCCGGCGTCCGATGCCAGACTTGTGCGGCGAACGGCCAAGAAGTCTGGGTTATCCCTGGCAGAGCGTGCGGGTACTGTCGAACACCGGCCCCCTCTCAGTGAACTTGAACAGATAGCAGGAATAGGAGCATGGAGGAATCACACCGGGGGAAACGGTACATGTACCCAGATGAGTGCAGGCATATGGGCGCCAAGATGGGGGGCTTACAGGGACAGGGAAATAAAAGGGGCTAGGCTGGATGGGTGCATTCAAGAGTAAGACAGGGGTGGCATGATTTGTGATTTGACTTTTTATGATAGGAGTTTTTACACCGGGAATGATGATTACTTTTTGCGCTGTCTGGCACGGGCTGGGTGGAGGGAAAGGGCCGACTCGCGATTTGCATTATTCATTATTGCCATGCACTGGTAACTTGAACACTTTCCATGACTGTTGAAAGGGAAACATGTCAACGGTGAAGGAATAGCAGTCCCTGTCGTACGAGCACGGTAGTTAGCCGCGCCAGTGTAAGTCGACATCAACCATGATCCCCAGGTCAGGGGTTATCGAAATGACTTGCAGCGATTGGTACAAATGCGACCAGCGGCAAGATGAGATGCTCTGCAAATCCGTGCCTCGAATTTACTGGAACCTACCAACGTGGAAGCGGTGCACCGTGACTTCCACCCTGCTTCGAGGTGGGACTGAGGAGAATTTTCGCCGGAGAACGGCATATCTTCAAGGTGTGTTGGGCGTTGCGTGATTTTCAGTTGCATTGCCAAGTAGCATGCAACGACACCTTGCCTGCGTTCCCCCTCCATGTCCCGACGGACGGTGCCCTGATTGAGCGACTCGGTGAGGTCCTCGGACGAGTGATGTCGTGGTGCGCAACATGTGGGATTTATTGTCATTGGTCCGGGGACGGTCCGTCCCTCCCGCACCTGGTTCGGACGTTCAACGCCGAATGGCCCCAAGCCCGTGGTCCGCAGAGGGGGCGAGCAGTGGCTGAGGCGCAGCACCTGTGAGCCCCTGGCCATGCTGTACGCAGTCCTGCACCACCGGTAGTCGAGAACGGTACTAGTCGTGTGAAACTCGCGGTACGCCCGCCCTGCCAAGAGAAGGCCGAATCCTACAGATTATTCGTCTGCGAGTTGCAGTGGCGATGTTACAGTGAGCGTGGCCTCTGGCTGCCGAGATATCGTTGGCCAGAAATATACCCTGAACGTGCTGCTTACGCGCGACACCACCCCACGCTGACTGCAAGATTTGGCCACGCTTGCGAAATCACGGCCATCACAGCCATTCCTACCCCCAGCTTGTTACATGTTTCACAGGTGAGTCTTGTGATTTCGGCGTCGGGGGAAAGAGGTGCGTGGCGGCCAAGAGATACGGCTTCAAATATTATCACGTTGCATTTGTTACTTCGCTGTTAATTATGATCAAGTTTTGTTTCTCTGCTTGCAAATGCGGTGGACATGGAAGCATGAAAACCAACATTAACTGATATCGCGCTTGTTGGGTATAGTTTCTACCAAGACAGAGAGTGGAGATTGTGTGAATTTTAGTCTAACAATTTTATTGCCCAAAGGGTTCAACTCTGAGATCTGGAGGAGAAAAAAGGATGGCAAATGCTCGGCAGGGGTACAGGACAGGTTGTGAACGACAATAGGCACGACCAGCTCCGGGTTTCAATTGTTCTGTACACTGACATTTGGTGTGTAGTCTCTACTGCTTGTCGTCGAGTTGGTCACATTGAGACCTGATTGCCGGCAGCCAGCTGCACCAAGTCAAACACCATCACCTGGATATCGTCTTTATAAATAGGTATTGTACCGACGAGACAAAGGCCACCACTCAAATCTATCACTCCAGAAATGAGGCATTCCCTTCGTCAATTACATAAGTAGTAGACTTGCCATATTGCCGACAAGCGGGGTGCCTTCTGTTTCTATTCAGTCACGCATTAACGCTGGAGTTACTGAAATCGCCGCTGAGCCTTTTATTTGATGAATCTTCGCCGTCATGCAAATTGCTGAATGGGTCAACCGAGCTGCTAAAGAAGTATCTGAATTCCGATGCCACGGGGAGCTATCCTGGGAAGTGAACCGTCGCCGTATAGCTGGGTTTGCCGAATTTGTGGCTTGTTGAAGGTTAGAGTTTTTGTTTGCCGGTGATGGGGCGTGCTATCGATTTCTGTGGTGTTTTTTAAGTTTGGTGGCACACGAAGCGTTGTTGCACAGCCGCCGCCGCGCACATCATCTCTTTCCAGCACTCCGATGCCACGGTAGATTCCCACACTTGTTTGAGAATAGCCCCGACCTCGGCAAGGATCATAGCCGGCCAGGGTTCGACTTTTCGTCACTCAAAGCACTCATGGAGAGTCTTCAACCACGCGCAACGACAAATCCCGCTTCTCTCTCAGTCAGGATAGAACTGGGCGACCTCAACGACAAGCTGGGGGCACAACTCGGACTTCTCGTGACAGCACTTAATGACTAATTAACTACGTCGTGGCGCTACCTGTGAACCTTATTGCCCGTGATCCGTCACTACGCTAAACCTACAATCGAACTAAAAACTTAGTTTAGTTTACATCCCGAGAGCCGCGACAATGATAAACTTTATCGACCCGACGCATAAAAACCTGTCACCGCCTGCGTCCATTCCCGTTTTTCTTCCCCATCCACAAGTAACTTTTACAGCCGCGATATTCAACGCGGAGGTACGTGGTCGCATCCAACTTGCAATTCCCGAGGCCTGCCACTGACAAGCCCCTCGCAGTCAATCATGGAACACAAGCGCTCCTCCCGTCACCGCAATTCTAGGGAGGACGTTGAGAAATTCGACAGCGCCTGGAGCGACCTTTGGCTACGATATAAAGATATCACGGGTCGTTTTCAATTCATCTGGGATTGCTTCACCGAGATGACAAACACACTTCAATTCTACCTCCATATCCCAGGCAAAGGTCCCGTTTGTATAGAAACCCCCAACATGAGCTCTTTCTGGAGCCAATACAACGGCTGGCGAACGGCAATGAACGCCATGGGGGACAGACTTATCAAGATCGCATGTTTGTTTGACGATGCCAAGGCTTGCTTTGCATCCCACGGTCGGCACATGAACCCAACCGTTGAAAGCATGTTCCGCCAATTGGACTACCATCAAATCACCCGGGTTAAGGCCCGGCTGGAACACCTTACTGTTCACTTTCTGGACCTCAAGCTTGCCAGCAACATGGTTGTGGATGCGTGTTACCGGAAACGATTGGGACTGCCAAGTTCAAGTTCTGGAGATGGAAACGCAATCCGCAGTAACCATACTCAGGCTGACGCGGCTCAAAGCAGCAACAGCCGCCGTACTATGCAAGCGACGGTGGAGGACTGCCCGGAGGACGAGTCTGTTTGAGGTGGCACTTCAGAATCATACGGCAAACCCTTATCTCTGGTCATTTGCCAGATCGATCAAGGTTTTTCGGCTCGGTCATCCTCGGAAGTCGTCGCCGTATGACTGGGTTTGCCGACTTTATGGCTTGTTGAAGGTCAGGTTTTTTGTTTGCCGGTGACGGGGTGGTGTGTTATCGATTTCTGTGGTGTTTCAGACTTTTTGTGGCATAACAAAGTCGTGGCTGCACGGCCGCCACTCATATCTTTTCAGTACCCCGACCCTTGATGAGGAAGCATAGATCCAATCAAGGGGAGAAACTTGAACAATGATTACATTGATTCAAAACTTTGAAAAGTCAAATCCTAGACTTTCTGACCACTCGATTTTCCAACAACTGCGTGCTGTTTCAAGAAATTGCCCACCTACCAACTCGGACCAGCGGGTCGGCTTCTCTGCAAACCAGTTACTCCCCCACAATCCGCCATTTAGCCATCGTCGCAGCCCAATCAAACCTGCCATTATAACAGCCTAAGCCTTGGCAATATTCAAGAGACCACTGCGTCTTCAGTGCAGCCCTCCCTCCCCGAAACTGCGATGTCTTCTGACAGGGCGACTTCTGGAGTGGCCCGGCACTTGCAGTTCCCCTTGTCCACGTGCAAGTAATCTTCGGGGATTTATCTATCTGCTTGCCCTGTTGGCACGTTGGTGCCCTCCAAACCCTTGGATCCAAACACGGCCGAATTGGGCGGACGGATTTGAATACACGACATAACAACCCAACCCGCCCCAAAACCCTCGCAAGAGACCCCGGTGCGAAACATGAAGCTATTACCAATTTCCCTGCTTCTAGCAGCGGCATCCGCCGTGGAAGCCCACTGCATGTAACCCCCGAAGCTGAGCACGTTGATCCCCCGCTGAGACTGACCCAGATAAATTCCCGCGCCTCATCGTCAACGGAAAGCCTGAATCGGCAGACTGGCTTGCAGTTCGCAAAACCAAAGTCACCAACTCCCGTGACAACGGTGGTGTCTCAGATGTTAACAGCGCCGACATCCGCTGCTTCGGGGGCAGCCCCGGAAAGGCAACAGTCACTGTGGCGGCGGGGGATACCCTTGGTTTCGTGGCATCGGCGAGCGTGATGCACTTTGGACCGTGTCAGTTTTACATGGCGAGGGTACCGGATGATAAGGATATCAATACCTGGGAAGCAACTGGGAATGTGTGGTTCAAGGCGGGAAGTCTGAGTGCGGTCCAGAGTGGAGGTGCATTGTCCGGAAATGCGGCTACGTGGCTAGCGTATCGTAGGTCATGGCACTGTCCCCTGATCGTCGGGATGCTGACGTCCTTGCAGAAAAGACACAAGTCAGCTTCAAGGTCCCGACCAACATCCCAAGCGGAAATTATCTCGTGCGAGTCGAAAGCATCGCTCTGCATCTGGCACAGAGCCCAGGGGGTGCTCAGTTCTACATCAGCTGTGGACAAGTCAAAGTGACTGGCGGAGGAACCGGCACCCCGGGACCACTTGTGGCGTTTCCCGGGGCATACAAGGCGAATGATCCCGGTTTGATTTGGCGGAACTCGCCTCCTCAAACGAGCTACACCGCTCCGGGGCCCGAGGTTTGGGTGGGGTAGGGACTTGGCTGTCGGAGACAAAGGACTCAAGGGACATTGTTTGTTTTGGAGTTCGATCTTGAACAAAGAAGGGAAACCTGTCAGCTCCGGGCAACAAAGACTTTGGACCGTGCTCTAAGCTATTGTTCTGCATTTTCGATATACAGGGCAGCATTTGTTGCTTAAAAGCTGCGTGAAGCCCCAACAGTGGATGATGACTCGGTTCCATGTTGAAGGGACGCGGCGAGTTGGGTTACGATCAGCACATCTCACCAGCTGTCAGAATCTAGGTTGTGAAAGACTGTTGAATCTGTTCCCGAAGAAGCAGCAGTTGTACTCCTCCCTACGCTGCACCAAAACCCTTTCAACTCCAGTCATGGACAGCCGACAGCCCCTGAGCCCCGGTGGTTCTAGTGGAAGCGACTCGCCTGTATCCCCCCTTACATTACCCAGTCGTGCCCCTGACGGCCTCCACCATCGTCAACCCATTCGTGGTTTCGCTCAACCCCCAGGTCCTGGTCCGCGCGGCAGGACCCCCCTCCCTCAGTCTCGGCAGTTAAGGGCAAGCCCCTCTCACACTCCGACACACGTAACATCTCCTTCACGGGGCAGGTCAGCTGTTGGAAACGCCACCTCCAGGATGACCGGTTCATCCCGGTCTCCCATCCGCCATCGGCCGTCAACCACGGACTCTGCCCCCTGGTACTTCTCCCCGGGTGGAGTCATCTTCAAGAACCCCTTTTACCAGGGTAACGGGAACGAACCTCTCCGGGCCCTCTCTCCGCCAGTGAGCCCGCGGAGCCGCCGGCGTTCCGGGAGTCCGGTACCGTCGCTTCTTGTGCGTGCTAACAGGGCGGACCGAAACCGGACGCCCTCTAGGTTGCCACAGGCAAGGGCGTTTCGGGAGTACCGCGCGAGGCGGGATGCCGAGGTGGCTGCTGTGTTGGAGGTGGAGCAGCGAGTCATTGATGACACAGCTGTTGGTTCTCCACCGGATGATATGTACACCGACGATGACTCTGAGGATTTTGACCTTGATGAGTGGGACTATCTCTAAGTCAAGCACTCGGGGGTGGATAGAGCTGGACTCAGTCTATCTGCCCCGGTGAGGTCCCGGGCTCACTTCAAGTCAGATACAAATTGAAAAAATTATGAGTGCAACATGAATGAAGTTTTCTATGCTGTGTGATATTGTCAAGTAGAGTGTTGTTTTTGAATCGAGTTTGCAGTCCAGTTGTGATTTAAAAAAAGAAAAGACAACCTGTCTATCTATTCGTCGTCTATCTGGATAATCACACTCTTCGTCTCCAGAAAGTTGTTCATGCTGTACAGAACACCTTCCCTCCCCTGACCACTCCCTTTGTACCCGCCAAATGGCAGATCCCTGCCCGTCAGGGGGCTTGTGCAGTTGATGCCCACATACCCGCTCTCCAAGGCCTTGGCAACTCGCATGGCCCTGTTGATGCTGCGCGTGTAGACGGCCGCATACAAACCAAACTCGGTGTCGTTCGCCTTGGCAATGACCTCCTCTTCGGTCTCAAACGTGTTGATGTTGACCACCGGCCCAAACACCTCCTCCTTCATGATCTTGGCCGTCTCCGGAGTATTCAAGAACACCGTCGGCTCGATGAAGAACCCATTCTTGCTCTCCAGCTTGCCTGCACCACCGACGGCCAGCGTTCCGCTCCCCTTTCCCTCCGCAATGTATCGCATCACATTCTTATACTGCACCTCATCCGCCTGCGGACCGTGATTTGTCTCCTTGTCCAACGGATCCCCGTCCCGCACTGCAGCAATCCGCTTCGTAAACGCCGCGACGAACTCCTCGGCCACCCCCTTTTGCACGTAAATCCGCGTGTTGGCCATGCACACCTGCCCGCTGTTGCTCTGCACGCTATTCTGCGTCTGCTCCACCGCCTTGGCCAGATTCGCATCGTCAAACACAATCGCCGGAGACTTTCCTCCCAGCTCGAGAATCACCTTTTTCAGATTCGTCCGCGCCGCCTCCTCCTGGATCAACTTGCCCGTGCGGCTCGACCCCGTGAACGACAGCGCGCGCACGTCCATGTGCCTCGACAGAATCTGTCCCGACGGCACACCGTGGCCGGAAAGAATGTTGAACACGCCCGGCGGGAAACCCGCTTCGACGATGAGTTCCGCGATGCGTGCAACAGCGAGCGGTGCCTTTTCCGAGGACTTGACAACCACCGTGTTTCCCGTAATCAACGCCGGCGCGGCCTTGCTGCCGAAGAAGTGAACGGGCGCATTCCAGGGGATAATCAGCGCCACGACCCCGTACGGCTGCCGCAGCGTCATGGTGACGTGCCCCGGCGTGTTAACGCTCGACTGCCCCTGAATGTGCGGCCACGCCTCGGCAAAGTGGTCGAATTGGAAAGCGCAGGTGTGGGCGTAGTGGAACTTGGAGATGGGGATGCCCATTGAGATGGCTTCGAGACGGGCGAGCTCCGAGTTGTGCTTGCGGATCAGGGCGGCGAGTCGCTTCATGCAGGCGCCGCGGGCGGTGGGGTCGAGGGCCGACCATGATGGGAATGCGGCCTTTGCGGCGGCCACGGCGGTGTTGGTGTCATCTGCGCTTGCTTCGGGGACTGGGACGTGTTAGAGGGTGAGAGTGAAGGGAAAGGGGATGCATACCGATGGCGGTGACCTCGCGTGTTGCTGGGTTGTACACGGGGAATGTCTTTTTGTCGGATGCTTCGACGAGCTGGCTGTGTCAGGACTGTGTTCCTGGTTGGGTATTGTGACATACCTCTCCATTGATTAGCATGCGCGGTTTGACAACTTCCGACGCCATGATGATGTCTCCGCACCGTCGCTCTCAGCTGGACAAGTTGAGGTTGGTACCAAGTGTTTTTCCCAAGGACACAGGCAGTGGCAATGCAATCTAGATAATACAGAAAGTTGGGGGTTTCTGACTACCGTAGGTAGCCAAGTCAAGACAGAAAAGCGCAAGTAGTGCTGTTTTGATGTTCCGGTTCTCGCGATGGTGATGTCGTGGAACTCCTGCATGCGCACGGGATCATCGGCTACGGCGTACCCGATACGCCATACGGGTCTTCTTCAACAATTTACCCAGCGGTTTGCGATATCCAGCAGGGTATTTCGGAGAACGGGGTACGCGGTACGCTGCATATTGCGTCGGAATACCTCATCCCCTCACACGGCAGTTCGCCTACCCCGCAGGCTTGGCTTACACTTGTTTTCCCACACCCCACGCAGCTGCCTAGGTAGGGCAAAGTATGTAGACCTCCAACATCCAGTCATTGGATTCGGCGAGTTCCGGCTTGGTTTCTCACAAGTTACTTTTTCCATCATTGGTGGCCGAAAATGACAGTCCCGCGAGGTACCATCGCCATCGAGGAGGCCGTCCTCAACCCGGACGGCATCTCCTGGATGGCCGAGAGCGCCACCCTCTTCAACCCCGGCGCCGATCCTGCAAAGGCCGCTACCCACGGCCACACGCCGCTCCTACTCGACATCCATGAGACCCGACTGGCCAAGATGGACGCCCACGGCGTCGAGTACATGCTCCTGTCACTGACTTCCCCCGGCGCTCAAGGCGAGCCGAATCGCGAAAAGGCAAGGAAGCTGGCTGCCGATGCAAACGACTGGCTCGCGGCGGAAGTGGCCAAGAACCCGGCCCGCTTCGGAGGTTTCGCTGCCGTGTCGATGCATAATGCAGAAGACGCCGTCGTGGAAGCTCGGCGTGCGGTCAAGGAGTTGGGCATGTACGGCATCATGCTGAATGACTACCAGGTTGTCGCCGAGGGGGGTGATGCAGAGGGGAAGAAATACTACGATGCAGCTGAGTTTGACCCCTTTTGGCAGGCTGTTGAGGAGCTGGGCGTTCCGGTGTATTTGCATCCAAGGTATCCGCAGGCAAGAGACCTGGAAAAGGGTACGAGGTACGGAGACCGGAAGCAGATTCTCGGTGCTGCGGCGCAGTTCCATTTGGATCTGAGCATGCACATCTATGCTATTTGCTCGAGTGGCGTGTTTGATCGGTATCCCGGCGTGCAGCTTGTTGCCGGGCATCTGGGCGAGGGGTGAGTTCTCATGAAGCCGACAATCCATGTCAGGGGTATGCCTGTTGACATCATCAGCATCCCGTTCAATCTCTGGCGAGCAGATCACTGGTACAACAAGCCGGTCAAAAAGGCTACCAGGCCGTCCAAGGAGGACTACAGCTACTACTTCAAGCACAACATCTCCATCACAACATCGGGGAACTTCAACACAGCAGGTCTCAAGTTTTGCATCGACCAGATTGGCACAGATAGATGTCTCTACTCGATTGGTATGTGACAACCCCTTCTCATCAACTTGTTAGTGCTGACCTAGACAAAGATTATCCATACGACACGATAGAAGAGGCTCAGAACTGGTGGAAAGGGGTTGAGCTGCCCGCAGATGAGAAGGACGCAATAGGGAGAACGAACGCCATAAAGCTGTTCAAGTTGCCGTTAGAACTTTAGTTTCTTCTTCGCCACGAATAAAATGCAGTCCTGATGGATGATCGGGTCGTATCCTCTGTAGTATCTCACTGCTGATTTTCCGACGCATGCCGTGTAGCTGGGGTTCTGGATTACTCTTCATCCGTTGGGAGTCAGTGCGAAGTTCGGTTCGAGTTCCGCGCTCTAGCAAGGACCGGGCCCGACGATCTGGACAAAACTAGCAGAGCAACCGGTGCTGGTCGGCTGCTTGCCCCAATTCTTCCGAGTTTGAGATGTTAGCAACCAATCAGCGTTGGGCGGTAGACGTTGTGTAATCCATAAAGTCGCATTCGGCCCTGTATGTCTCGCCGATCTGCTTCATAGGGGCGGGTTAGTCATCTCCGTTTGTTTGATGACCCGACCGTAGAGCCGTCTGACGTTAGAAAGGCGGTAAGATTCCCACGGTCGCTATAAAGCGTCTCTTACAGCTTTGGACTTCCAGCGAATCTGCTGCTTACATCGTTCGCTCGCTCCCTCCCATCATCTGTGCAACATGTCGCTGCTAAACATTGAGGCGGCGCCTTTGGCCGTCTGGGCACTAGGCCCAGTGAGAACTCATAACTGGACTCTGTTTCAACAGCGCTGACTCGCGAATAGATCACTTTCTTCCTCGGGGCTCGCATCCTGTACAATCTGTACTTCCACCCTCTTCGACACTACCCCGGACCCAAACTGTGGGCCGCAACCGAGATACCATACACATTCCACTGGCTCAACGGCAGCTCCTGCATCCCGATTGCACAACTTCACTCCCAATACGGCGATGTCGTGCGTGTCAGCCCCTCGCGCCTCAGCTTCATCCACCCGGACGCATGGACAGATATTCGCGGCCACCGCAAGACAGGGGCCGGCGAGAACCCCAAAGAACCCGAATTCTTTGCCTTTTCGGCGCACAACATCCTCGGTGCCAACCGTGTCAACCACTCCCGCTTTCGGCGTGCTCTCGCCCATGGCTTCTCCGCAAAGACGATGCAAGCTCAACAGCCCCTGATCACGGAATACGTCGACCTCCTGCTCGATCGACTCAAAGCCAAAGTGGCAGTACAGGGAAATGCAGTGGTCGACCTATCAACCTATTTCAATCTCACCACTTTTGACGTTATTGGCGATCTTGCCTTTGGCACCTCGTTCAACGGTCTCCGAGATGAAGAGTTACACTCATGGGCGCGCGCCATTCTCAACTCCACCCGCGAATTCTACCTCGCCACCGCCGTACGGAGAAATGCGCCCTGGCTTCTCTCTACCATTCGCACACTTGCTCCGAATTTACTGGGCAAGGGGATGCGCGGCCAAGTCCTCTACGCCAAGCAACGAGTTGACGAGCGGATCGAGACGCCAACGGAGCGGCCGGATTACATCAACTCGATGCTGTCCGGCAAGGGGGACACAGCTAAGGAGATGACGCATGAGCAGATCATGCAGAATGCGAGAATCCTTGCCATAGCGGGGAGCGAGACAACCGCGACGGCACTGTCTGGGACGGTCTTCTTTCTGGTGACACATCCGGATGTGCAGAGGAAGTTGGCAAAAGAGATCAGGAGTACGTTTGAGAGTGAGGATGAGATCGATATGCATTCCGTGCAAAAGTTGAAGTACATGCTTGCTGTCCTGGACGAGTCATTGAGGATGATGCCTCCTGTTCCGGGAAGCTTTCCAAGGGTAGCACAGAGCGGAGGGGATGTTATTTGCGGACAATATGTCCCTGAAGGGGTACGTTTTGAGTCTTCCCTTCTTTCAGGGGCTGCATGTGATACTGACAAAACAGACTGGACTCGACATTTGGCCCATCGTCGCCTTCCACAGCCCTCGAAACTTCACTGATCCGGACGAGTTCATTCCGGAACGTTGGATGGAGGGCAAGAACGAGCGTTTCGTGAACGACAAGGTCCAGGCCTTTCAACCGTTCTCTCTCGGACCACGGAACTGCATTGGCAAGAAGTCAGTTACCCTTGCCCCTCATTCTCCTCAGGCTCTTGTTGTTGGCTCTCAAACACTGACAAATGTAGCTTGGCATATATCGAAATGAGACTGATTCTGGCGCGGCTGGTGTGGAACTTTGACCTCGACCTCGGAGATGACAAGACCAAGGGCTGGTTTGGCCGATGCCGCCCGTTCAATCTGTGGGAGAGGCCGCCTCTGAACGTGAAACTGGTCCCTGTCCGCAGAGATCTGTGAGAGTAATTCTTGGGTGAGTCCGGCATGGTGGTTGAGGTCCAAGAGGAGTCGGGTCACTTGTGGGTGGCATAGTGAGAGAGTGTTGGAGTGCAGTAAAGACCATGTTGGTAGGGGGAATCAGTACTTGGATAAATAACTAGTAACAAATGCATTAAATTGACAAAATTCCAATGCACTATACGGCTACCGCAGTCGCCGCCGTCGGAACAACTGCCGGCTCAGGGGCATCCACCTGACCGGTGACCTTCTTCAAAACCTCATCAAATACCTCCTCGGCGTGCTTCTCGGCATCGTGCTGGTGAATCCAATCCTCGCGACGGAACGAGATGCTCTCAGGATCCTTGGCAACCTTTGCCCAGTCTGTCTTGTGCCACCTGTCGCGAGTGGCCTCGCCCGTCTTTTGCACAAGCTTGACGCGCTCGTAGCTACACTTGTTAGCATCCAACCTTTCCTGGCAGTGGGAAGTAACTTACCGAATCTCTTGGTGTGCCTTGACAGCAGCAGGCACGTTGCCCTTGCCGGCGCGCTTGAGACACACAGCAATGGTGACGCCGTCCTCCATGGCCTGAGTCGCTCCTTGAGCGCTCGTGGGCAAAAAAGGATGCGCCGCATCACCCAACAACAGGATGCGAGCGTGCTTGCTCACCCACGTCGGCAGGGGATCGCGATACACCAGCTTCCAGTCCACGACGGACGGTGTCTTTTCCACAATTGCCTTGCAGATAGGATCCCACCCCTCCAGCACCTTGAACACGTCCTCGAGCTTCCCCGGGAACGACCAGCTCTCATCGATATCGTGCTCGTCCTTGTGCGTGAGCACCCAGCAGCAGTCCTTGCCGCCCTTGATGGTGCTGAACAAGAAGTGCACATCCGGGCCGATCCACCCGTTGAACGTGTCGCCGTTTTCGCAAAACTCCTTGGTGCGCGGGTCGGCAATCATGTCCTTGTTGGAGAACCACGCGCGCCACACGGCGTACCCGCTCGACTTGGGCTTGTCGACGTACCCCAGCACCAGCTCGCGCGCCTTGGAACGGACGCCATCGGCGCCAATGACGATGTCGGCGTACACCTTTTCGCCATTCTTCAGCACGATGCCGGCTTGATTCTCGTCCTCAAAGTACTCCTCGACAAACTGGCCCAGGTGGATCGGAATCCCGAGCTCGTCGCGCGCATAGTTGAAGACGACCTCGTGCAGCTCGCCGCGGTGGCCGTTGAGGATGGGCGCATCTTCGGGTCCCGGCGGCGAGTGCTGGTGGTGCACGACCTCGCCCGTGTCGTACTTGTGGATGCGGAAGCCGTAGTTGCTCAGGTCGATGCACAGCGAGCGCAGCTTGCGCGCGATGGCGCCGTTGTTCCACCGCGCGTAGATGCGGCCGCCGTTGGCGCCAAAGGAGATGATGTCGCCGAGGGTTTTGAGCTCGGGGAAGTTTTCGTAAATCTCGACTGTGTGTCCTTGTCGGTGGCATTCGATGGCTGCTGTGAGGCCGCCGAAGCCGGCGCCGACAATCACCACCTTGATGCCGGTGGGGGTGGCCATGTTGCTTCGGAAGAATTCAGGTGGAAATGAGATGGCTGAACTCACAGTCTGTTCAGGGGCGATCGTCAAGAAAAAAGATGATATGCGTCGTGAGTCCTGAAGTCTTCAAAGGCTGCGATGGCTTTAATTATGGCCGCCGATGTGTCGTCTTCGGGACCACTAGTGTCGTGTCAGCCCACACTGCGAGAGCTCCCCCAAAGTGGGAGTTTCTCCAAAGTGGGAGCTTCCCCAAACGGGTCTGACGGCGGCTGGTTGT
Organism: Podospora aff. communis PSN243; assembly: GCA_033296975.1. Taxonomy (NCBI): domain Eukaryota; kingdom Fungi; phylum Ascomycota; class Sordariomycetes; order Sordariales; family Podosporaceae; genus Podospora; species Podospora aff. communis PSN243. The sequence continues at coordinate 37,057 of MU865951.1, read as the reverse complement.
CCCTAGCGTCGCGGACCCATCGGATGCACATCAGCCTATACCGGGTGTCGTGCTCCTCATCTGCCGAGCCCGAGAACGTGGGTGAGATGGACATGTGCGGGGATGTCGAAGACCGTGGGGTTGCGGCCCTTGTTTGCAGCCACCGGATTTCGACGGCCTAGGCACGCAGAAAGGGGGGTGTGGCGACAACGGGGGATGCCAAGACCTGGATGCCATTTTCCGATTCAACCCTCACAACTTCAGCACCGCAAGAAACACATGACAGCAACACCACATGATACAATTCGGACAAGAGAATAATCTCCAATCCGGGTAAGTGGTAGCGAGCCTGATACTGCCTGTGAATGCCCAGCTCAGCACGATTATCCGGGAATTGACATGCCCCTGAAAAGACAATGTGATTGTGAGAGAATGAACCGAGGGAGTCGACTAAGACCCTTCGTAGGTGGTCTCGGACTTGATCAGTGAATATGTCATAGCAACACAAATCAGCACTCTCTAAGATTCACACAGCTGAATAAGAACGAACGTCGCATTTCGAGTACTTTGATGACTTTGGACTCGGAACTCCCATACTCAATCAAACTCTAGCCTTTACAATCTTAATGTTCCCGTGCTCATCCAACACGGGCTCCTCCTTCAGCCTCTTCTTCTCCTTCTGGTAAAACGTACTCATCCGGTACTTGCTCTCCCCATCATGAATCTTGAGATCCTCCAACGCTTGCTGCCCCTCGCGGAGAATCGTCTCGCGAATCTCCTCCGTCCTCGCCGTGATCTGACACCTAAACGGCTGCGGCCGCATGTTCAACCCGTTGGTAAACGCAAAAATGTCCACCTCTTCCTCCTTCCCCGTGCGCGGGTCGCGATACTTGCGAATGTCAAACCCCCACAGTAGCCGCGCCACGGTGATCCACGTTCCCTGCTCGGCCAGCGCCTGGCCAGAACACACCCGTCGCCCCCACCCGAACGTCATGTACCCCTTTTCACCGGGAAACGGCCGGTGCAGCGGGTCCCCTTCGGTGTACCGATCGGGATAGAACCGATCCGGGTCTGGAAAGTCTCTGTCGTTGTGGTGAATCGCCCACACGTTGCCCTGCACCCAGGACCGCGCCGGGATGAGATACCCATTCCACGTGTCGTCTTGCGTCGGCGAGTGCGGCTGCCCGCCGATGATCGCCACGCTCCTCCACCGGAACACTTCCTTGACAAATGCATTCACATACGGCAGATCCGGCGAGTCATCCCAGTGCGGAGACCGCGTCGGGCCTACAACGTCGTCGATTTCCGCCTGGGCTTTGTGCATCGCTTCGGGGAACGCACAACACGCGAGGACAAAAGTGACGAGTGTCGAAGACGAAGTGTCGGCGCCGGCGCCGAAGAGATTCCCCGTGAGACCAGACAGTTCGTTGATGGGAAGGTTGTACTGCGCCGCTGACTCAAACAGCGTCTTGACATACGGTGTTGGCATAGCCGCTTGCTGCGCCGGTGGCTTCGCATCGTACTGTTCGACGGCCTCCTCGGCAAGGGTGTAGAAAAAGTAGTGCCCCTTTCCAGGCGGCTGGTTCCGACGGGATCCTAGTCCCTTGAACCACGGCATGAAGCTGGGGAACTTTGCGAGTATGGGAAACGTCTCGAGCAGCATGGGGAAGGATTTCCCGGGGACGTTGAGATCCGCCGCGAGCTGCATCAGCGCGATAACCTCGGTGATGATGGGGTCGTTGTAGCTGGCGACGCGACGTCCAAAGGCGATGATGGACACCACGCTGGTGGCATACCGCTCGAGGTGCTTGACATACTCGGCCGGCTCGCGAAGGAAATCGTAAGCTACAATCTTGCTCTCGTTGTTTTGGATGGCGCGGTACCCCCTGACGGACTGAATGCCGACGCCGAGGTGCATCAGCTTGCGGTGGATGCGCCAGTGGTCGCGCTCGGCGTTGTTGCGGATCTGCATCGTGACGAGGTTGGACTGGCCCGAGCCGAGCTCGCCAAAGACGACCATGCGCGGCCGCGACGTGTAGATTTGTGCCTTCTTCTCAAAGATCTCGTGGGCGCTCCATGCGTCGTTGATCCACACCGTGGGGTTGCTGCCCGTCTTGTCAGTGATTCTCTCTCTAAAGTGAAAACATGAAGAAAGACATACCGGCCGATCCAAAATGTGATGACGGGCGAGTTCAGCTTCTTGGAAATCTCTTCAAACAGAATCCATGGCTTGTTCTTCGGGAGAGACAGTGTGTTCCCGACAATCGGCAGCGGAAACGGCCCCGGAGGCATCCGCGACCGCAAGTAAAGCATGCGCGCATAGTCGACAACCAGTGCCGTCACGGCGACGGCCAGCAAAGTCCAGAGGACGGTCGGCGCATCGAGCCTGGAGCCGGCGGCTTGCGCCTTGAGCAGTGCGTCCGTCTCGAGGAGGGGGCGGTCAGCAAACATTTTCGCGAGTGTCCCACATGTGAGATGTCTGAATCCTGAGGGCGAGTCCGGATGGTACGTGCTTTTGGCCGGGTGAGCCACACCACACCTTCAGCAAGGTAGGTTTTGGTCAAGTGTTGGTGATTGTCTCGATCGCTGTCAGCTATGTCCGACTCGACGCGGGGAAGCGATCACGGCACCGGAGTTTAGCGCCTGAAGACTTCGGCGGGCGTGGTCCGGGTGGTGGTTGACGTGACATTGGGGCGGCAGTGAGAATACAGCTCGGTTCTGCATCGCCGGCAGAGACAGCGTGTGTCGGGCACAAATCTACCTCCGCCATTGGTGGGACCGCTAGCAAAAGGTGCAAAAGGTAAGCAGCCCAAGGGCCAAGGACCAGAGAAGCAAGGGGATTCAGCTGAACCTGCTGAGGTTAAAAAATGACCCCATCTCCGCAAGGCCAAGAAACAACCCACCCGGTGGTCTGGAAATGATCTTGCATCTTCGCGGCGCCGCGGGGTGGCTTGCATTCCCCGAGGAGTGATTGCGGGGGTTGTCGGCCCCGACAGGCCCAGGCGGGGTTCGGACGGAGGGGCTGCTTGGCGTGAACTCTGGAGATCTCGGCCCCGCCCTGTCCTTGCGGGGTCCCATCCATCCTACCGGGCTGCCCAACGCCCGCGGTTCTTGGCTGGAAAGCAGGCTGCGGCTGGATAAGGCGTCAAATGCGTGGTCCAAGGGACATGGCAAACCGAACTGCATATGAAGTCGCTCCTGCGGGTTCGTGGTGGAATGCTTCTTTGCATGTGGCGGGCTCGGAACTTGCCGTTTGTTGTCCTCGACGGCGCCACAACCCTGCGCAGGCGCGCCGGGGAAATTCCAGGCAAGGCCCTTTGTTTGTAAGGTCGCAGACACAATCAAATGACTGGCAAGCGCCGCTGTTTGTTGACTCGTTCGACAGACTGCTCATCTTTGACTCTTCAACGTGTCAAAGTTAGGGTCTGGTTGAGCCGCAGGTGCTGAAAATTTCGATGGCCCCACTTCCCCGCGGACCCCCAAAGAGCTGAAGTCACCAGCTCCACTTCCACCCACCGCCATTGCCAGAACCCCATCTTTGAACCCGAGAGCTTCACTTGGTGACCGCTGCGGTGCGCTGCAAAGCATTCCATTCGATTTTCGTCGAGCCGTAGTGGCTGCGCGACCATGCATCCATCTCCGGCCAACACGGGTGGCACGGAGCTGACGGAGCTCTCAACGCTACCAACAGAAGTGCTCTGCGTCATCATCAGCCACCTCGACCCCATTTCGCTCATCGCCATCGCCCAAACCTCACGCGCGTTCCGAACCATCGTTTCTCCCTCCCGCGATGACTTTGTCCAGCGTCTTCTGGCCCTGGAGCTGCTGCCCGAGTTCGGCGGAATCGTGCCCATCTTTCGCGGACGCGACAACGCATTGACCCCGCCATGGAACTGCCCAGAATGGCGCACCAACAAGTACGCCTGCTCACTGTGTCTCAAGCTTCGCTCCCACACGTGGTTCGACAACCACTCTATATTGCGCCTGGGCATGAGAAAACCGCCCCCTGGAAGCCGCGAAGCAAGCAAAACCACCGACTGGGAGCCCCTCGAGCTGCGCAACCCCGCCGTGCGATGGAAACGCATCCAACAACGCGCCGCCGCCGAAGAGGAGGAGCTGAGGTCGGAACGGCAGGCATACCGTTGCTTCTGCACAGGTGCCGATAACATGGACGGCACCTTGATGCGTGTCGACTTTCAGCCCATTGACAAGCGCGCCGAGGAAGCCGAGATGCTGCTCTGCGGGAGGGAACGCTACAAACGCGCCTGCGTCGACTGTCGTTGGAAGCGCGGCGACTGGAGGCATCCGCATGTACAAAACGGTTCTCCCGACGTGCCAGTCGTCAAGAGTCGCCAAATCCCCGTCCCAGACGCCTTTGAGCGTCACTTCCCGGGGTTCATCAACTTCATCCAGAGCGTGCTTGGACTTCCTGCTTCCACGTGTCCGTCACCGAAACCTTACCCGAGAATCTTCAAGGTTTGGCAAGAAGACCGCCGCAAGGATCTCTGGACGTTGTATACCGCCCCTTGTCATCGTTGCTCGCGATGGCAGGAGTTTTCTGCATTTCGTCACTATCTTATCGGCCCCAAGATGCGTCCCAGTGACGACTTGTTGGACGAACCTAACCCCATGTGGGTATGGCCTGACCTGTGTAACCAGTGTGCACACGAGTCTTCGCCTTCTGCGTTTCCTAGGCAGTTGACGAAAGTGGCCCTCCAGCTCGCCAAGTCGGTTCTCTCCGGTATCGAGTACCGCCTTTGTTTTGGCTGGAACATTCTGCGGCGCGACTTCAGGAACGGAAAGCTCAAGAGGTTCTCTGCCAGCGCCAGCAAGCGCCTTCTCTCCGATTTGCCATATACCGATGTACTGATGAGCACCGGGGTCCCTTCCGGTGAGGCTCGCATACAGATCGGCGAAGACTCGGACGTTCTTCGAGTCCTTGATTCCCGCATCAAAGATGTCCGGACTTTCCTCCAGGACGAAATCCCCGGCGAGGTTCACCAGAGTCTTGTAACCAGCTGGTTTCAGATTTGGCTTGAAGACCACGAGCTCAACGTAAAGTGTTACAAACGGATGCAGGCAGTTACCAGGTGTCTTGAGAACCCTGGAGGATTTGAACTTTTGCAGGCCTATTTTCATGAAGTAGACCCATACTCTCTAGGGTCGGTTCACAGTTTGTGGAATTGCGGCGGAGGTGGACACGTTCAGAATCTGGCCATCCGTTGATGAACCACGCGTCATTATTCTATAGAATTGAATTTTGCTTGGACAGTGGTCGCCCTGGATTATGTGGTAGTGGCATTGGAGTTGCTCGCAGATTTGTTTCGGTTTGCAGCATCGAGGCCATGACAGAATCTCTGGGAGATCCTCTCAAGACACCTGTCGAGGCATGCACGGTCAGAGAGTAAAACCAGTTCTGTGGAATAATACGATATTCAAGTCCAAGTTGTTGAATCTACCGCGATGCCCTCCAAGTCTCAACTGGGTCTCCACATTACGGCTGAATCCCATACACGCCTCCGTTCTGCCAGCATGATGTTGCTACCGCTTGATTTTCCACAATGGTGATGTGAGTTTGCCTGCCAGCACATGTTAGACAATCGAGATAATCACGAGGAGAGGAGGCCAATGAAACTTACACAATCATCGCCGTCTCCGTCATGTGGCTTGTTGACACAATCTCGGTGATTCGTATTATTGTCGGGCCAGGTTCCGTCACCACAGCCGTGACATCCCCTTGAGCAGCGCAAATTGTCGATGTTGCCGGGGTTCTGCAGTGGGTCAGGGTCTACCCTTCCAGCATGAGGACTCATCAACTTACATTGTCTGTACCGTTGTTTCAACGACTGGACATTCAACTCGTTAGCCACCAGTGCCCCAGTTGAGCTGAGTTATTGTGGTACTGACCCCTACTCGTAACCGTCTCTCCCGCCACCGTCTCCGTCTTCACAACTGTCGCCGTTGCCACCGCCTGCGTAAAAGTCGACGTCACCGCCCTCCCTTCCACACCCGCCGTCATCTCCCTCTTCTGCCTCCTCGTCGTCGTCGCCCCTCTACAAGTCCACAATCCGGAGGAATAAGCCCCCTGCGTCAACAAAGGCGGCGGCCCCCCTCTCCACTGACTAACGATGAACGGCGGCGGCCCACGTCCGCCTCCAAAGATGGAAGCAAAGTTGATGACGCAGGTAGATCCCGACATGGTGAATGTGTATCCGCCTGCGCCCTGAGCGATGGAAGCGGGAGGGGCGGTGGTGGTTACTTGCACGGTTGAAGTCGTTCGGGATGATCCCTGGATGACGGTCACTGTGCTTCGTGCCGCGGAGGCGGCTGTGGTGGTGCGTGGTGCGGTAGTTGAGGTGGCGAATCCCGTCCGTGGAGGGTTTGCTGCTGATGTAGCGCCGGTGGGATATCGACAGGACGGAGTCAGTGTGGAAGTTGTGGTCGTGGTAGAGGTTACCGTGCCGTCAACAATGACTTCAACGATAAGTTCGGCTTCGACAAAAGTTGTTGGTGGGCCTTGGGTGGTGATGGTTTGGGTTCTGGCGAGGGTGCAGGGGCTTGTGACGAGAGGAGTGGGGAGGGTGATGGTCCTGGTTTGCCAGAGCGTTGAGATGATGGCTTGAGTCGTAGTGAGCGAGAGTGTGGTTGAGGTTGAGGTTGGGCAACTTACTAATCGCAGCGAGTGTGCTGGTTGTCAAGACAGTGACTGTTGGTGTAACCTGCTGTTACTCAGCCAATGAAGCGTTGAGCGGGAGAGGAGGACATACCTGAACAGTTGTGACAACTGTCTGGGGAGCGCTGATGGTGAGTGTAAAGGTTCGGGTTATCGTTGCATTTGAGGGGAGGGTGATGATGATTTCCCAACTCCCGCTCTGCATTTCAGAGTATAATATATCACTTGAATGAAGACGTCAGCGTGTCAAAACGTAAGAGTTGTCCATGTGGTTGGGTACCATTCTGATATCCGAATCGAACCCGGTGTGCCCGGCTTGACAGGGGTGCACTGGTATTCTTTTCCGTCAGGACTCCTGGCGACAGATGTCACGTCGCGATTTCCGCAGCTCCCTGATTCATGTTAGCCATGTCGAGGCCGATGGGAATGTTGCCAACCTGTGAACCGCGACGCATAGCTAAATTTGCCCTCGGTGTCCCCGCTGATGAGGTAGGACCCAGCATCAGCATAGTCAACTGCTGTCGACTGACACGCATCGTCTTGCTGGTGCTGACCATCCACTGGCATTGCCAGCGACCAAGCTCGGCCCTGCAGCAACGCAACGGCGCATGCGATCAGAGGAAGCCGCATGGTCGGGTCGGGATGTGTTCATGTTCCGGGCCAGAACAAATGAGGACAAGCCTGGATCCCAGGTCGGTGGGACATAGTCAAGCACCCTCCCTATATGCTGCTGCATGGTCACGCCCCGGACAAGGGAATGGTAAAATTCGTGTCCCATGGCTATAGCAAACGCGCGGCATATTATCGCTGCTCTTCCCGGTTCAACAGCTTCACTTTGTTTGCAGCTCTTGGCTTTCAAGGGTTATCCTCGTCAGTCTTTGGAGTACTCGTCACGGTATCAAAGTCCCATCTATGTCCGGGGAGCCGAACGCCTCAATCTGGGGTTGTTGTCGTCATGGCTGCCATCTCAGCGATTTGACTCGCAGGCGACAGAACGAGATATAGCTTGATGAGATACGCGTTATGAGGTCCGCAGTGGCCTTGGGCAAAGTTCCGGCTTCCGCAATTCTTTTTAATCTATGTCCCGCTGCTTCGTGCTGTTTGGGCGGCAGTTGTGTGACCTTTGAGGCGATCTAATGGTGATGATGGTTTCCCGTATTTAGCCACGTCAGGGGTAAAGACCCGAAAGGGGCAGCGGGTCTTTTGGCACTTGACAGCGGATCATTGCCGGAGGTTGGGCCGGTCTCGGGCAATGGCCCAATTGGGACTGTTCAGTTCCAAGTCATTTGACAACATGCCAGGTTGTCGGACGTGTCTGCGTCAACTCACCGGCACCGAGTCAACACAGCAATAAAACATCTATAAGTCTTTAGCCCAAAGCAGCCTGTATCATTACGGTGCAATATCGTTGAACCCTATTCTGCTTTTTGGCTCACACTTCTGACTCCCTCCGGCGAAATAGCATTTCCAAATCCATGGTGGACTCGCAACTTATTCGGCCACCGCACGTCTCACTCTCCAACACTATTCGTCCCTTCTCTTCACTCTCAACATGTTCGAGGAATATGCATTCCCCATTGTACTCAACTGTAATGTCTGTCAATGGAAACACGGACCTCCTTCGTTGTCTCCGCTCCGGGTCGTTCCCGCTGAGTTTGAATGCGGCGGGGTTAGCAGCTGGATCATTCCCAGGTGGTGTTGGCCCCGCTGACAGCGTGGTGAGATATCGTAGCCTCTCTTGAAAGGGGTGAGACAAGGTGCGAAGGAGAGGCACAATCATCGGCATGTTTGATGTTATGACGGCGACGAAGGTCTCGCGGACTGCCCAAGAGGCCGAAGACTGTGCTCCGTTGACTTCATCCTGGGATCGTCAGCATTGAAAGCAAGCAGGTGGAAAGGAGGAAAAGAGCAGACACTGAGCATGTCCACGCAACGCAGGACTCCTGCGATGGAGACAAAGATGCCACCCGAGAAGAGGAGCACGAGACCGAATTTCTTCAGCGGGCTGAATGTAGTGCGGAGAAGGATCGGAATCGGAATGCTCATGATGTAGAGGTCAGTCACGACGTTCAAAATGAGCAGTGTGAAGATGTTGACGCGCGAGGCAGCGGGTTGACAGAGCTCTAGAGTCGGTTTTCCTGGCGTCAGTGGCTTCTGGGTTCGCGTGCAACGTGAGCCTGAGTGCCGTGAGAGTCTCACCTCCCGGGTCTGGGTATATCTGCCAGTATTTATGAAGTGGTCGGCAGCTCAGGAGAAGTGTGAGGACGACGGCTATCCAAGTGGCTGCAATGAGAGCGAGACTGAAGAGTATCCGCCGTCTGAACCAAAGTGAGTCCTGTGGGTGTCAGAGAGTGCTGCCAACTCTTTCCAGGGAACATACCAGGAGGCGGATGTAGAAACAGCAAACCGAGGCTTTGATGCTCCACAGAACCAGCGTGTAGGCTTGCCAGCCAGCCACTTGATTCTTTGAGCCCTCAACTCTGTATTTTGTTAGGTTGGCTCGTCGAGCTTGGCACGGGGAACGTCGCCTACCTGCAGTGATATTCCTCACTATTGAGATCCAGCGACTCCCTATAACTCTGCGTCATCCCGCCGTTAGCGATGCCTCTCCAATGTCGTCCGATCACGAATGCGAGGGCGGTTTCTGCTACGTAAGCGGCCTAGGGTCTGTGAGACTTAATTTTCAAATGCATGCCCGTAAAACAAGAAGGAATGCCTACCGCCGCAACGCACATGAGATAGTCGTCGGCCCGCAGTTTTTTCCATCCGACAGTCGTGATTCGAACGTACATTCTTGCGGCTATCGCCACCATGCCAACGATCAGGAGGACAAATGCCTCGATTGCGCGGGAGTGGGGGTCCATGGTGGCCGACAACATTGTTGACACATGAACATAATTGTGACGATGGGGAACCGGGACAAACTCAATATTCCCGATAGATGGAATGTCAACCCATGAGGCGCGAAGGAACCGAGACTTTGGGTGCAATCGTGTCTTTTTTCATATTCGGACAGCACCGGTCGGTGTGGAGGTGGGAAGTGGGAAGCGTCACACGGTCGTGCCGGCAGGTCCGTGTCCGAACCCGTCCGGAGGCTGGCTCCGAACGCTAGCCGGTGGCGCTGATTCAGCACAGCAACACTGCAGGTTATGCCCGGTGACGCGAGGATGACTCTCCATTCCTACTGGCAGGACAAGCGCATGGGATGAGGTGACAAGACCCTGCCTGCAGCTGGCGCATCGGTGGGAGTCTCGAGCTTGCCACTTGGAGCCACTCAGCGAGGATTACAAGGATAATTGCGGAGAGGATCTTGGAGACGTATTCAGATGATATTCTAGTGCTTGCGTTCACAACTCGGGATTTTGCCGCCGCAACACTTATTTTCCTGCACGACTGAGCAAAGTCCACATTCCTCATCTTTGCACGCTACTCTCAGTCGACACTCTCTCCCAACGTGTTGCTAGATTTCGGGTTTGTCGAAGGGGGCAGATAGTCCAACTAACAGCTGGGAGCCTAAACAACGTACGCCTGCGCTAGTGCGGATAACGTTCATCGGTTGCTTGGCACCATATTCGTCTGTTTCTTGGCGACGCCAAAGTTGCTGGAATTGAGTTTTCGCGTGCACGTTCCACACAGACACCGTCGTTCGTCCGGTCGTCCGCAGTTGGGTCCAGACCTCGTTGGATTCAACATCAGAGCACTTTTTCCCATCGCCGTCATGATTGCTTAACATGAAAGGGGCGATTGCGCGCTGTGTTTCACCATCGTTCGGATGACGACGCAATACCACGTGGCGACCACGATGCAGCGGGATCCAGAGCCCAAACCGCTCCTTGTTTCCAGGACGCGTCAAATGTTTACTCGGCTCCCGGACCGGCTCAACAACACCCGGTCCCGGCGAACCGTCCCATGTCAAGGGGTTCTCAACGCTTGGGTTTCCCCCCTTTATGATCGCCACTATGATCTGCGAACCACGATCTTTTCGCCCAAAAATACACCCGTGTTCACGATATTTGAGACGACATGCGGCAGCATGTTAGGCGGAAGAGAGCGATGACGCGTACGCCACGGGGGTGACTTCACAAATCGCGGATTGGGAAAAAGATTGGTAGCAATGCTGCTTTTTCTATTTCTGTATCTGTATCAAGGAAAACGAAATTTGACAAAGCTCAAGTGAGATACAAGAAGCGAAGGGGGTTGCACGTCAAGCAACCGCAGTGGGGCGAAACTGAAGACCATGCGCAGCACGTTCGGTAGCGACAGGGGGGGAATTTTGAACGAGTCCCTTTTCCTGGGGACGTCAAGTCGGTGATGAGTGTCTAGCACCTAGGCGGCGGACGGCTTCGGCTTGGGGGCGGCGCTGGGCTTGGGAGCGGCCGAGGGCTTGGGGGCGGCAGACGGCTTCGGCTCAGCCGGCTTGGGGGCGCCGGAAGGCTTCGGGGCAGCCGAGGGCTTGGGAGCGGCGGACGGCTTAGGAGCAGCCGAGGGCTTCGGGGCGGCAGATGGCTTGGGTTCGGCGGGCTTGGGCTTTTCGTCTTTGGGCTTCTCCTCCTTGGGCTTCTCGTCCTTGGGCTTCTCCTCCTTGGGCTTCTCCTCCTTGGGCTTCTCCTCCTTGGGCTTCTCCTCCTTGGGCTTCTCCTCGGGCTTCTTAGCAGGGGCCTCGGGCTTCTTGGCCTCAGGAGCCTCCTCACGACGGTCGGCCTTCTTGGGGGGTGCCTTGGGGAGACCGGTGGGCTTAGCCGGGGCCTCGGGCTTCTTCGCCTCAGGCTTCTCCTTCTCTTCAGGCTTCTTGGCGGGAGCTTCAGGCTTCTTGGCCTCGGGCTTTTCCTTCTTCTCCTCGGGCTTCTTAACCTCGGGCTTCTCCTTCTCCTCGGGCTTCTTGGCCGGGGCCTCAGGCTTCTTGGCCTCGGGCTTCTCCTTCTTCTCCTCCGGCTTCTTCGGGGCCGCGGACGGCTTGGCGGCGGGGGCCTCGGGCTTCTTGGCCTCGGGCTTGTCGCGGCGATCGGCCTTCTTCGGGGGAGCCTTCGGGGCACCGCTAGGCTTGGCCGCCGGAGCCTCGGGTTTCTTCGCCTCGGGCTTCTCCTTCTTCTCGCCCTCGGGCTTCTTGGCCGGAGCCTCGGGCTTGCCCTCTGGCTTCTTCGCCTCGGGCTTTTCCTTCTTCTCCTTGTCCTCGGGCTTCTTCGGGGCGGCGGATGGCTTTGCGGCGGGCGCCTCTGGCTTCTTGGCCTCGGGCTTCTCCTTCTTCTCCTTGTCTTCGAGCTTCTTGGCCGGGGCCTCGGGCTTCTTCGCCTCGGGGACTACGTCGCGGGTTCCGTAGCCGCGGAAGTTGTTTCGTGCCTCCTGTCAACGACCTAGTCAGCAATCATGACGCCCGTGGAAGTGGTAGGTGGGGTAGTTTGTGTTTCAGGGGTCCATCGTGTTCCAGAATCAAGCCATGGGCTGTATATCGAAACGTCAAGTAGAAAGGGGTGACTTACAAAGCCGACGTTGCGGCCCTGGTGGATTCCTTGCCAGCGGCCATCAACGCCAATGGCAGCCCCGAGGACATGGGGTGCCAGCAGGAGGGCAGCAACAAGTGCCTTTGGTGTGGCGTGCATCTTGAAGATGGTTGACTGTCGAAAGGGGTGTTGGCTCTTGACTCGGCGGAGGCTTTGGCAGGATGCGAAGGAGCGTGTCTTCAAGAGTGACTTCAAGTTGGACTGGCGAGAGAGGCCTGGAAGGCGTCGATTTATACCCGATTTAAAAGGTTGTTTTCGACATCATTTCTGATCGCGATGTTGTCAGCCGCCCACCTAGGTCTTGGATAAATCATCTTGCATTGCAATATGGAGAGCCTAGATGAATCTCTGCCCCGTTGCAATATGGGATATCAGTCGGTCGTTTGTTTAGACATCAATATCGGTCCGCGCTGGTCGACGATGGCCGTTTTTAGCCACGGTGAGGGACGGTACTGCTCCGAGGGAAAGCCTGGGATGGCGATGGAAATGAAGACATGGATTTGGGGGGCAGCTGCAGCGGGCCAACACCGGGCTCGCCACGCCTACAGTGAAGTCCGGGGTCATCGGGGTTGAACCCTCAAGGGCAGGATGTGCAGAACTCCGAACTCCAACTCATGCAGCCACCACAACATGACGGCTAATGTCGACGACATTGCTCTCGCAATATGTATGCCACGAACACGGTTCGAGAAACATTGGAAGAGCTGGACTGAAATGACGGCAAGGCGGCTTTGTGCCACAAGAGTCCCGTGCTTGCATCCCCAACCCCGGTTGTCAACGGAGCGGCGAGTGCCCCCCCGTGGGGTCACAACCAACACAGTGGCAAGGAGCCAAGCAGGGAGCAACCTGGTAAGAAGCTTTTATCCATCCCTACTGGGGCGTTGAGAAGGTAAACCAGTCCACTGTCAACACACCCCCCTGAGCGATTTGGTGCCGCCGTGGTTTGCCGAAGCCAGGGGAAACTCGAAAGCGCTCCAATGGGTACTCGCCCAGCGGCGATGGTATTGGTAGAGACGACGTTGCCGACATGCAACCAGGTGAGAGGGAACTCGATTGAGGGCGACCCGATCCCCAGGGTTGTAATCGAGTTTCCAGGGACAAGCACCGTCCCGCCTCCCCGCCGAGAACAAGAGCAAGACACTGCATACCCAAGCATTGGCACAAAAAGTATTATTATCACGTCTACCGAGTCTGCACTCGTCAAGCAATCCTGAGGGTTGATTGTGGGAGAGTGTCTTCCGGCTTCGGGGACGCCATGATGAAACGCGCCATGCGACGGAACACGCCGCCTGCTGACGCGTACTCCAAGCATAAACACCACGTCTTCTCACTTGACGATTGAAACGAAACATTTTCTATTGGCATCTCACTCTGTAAATCATCGCATCACATCACAACGGGAGTCTTGAGATAGACTAGCCCCTGAACTCGACGCGCGCCTTTCATGCGCATCGCATGTCTGCCCTCCACGATGGCTTGCAGATCCTTGGCGCGGAGCAAGGAATCCCGCTTCACCGCCATGGTGTCCCGGGAATGGCACTATTCGGTGCAGTTAGCGGGGGATCCAGCCATCCCTGGATGCAATGGATCCTCCGGTTCGAATCGCAACTTGAACCCCGCCCGTTTGCCCCCCTGAGGTTGCCCCATCCACCAGCATCTCGAGTATAACCGATGCCCCTTGGGGCGAGATGGTGTCGTACTACCGCTGCATGTCTTCAGACGACACAGGGGTGTCGGAGTGAGACGACATCTTTGGCTAAAAAGGCGCAGTGGTGTTGAAAACAAGATTAGAGGCGGGCCGAACGCCGAGGCGATCAGGGCTACATCCTATCAGCGTTGCATGACGCCATGCCTTGCACCCATGGCTTCTTGCTTCCATGGATGACGGGAAGACGCTAACTGCCCCCCTAGACCGGGGCTCCCGTCTCCTACGACCCAGGAAGCCCAAGGCTGGAGACACGACTCCAGCTGAGGCTGTGTTGTTGAGCATGTCCACAAGCCGGAATCTCAAACAGCAAGTTTTACACTGTCCACGTACTCGTACATGCCAAACCTAAACATCTTCAAATGTTAACAGTGAACAGTGGTAGATGAAAAGATCTCTTGTCCCCGTGCAGTTCCTCGCTTTCTTCTTGTCCTGTTTCGGCCCGGTGCTGTGACGGAGTGTGCCGAAAGGCAACTTGAATCGACGCTACGACCGACCCCGGTGCAAACGAACCCACCCGACGACCGCCAGATGTCACTCGTCGTGCACGACAGACGGTTGATATCGGCAATATGCTCGAGTTGGGTGACAACTTGAGGGGGTCGCAACCGGCAGACCAAGGCAACGGCAGTCACTTCTCCAAGCTAGCGCTCGGCCATCCACTGCTCTCGGTCGACAAGCAGTCACTGGGTTTGCCAATGGGTCTGGACCACAGGGCGATGGGATGTTGCTCCAGGCATCACCATGCCCCTTTCAGTGTCCGAGACCCACTATGCTGTCATCCCCCACTGAGATGTCACTTAACCTTGCACTGGTCGGCGCTGACAGATACTGCACTGCAGTCACCGTCGATAGTACATCCTTGGCCTCCGTCCCGCCTCGGCCTCACTTCGCTACTCCATATTGCCCCCTCTCAAGATGGCGCAAGCTTCTGGACATGATTGCTTGTTCACACACAGGCTAAACCAGGACTTCGACCAGTCGGACGACTCTCTCATTGATACCTACCTACACACGGAGAGATACCTTTGCCTTGCCGAAGCCTTACCCCGACGAGGCAGAAGTCCAGAACATGAGCGCAGTGATTGGAAAAAGGAAGACCATCATCGTCTCCGCCTCCGGCTAAAGCCCTCGTGGGCGTTGACTCGGAGTCATGGAAGTTGTCGAGAGGCTGGGTGGTCGGTCGATGGGAAACATCACGGGTAGTCGCCTTGTCCCAGGCTCAGGTGCGTTTGGGTGTGTCCTTTCTTTCTTTCCGATGTGTCTTGGTGGTTGGCGTTGGTTTGTCTGGCCCCCAATGCAACCCCTTCGCTGCTGTCACGCCTCCGGGCGATGCTTGTTGTCAACCACGCCCGACTTGTCAGTCCACGTCGACACCTTCAAGGTCCACTGGCATGTCGATTCCAAGGGGTAACCAGGAGGAAATCGCAAGATGTGAATCAACGTTCGTGGGTCTGAACTTGGGGTATGGTGTCTGGGCGGCGTGCCTCTTGCTAAAATCCCTTGGTGTCGTGGCGCTACCTTGTCTTGACTGCCTACTTGGCAACCGTGTCGCAGGGAAACAGACGTCGAGTTCCAGCCTCCACGCCTTCAAGATTTGCATGATACCTGAATCTCCACGAGGAAGACACAGCGATGAAGATGTACACCAGTCCGACTGAAGATGTTGAAGGTGAGTGTTTCCTCTGGCAATGCCGCTTCTCTTCCAGGTTGTTGCTGGCATTGTGGTGGGACTGTCCAGTCTACGAACTAATACGAGACAACGGCTGACAAGATAATCGATTCAGACCAGCCGATCCGACTGAGAATGACCACGTCGACTACAGCACACGGTTGCTGATGGACGAGCATATTGAAGGCTTCTTGACGTGGAAGAGTTGACGCCAAAAGGGACGGCGGCAAGTAGCACACGGAGGGGCAATCCACTACTTCGACAGCAGACTACCCCTTACCAACGTTGATGATTTTTGAACCTACTTGGTTACCTCCCACATCAAAAAGCTGCCACAGGTTCCCTGTTTAGCTAATGCAATGGTGCCCAACAATTCATCTTTTCGACAAACACCTGCAATGGTGATGTGTTGCTCCGCAGCACGTGCCCCAATGTTGACCGCCGACTCCCAGTGTTCAGTTTTTCCCCAGCGATCAGTCTTCAATTGCACGATGCAAAAGCATTCCATTCTACGCGCCTTACTAAAGAGTCTTGGCTCTACCGTGGGCAGTTTCAAGTGTACACGTACGTAGACTTGGGAGAATAAGGGGCACGCACATAAGGATGTATGATCGACGCGGCTTGCCTCAGGCATACACGTCAGCCCGCCAAACTTGTGTGTGGTGTTGACTTGGGGCTCTCAAGCAGTTGCGAGATGTTTTGTGTGCATGTGTCTCACGCCTGGAGTGCTCTGGAGCGAGAAAATACGTGGAATGACAACCTCTTGCACAATTCAATGGCCTCCGAGTCCATCGTCGGCCGCCGCATGGCCGCCTAGCCCTCTCCATTGCACCTTGGGCAATCTGCGTGACACCAAGAGGGCTCGAATAGAGCACCCTGTTCCTTCAGTCCTGTAAAAAGTGGTTGCTGACCGGCAGAGAACAGTTGAGGTGGTGTCTTCCTTCCCGGTTTCGGATTTCCTTGCCCATCTGATGCAGCCGAATCCTCGCCGTCGCCCAGCCCCCCTTTCCATCACACCAGAAGCCTGGCGAGTGGTTCGTCGTCTGGATGCCCTTTTCTTCTGAACATCCCGCCCCCTGATCAATCCTTCTTGAGCCCGACCTTTCCAACCTTTCTCAGGCCGAACGCGCCGACCAAACAAGCGCCGACCATCCACGCGAACAGCGTCCAGAATGCCGCCCTATACCCCTCCATCAGGGCACCCGGGGAATGCTTGTCCGACAGCCCCGACTTTTGCGTCGCGCTGGCCGAGATGACCGACATGGTCGTCAACCCGATCGAGACGCCCAGTTGCGAGAGCGTGTTGAAGACGGCACCCGCAAGGGCCTGGGTCCTCACGGGGAAGACATCCGACACGATGATCAGTCCCACAGTGAAGAGAACATCGCCGCTCATTGGGGCCAGGATCTGGGCGACGAATGCTGCGTACCAGTATGGCCAGGCCGGGTTGATGAGGGCCATGATGAGGGGAGCGCCGGCGCAGAGACCCGAGGAGATCAAAACGGCGTGCATAGCTGGCACCCGGTGCACAATGAAGCCTGCCACGAGGTTGATGACGACCCCAAAGAGGAGATTGGGCAGCAGTCGAAGCGATGCATCGAGTGCCGACAGCCCCTGGACCTCCTGGAAGAAGAGACTGCAGAAAAGCTCCATGCAGTTCATGACCGCGATGGAAAGCAGAATCATGACGCAAACACTTGAGAAGGCTCGATTTTTCCAGATCGAGTTGGGGATCAAGGCTGCTTTTCCTGTCCTCTCCTGCCACTTCATCCAGAAGATGAAAGCAGGCACCACAAGAGCACTGACGAAGAGCAGCCCAATGTTTGTCGGCTTCCCGATTTCGCTGATGTCGGCCGAGAGCATCGCTAGCACGTAGGCAAGTGTGGCCAGGCAAGTCGATGCCATTGCCGCGCCAACCCAATCGACCTCCTGTGCTAGTCGCTTCGACACGGGCGTGGACAAGTCAGCTTGCCGGACAGCCGGGAGGGCCCAGATGCCCACCATCCAGAGAAGAAAAGCAACAGCTCCTCCAAAGTAATACCCAACACGCCATCCAGGACCACTGATGAAAACACCACCGAGAACGAGACCAAGGGCAAACCCAGCGGGCATGGCGAGACCGAGACACGAGAAGCCCAGGTTTCTAGGTCGTCCGCTCTCCACCGCCGTTGAGACAATCGAGATGGACGACGGAACCACCAGCGCGCTCGCAACGCCTTGAATGGCGCGGAACATGATGAGTTGGATTCCTGTCTGGGAAAACCCGCAAGCAGCCATGAACACGGCGAGGAAGAAACATCCGGCCAGATTCACGGGCCGCGGGCCCACCACATCGGCAACAGATCCGGCGAGGAGGAGGCATGTCCCGCTTGTCAGGGAGTACACCGAGACTGGCCAAACCAAAAGACTGTCGTCAAGCAAAAGGTCGGCAGCGATGGCGGGGAGTCCGACAGTGATGAGACCGCTGCTGAAGCTGGTGATGAGGTTGATTCCTGCGAGCTGCGCGATGATGATCCACGCTCTGCTTTTGCGGGGACCAAGTGGAAGGACGGAGTGGTGAACAAGCGGTGCCGAGTTGCCAGATGTACTAGCATCGGAGTTTCCGGCCGGCGGTTGGAGTTCGGGAAGTTCGACCGTCACGGATGCGGTGTCAGACATTGCGGCAACTTGCAAGCTCGGGGATTTCCGGGTCTTTTTCCTTGGGTGTTGTTGGACTCGACAACGAGTTGAGCTGTCCCTGTCAGTTGATAGACAGAAAAGTGCGTTGATGTATAAGCTGACAGCAGACGTCATCATTAATGTAATTGCCTGTATCGCTTACCTGTCATTGGTGCATGAGAGGAAGAAGGATTCCCAGCATCACATACGATGAGGGCGAGTGCCATGACGTCATGAGTTACCCATTGAGAGCAACACCGTACTCATTAGCACAACCTCTACACACGTAGGTAACTGAATGGATGCAACAGGGTGATAACTTATTCACCAAGCCATTTATGAACTTCTCGAAGGCCGTCGTGCATGACAGCATCCAATACGGCCGGCTCCCTTATACACTCTGCAAGACAGCCCTTCTCCTTGTCTTCTTCGGATCCTCACTCTCCACAGAGCACGAGTAGTTCTTGACTCTTTAGAGGCACAGTACACTATGGATCCTTCCCAAAGCTAACTTGATATGCGGCCCGGGTGTTCTCCCTGTTTATATAAGTAGTTAGCGATATAGCGGGTGAATAAAACCCCAGTGTTGGATTGCCGCCTTAGGTGGTGATAAATACGCCCTGTAGTTCTAACACAAAGGCAATGTCCAAAGGTGCGTCGCGTGACCCTTCCACGGTCCATCCCAAAAACTGGGGACGTTGAAGCGGCAGAGAACGGCCTCCATACCGGTCTTCTGAGACGGCTGTAGCACTGCAGACTGAAATCGGGTAGATGTGCTTGCGCATGGCGAAGCAAACGTCGGTGGTAACATCGAGCATCTAGCAAATGTGGCGCTGACTTGATTCTCACTGCAATGAAGGGTTTGCCAAACTCCACGCTCATCACAGACCTCCCCAGTTCATCTAGCGGGAACGAACTGCTGCCCGTTGCGTCAAAAACTCCATCTTGGACCTGGGGGTACGTCTAAGCTGGCACCTTCAGCAGTTACCCCATGACAAATGATCTTGCAGAGTTGCATACGTATTCGCCCCTATCGGGCATAAAGAAGTTCTATCAACACGAAACCCCGTCGACGCCTTGAATGATGCCGATGGCGGGGTGCTCCAAAACATCAGCCCGAGTAAACGGTGAAGCGGATATTGAGTTCTTGCTTCGTTGTATCCTCTGAGAGGACTGGGATCTTGGTGGGCTTCTTGGGAGCCATGGTTGTCGATGAGGGAGCTTGATGGTGGCGATGGAGACTCGGAGCGATGATGAGTTTGAGTTGATCGAGGAGCACTATTTTGTGCGACGAGGGCCTTTTTATCTCTGGCCATTTGCCAGATCGATTAAGGTTTTTCGACTCGGCCAGCGGAGTCATCATCGGAAGTGAGTGAATCGTCGCCGTATGACTGGGTTTGTCGAATTTGTGCAGTGGCTTGTTGAAGGTTAGAGTTTTTGTTTGCCGGTGATGGGGCGTGTCATCGATTTCTGTGGTGTTTTTTAAGTTTGGTGGCACACGAAGCCGTGGTTACACGGCCGCCGCGCACATCTCTTTCCAGCACCTAGGTTCGTTAGCCTGATATGGCTCGGATGTTAACCAAGCGTGCGTGGAGTTATGCAAGGCTCAATATCCGCGGCATGCGGCTTAATATTCCGTCCGTCTTATCCATGCCTGGAACGGTACTGGCCTGTCAAGGCTGTCCGGCCCGCACCCGACCGTGCGCGGGGACAAAATGTGTCCGGAACCGGTGCCAAGTATAAAGAAAGCGTCATGGCCGTATAATGTGCTGCTTGACTACAACCCACAACCCCTTTCACCCGCATTTCAGTTACTACAACATCCGAAACCCTGCTTCCCAAAATGGCTCCCTTTGGCACCATCTACACAATGATGAAACCAGTCATCCATCCGCGGACCCGCCTTGTAGCCTCCTTCCCCTTATT
Source organism: Podospora aff. communis PSN243 (assembly GCA_033296975.1). Classification (NCBI taxonomy): domain Eukaryota; kingdom Fungi; phylum Ascomycota; class Sordariomycetes; order Sordariales; family Podosporaceae; genus Podospora; species Podospora aff. communis PSN243. Next base: position 16,946 of record MU865951.1, on the reverse strand, counting down.
CCCTCCCAGGTCCTGTCAAAAAGCACTAACACAACACCTGCCAACAGGCTCTCGCCGTGGCCACCATCGCCTCCCAAGAAATCACCACTCCCGACTTCGCCTTCGGCACCGACAACAAAAGTCCCACCTACCTTTCCAAGTTTCCCCTCGGCAAGATCCCGGGATTTGAAGGCGCCGATGGTTTCCTCCTTACCGAGTCAAATGCCATCGCCCAATACCTTGCCGACACCGCCCCGGATCCCGCCATGCGCGACCAACTCCTCGGATCGACGGCCCAGGAACGCGCCAAGGTGCAGCAGTGGTTGTGGTTCTCGTTTCAGCACTTGGAACCCTCGTTGAATACACTTTGTCTGTGGCGTTATGGGGACGGGCAGTACGGGAAGTATGACGCGGATGCGGAGGAGAAGGCGCAGGGGGATCTGAGGCGGTGGTTTACATATTTGGAGAGCGAGGTGGAACGGGCGGGCAGGGAGGGAAAATGGCTGGCGGGTACAAGCGGTGTGAGTTTGGGGGATTTGGCGGTTTGTGGGCAGTTTTATATAGGGTTCATGTTGTATGTGGATGAGGAGATGAGGACACGAGAGTTTCCCGGGCTGCGGCGGTACTATGAGAGAGTCTTGAGGGCGGTGCCGGAGGTTGGGTATTTGTACGACTTGGAGGGAAAGTGGGTTGAGGTCAGGAAACAGCCTCCACAGCAGACGGCTTCGAACGCCGAGTGAGGGTCTTCTCATGTGGCCATGTACTCACTGACTCAATCAATGTGAATCGGGCAGTCTTGACACCAAGGCTTCACAACATCACAAAAGATGGCTGCGCATACCATAACGTCATGAATTATCCATTGAGATGGAACATTGTACTCATTCGCACAACCTCTACTCAGATAACGTGAAAGCAAGTACTAGGTAAGGTAGACTAAATGGATACAAAAGGATGCTAACTCAGCGGGCCCTTCATGAACTTCTCCCAGGCCGTCATGACAGCATCTAATACCGCCGGCTCCCTTGCCACACCCTGCAAGACATCCCTCCCCCCCGTTCTCGTGGGATCCTCGCTCTCCGTAAAGTACGACTCGTCCTCATCTCCCTGTTCAGGGGCGCAGTACACCATGGATCCTTCACCGGAACCCACTTGATACGCAGCCCAGGGCTTCTCCCCGTTCACAAACTCAACGATATGGCGCGCGAATAAATCCCCCGTCTTTTGCTGCCCTGGCGAGAGCTGCTCGCGATAGTTTTGCAACACAAAGGCGATGTCCAGAATGTGCGTCGCATGACCCTTCCACGGTCCATCCCAGGGGTTGGGGACATTGAACCGGTAGAGAAAGGCCTCGTGCCCGTCGCCCGAGGCAGCTTTGGCAGACCAGGACCGAGCAAATGCCCTTGCGCCGAGGGCAAAGCAAATGTCGGTGGCAAAGTCGAGAACAGCCTTTGTTGACTCGGGGGTGTTGGTGGTGGCCGATGTCTGGAGGCCGTAGCCCGAGACAATCTTTGGTGCCAGGACGCTGTCGATGGGGTCTAGGGTCGCTGCGAGATAAGTCGCCAGGGTGTGTGGGAGGATATCTTTTCGGGCCGCAAGACGGGGGGCATATGCATTTCCGTCCATTTGGCAATCGCCCATCAAAATCCGCTTGCACCATTTGGTCCCCGGGATGGTCTGCTCGGCCTCGGTCGGATTCGCCATGAGTACGAAGGAGTTGGCTCGCGGAATCATCTCGCCGTCGACTACAGGGCCCAATGGGACTTTTCGCCCAATCTTGTCGCGGATGTCGGCCATGGGCGTGTCGAGAAGGAGCTGAACCTGCGCGGTATTCGAGAGCGATGACGCTTCAGCGGGATTGAGAAGCTGGATTGCCGTTTGGAATGACCTCTCGGCGCCCTCCAGTGGCTTCGCCTTGATCAACGACGTTCCGCTCATGGTGATGAGTTGGCTGAAAAGGGGTTCAGGGGAGTGGAGGTGAAAGCAGCCAGATGCAGCTCCCGAGCTTTCGCCAATGTATGTGACGCGGTGAGGGTCGCCATGGAAGCCAGCGATATTTTGCTGAATCCAGAGCAAACCAAGTCGCTGGTCGTTCAGACCATTGTTGGGCTTGTACCCGGCTGAGTTCATGGCTGCAGAATGCAAGAAGCCGGGAACTCCAAGTCGATAGCTGCCAACACATGTCAATACAGCCCAAGAGCAAACTCGGTAGGGGCACCGACTTGATTCCAACCGCAATGACAGGCTTGCCAAGGTCCACGCTGATTCTCACAATCCTCCCAAGGTCATATTGCGGGTACGAACTGCTACCGGTAGCAAAGGCACCACCATGGACCAAGGCAAGAACCGGCCAAGATGGGCCATCATTATCTTGCACACCTGGAACTGCAATATTGAGTGTCAGGCAGTCGATATCTGACTGTTCGAACTCGGGGGCAGGAAGTGCGCATTGGATCAGCTTGTGCTCCCAGGCACAGCCATCGACTGGACTCAGCGGAAGGGGTCTAGCAGATTCTTAGAACCAACGGAATTCCGCAAAGGAAGGCGAGTCAGGTGATCATACCCGAGTTTCGTTGCGTCCAAAACCCCATCTTTGACTTGAGGGTGCGTAGCAGGGTATGCCTTGAGCAGTTCACCCCGTGAGAAACGATCTCGCAGCGTCGCATACTGAACACCAAGGAACTGCGTCACTCCAGGGATTTTGCTGATACCTCGAATCGGCCCTATTGTGCGGTGCTCAAAAAGAGAAGATTGAGAAGCCATGATGGTTGAGTTGTGTCCGAGTAGTGCACGTGGTGGTGGTGTAAGCTGCTAACCCCGGCTCATGGAGGTCCTCGGAAGATCGTGCACCACGTTCCAAGAAATCTGATATGGTGTTCATTAGACCGAGGTTTCGGATGGAGATGTGGGTCTTTGGGACCGGAATGGCGGGTTGCGGGATGGTGCCGCCCTCACCCGCCCTATCTCCGCACTCCGATCAGACCCACTTCGGGCCGTCTCCGACGGTCTTGGCACGGTCTCCGTGTAAAGATGGAACGCTGCGCAAGCAACACGGGAAGCAAGGTTAACAGTGCAAAAAGGGGGAAATTCTCACTCCTCACACCTGGAAACTGGAGCAGTTGACTTTGGCAAACAACACTGAGAAATCACGACATGGCGACTGCATCCACACTCATCAGCCCGGCCTCCATCGGTCACTTCGGGATCCGCACCACCCCGGACAAGTTCGACGCTATGGTCGAGTGGCACCTCAACTTCTTCGGCGGCCACTGTGTGCTGCGCAACCAAAAGGCAGCTTTCATCGCCTGGGACGACGAGCACCACCGCATGGTCATCGTTTCTGATGCATCCCACCAGCAAATCACCAACCGCGCCACTGCCGCCACCGTCTACCACATCGCCTTCACGCTCAACAGCCTTTCCGACCTGGTCACGAGCTACGAGCAAAAGAAGGAGCGCGGCATCGTCCCGCACTGGCCCGTCAACCACGGCATGAGCACGAGCATGTACTACTTCGACCCAGACGGCAACGAGTTTGAGATGCAGGTGAACAACTTTGACACGTCCGAGGAGGCCCTGGCCTTCATGGCGACGGATGAGTACGCGCAGAATCCCATCGGGGTGGACATTGATGTGGATGAGCTCATCAAGAGGGTCAAGAGTGGTGAGGATGAGGCCGCCATCAAGAAACGGCCCGTGATTGGCCAGAGGCTGTCGCGATACGAGAATTCGATTTACTGGAAGTTGCCCGCAACGGCTTGAGGCACGAATTGAAGAGAAGTTGTAGCGAGAACCAATTCAGTTGTTGACACCTGAGCATGTTATCACCCTGACAATACATTTCACTCCTATGCTGTCCAGTGTCTGGAGGTGATGGAACAATCAACCCCGTTTCTCCGCTTCCACCGAGACATTCCGATCCATTGGCTGCACCCCACATTGTCCCCCATTCCAGCCGATCGCCCAGGCACGTATGGTCCCGCCGTCCCTCTCGGTCAGCTCCGGTAGTGCGGTGCCGACAAGGAACATCCGCTTTAAGCCCGACCTTATCCCGCCGCAAAAGAGTCTCCCCATAACCACATGATGACCCGATTTTCGAACTAGGTCGTGGGGAACCCCAAGCTGCGGGGATTCTAGGTTGCGGGGAACCCGATCTTAGCACCTTGGTATCCCATGGCAGAGTGGATATAACCCCTTTCCCAGCACGACCGTAACAACATGCTCACAACGGCCCGCTCATCTCAGACTCACGCCTCACTGACCCTGACACCGTTTGTCGCTGGCACCCACCCACCCCCACACATTGAAGGTACCATGTCCAACCCAAACTCTAACAAAATCGCCATTGTCGGTGGTGGTCCCGCTGGCCTCGCCCTTGCTGCCATCTTAGAAAGGCAAGGCACCTTTGACTACATCCTCTACGAGTCCAGCACCGAGGACGTCCCTCCGCGGGGTGGCTGTCTCGACCTGCACCCCGGAAGCGGCCAGCGCGCACTGCGCGAGGCCGGCGTGTTTGAAGAGTTTAAAAAGTATGGACGGTACGGGGACGCGACCATCCATCGGCTGTTCAACCACAAGGGTGAGAACCTGTTCGACTTTGGCGAGGGACGCGATGCCCCGGAAATCGACCGGTGGGCGTTGAGGAAGACGCTGCTGAGCGGGATTCCCAAGGAGAAGGTCAAGTGGGGGGTCGCCGTGGTCGAGACGGAAAGAGACCCAGCCAACGGGGAGATTGTGTTGACTCTGGCAAATGGTGAGACGGCCAGGGGCTTCAAGCTTGTGGTGGGCGCCGATGGGACTTGGAGCAGGGTGAGACATTTGGTAGGTTCTTCAAGGCGACAAAAAGAAAAGGGAAAAAGACAAGGAAAAGGAGGAGGCAGGCTGATTGTTTTGTCAGGTCACGGACGCCAAGCCGGCCTACTCGGGCAACCTCTTCATCACGACCAAAATCTTTCCCAACAACCCCTTCTACCCCAAGATGAAGGAGGTTTGCCGCATGGGTTCCATGGTTGTCATGGGCAACGGCGTGCACATGTTCAACTCGCGCCAAGGCGACGGCCACTACCGCGTCGATGTCGGCATTCCCGGCCCCGAGAACTTTGCCACCAGCGGCTTGGTCGACGTTGCCGACTGGGATGCCCTCAAGAAGTACCTCCTTCAGCCCGACTTGTTCGGCGCCTACGCCCCCAAGATGCAGGACATCATCAAGAACAGCGATGGACCGTTCCGCCCCTGGATCATGTACTACTTCCCGACGGACCGGCTCAACTGGAAGACAGTCCCCGGCGTCACGCTGATTGGCGACGCTGCGCACGTCACTACCCCTTTTGTGGGCGACGGTGTCAACTGTGCCATGCGTGACAGCTGCATCCTGGCAGGAAAGCTGAAGGAGATGGGCGTGAACGACGAGGCGGTTGCTGCCTACGAGAAGGAGATGTTTCCTTTTGCCATTGATGTCATCACAAGGAGCTTGCAGAGCCAGAAGATGTTCTTTGAGAAGGAGGCGCCCCGGGCATTCATCGAGGTCATGAGCTCGGGGAAGCCGCTGATTGGGACTACGGATCATATTTAGGAGTCGGTCTGGTTAATACGACATTGTTGTTCTAATAGGATTTGCTGGCTGTTGCATCTTTATTATCTCTGTAGGACTCCGTTTACCAGCACAATCGATGTCGTTTTGCAAACAAAGGACAGGTAGTAAGCATCTTTACTCGCAAGGACCCGAACATAAAACTCCATGGCGACAGACAATATGTTTGAAGCTCCTCCTGATCACCCTGATCAGACATGGAGTCAGCTGCAAGGAGCCTGGATCTGGGTTGAATTGAGTTCATTGACGTGACAGCTACAGCACCTCTCTTCTGTACAACCCCAAAGCCTCGATCATGGGCCTATCGTTGACTGCAAACAGATACGCATCCCCTCTGTCACCCTCGCCAGCAATAGCGGTATGCCGAACCAGGCTCCAGGCGGGTATACTAAAGGTATCCCTTGCCTCCCAGCTCACCGTCTCCTCCTTTCCGTCGGGCGTCACAATCCGAGTGCTCCCCCTTCCCTCGTACACATGATAGACAAACGACACCATTTCTCTCACCCCTTTCGATGTCGTCCCCACCCTGACCCTCTCTGCCTGTGCAGAAATCGTCCTTGACAGATGCCCGCCCTCGGCATTCCGGTACTCCAACCGCGCATACGGCTCGCTCGCTCTGTTCGCATCCAACGCTTCCGCCACCCTCTTCCACGGATACTTCAACCCGCCATCCTGCCCCTCCTCGGCCAGCACACTGGGATACCTCGCCTCCGAGTAGTTCTCGGCAAAGTTGACGGGCAGGAACCGGTACACGGGCAAGTCCAAGCCGTCGAGCCACACCATCGGTCCTTCGCCTTCGCTCCCATGGTCATGCCAATGCCAGCTCGGCGTGAGAATGACATCCCCGCGCTCCATCATGAGCTTCTTGCCCTCGACGGCCGTGAACCCGCGCTCGCCTTCGATGATGAAGCGCAGCGCAAACGCCACGTGGCGATGGGCCGGGGCCGTCTCGCCGGGGAGAATGAGCTGCAGGCCGGCGTAGATGGTGTCGGTCGTGTACGGGGCTGTCATGTTGGGGTTGGTGAGCATCAGCACGCGGCGCTCGGCGTCCGAGGCGGTGATGAGGGACCCCGAACGGAGGAGAGCCGGCCGAAGGGAGGCGTAGGGCCAGGCGCACACGGCTGCCGATGGGTTGGGAATGGGCGGCACCATTTTGTCGAGGACGGTCCAGAGGGGGGCGACATTTTGGGAGCTGAGGGTGAAGTAGAACTCGTCGAGCGAGGTGGATTCAGCCATTGTGCTTGGTTGGAATGAGTTGGGATGGTAGGTAGTTCGTTCGCTTGCTTGCGATCAAGATCAGTGACTCAATCGCAGGAAACCCTTGCGAGCTGCGGCGTACCTGACCGACGGACGATATAGGCGGACAACCTCGGGCGCGTAACGTCGGGCTGTCGTGGTGTCACAAAGTGCCGTGGTCGTCTCCACATTTCCCCTTTCCCCTGTGCGGGGAACGGAATCAGGGGGCGGAGTTGAGGCGGACCACCTTCCGCAGCAAGGTCCCTGTATGGAGTCTTCTGACGCTGGAGTCTGGCGCGCCAGAATGGTCATGTGTTGTGCTGACTGATGAAAATGCAGTGCCAGTGCACAAGATCAAAATAAGGGGCAATGATGGAGTCACAATCTGTTTGAGACAGCAACGCAGTTTCGGACAACATTTATGACCATGACTGAACCAATCCAAGGTGCTTGCCTTTGCGAAGGGGTCAGGTTCGCAGTCCAGGGATCGCCGGACAATGTTTTCATCTGTTTTTGTCTTCACTGTTCCAAGAACGCCGGGGCACCCGGTCAAATTGTGAGTTCGACAAACCATCATGCACAATTCAGACTCTGACTGCGCTTTTGCCTATAGTCTGCCAAGTTCAGGCGGGAGGCCGTCCAGGTTGCCAGCGGAAGCGAGCTGATGAAGACTTGGATCCTAAAAGATAACTTGAGCGGCTGTGAGAAGCACAAGGTCTTTTGCTCGCAATGCGGATGCACCCTTTGGACCATCCCAATGAAGCATGCGGGAAGTCACTTTATCGTCCGAACATCACTGCTGGAAAACGGGTACGTTGACTTCCGACTGCTGACTGACAGACGGCTAAATGTTCAACCCAAAGCCTGGTGAATTTCCCGTACAAGGCCGAGTTCTTCGCTTCGCGAAAGGTGCCAGTGGCGGCAGAAGGAGTGAAATCATTCGAAACGATGCCTGGGCAGTAGTATAATCACACAGACAGAGAAATTTAGTGCTGCTTCCCACCCAAGTTCCCACTGGCGAGCAAGTAGGAGTGGGGTACATGGCAGACATGGCGTCGAGTCGCACGAGAAGGCAGATTTGTGATGGTCAGTGCCAGAGACGTGAGCAATTGCGATGATGTACTGATGGGGCTGGAATGGGACTATGTGCAGCTGCGGCCCAAAACTTGATCACAGTGTGTTGATGATGACTATGTACCTATCTACACTACTCAAACACCATCTTGTTCCTCACTCTCCCTAGCTCCTCAATCTTCACTTCAACAACATCCCCATCCTTGAGCCACTTGGGCTCCTTCATGCCCATCGCCACACCCGCCGGTGTCCCCGTCATAATGACCGTCCCTGCTTCCAACGTAGTGCCTTGGCTCACAAAGGCCACGATAGCCTCGGTTCCAAACAGCAGGTCGTTGGTGTTTGTGTCCTGCCTCAGCTCGCCATTGACCCATGTCTGCAACCGCAGTTTCCCCGCGTTGTCGACCACCTTGGGAGAAACCAGCATTGGTCCCAATGGTGCAAACTTGTCAAAGCCCTTGCTGAAGCACCACTGCGGGACACCGCCGGCGAAGGCGGGATCGCGTTGCCACTTGCGGGCGGACACATCGTTGGCGACGACGAATCCCGCGATGTGGTCGAGGGCAGACGAGACCGGGATGTCCTTGCCTGTCTTGCCGATGACAATGCACAGCTCGCCTTCGTAATCGAGCTGGTCGTCCTGTGCGAGTTTGGGAATGGGAATGTCCTCGTTGAACCCCGCAACCGAAGTGCGCGGTTTGATGAAGACCGACGGGTACGGAGGAGGCTTGCGGCCGCCTTCTTGGATGTGCTTGATGTAGTTGAGACCAATGCACTTGACAATGGGGACGTCGGCGGGGTTCAGCAGCGGGAGAAGCTCTTTGACCTTGGCGACTGTCGACGTGGGCGTGAGGGTGGCGATGTCGGTGCCGTCGAAAACGGTCGCCTCCAAAGTGCCCTGGAGGGCGGCATCTTCAAGCGTCTCGCCGGCGTTTTCGAGGATGGGTTCGCCGAAGCGAACGCTCCCATCTTCATCTCGGAAGCGAATTAGCCGTGCAAAAGACATGGTGGGTGAGATGGTTTTGCGCAAAGTCGGCGCCAAGTTCCTGGCCGTGTCTGCGAAGATGGAGTATGATGTGGTAGGCAAATGAATACGAGGATTTGACGACCATTGGCTTCCCTGGTATGTATCCGGTGTGTTGAAGCCCAACTTTCCTTTCCAGCGTCATGTTGCTTGCACATCGCCGCTTCATCTCCGCACCTCCGAAGCCGGTTGTCCGCAGAATAGTGGGCCTCTAGTCCGCTCCGCAAAAAGGGGGGCTCCACTCCGCTTGGACCCACCCGGTGCGGGATAACAGCGACGAGTACGTCGCTATCGGCTTTCCCGGAATCACATCTCCGCGGCGGAAAGGAAACGGGACACGTGGTCTGAATTGTCATACACGGCCTGTAAGTGCAGTCCGTGAAAGCCGACCGGAAACCCAGCGAGAAAACAACGTCGTGTGTGGCATTTTAGACTTTTTGTGGCATAACGAAGCCGTGGCTGCGCGGCCGCCACTCACATCTTTTCAGTACCCTTTTCAGTGCGTCGGGTGTGAAAGTTGACAGAGAACTTGTTCAGGTCCATCATCGTGGGACACACCAACCACGTCCCCGTGGTCGTCAATCACGCTTGTTCCAAGGTTTTTGGAGGAGATCACAATGGTGCTCATAAACCTTATGTTTTGTAGAATTTGGATCCATGCTATGCTACCTTACTCTGACACCCGAATCAAGAGCTTTCCTGTTGTTTTCCTCCCCTCGAGGTCCTGAGAATGTTGTCAGAGGTCGCTCCCACAGGAATAATACGCAAAAACTTACAATATGGGCTTGTTGTAATTGGGATAGCGAATAGTATCCGTGGATTGACACTTTCAGAGTTCCTGCGGCAAGGAGACCAAACAGCTTGTTGGCATACTCCTCAAACTCATCTCGTGTCGCAATGTACCCGAACAGTGTAGGGCGAGCAATCTTGACACACTTGGGTGAGAGGCGGCTGGGAAACAGTCAGCAAGAAGGATTTTTTTGAACCGGGTAGAAAAACCTCACTTCAAAGGCAGTTGTGGGATCGGGCCACTGGAATTGCCAAACCAAACGACGGTTCCCTTCCTCTTCACCACGGCGAGACTACCTTCCCAGGTGTCTTTGCCGACCGAGTCGTAGACCACATCGACGCCCTTGCCACCAGTGATCTGCATAACCGTCGCTGCCCAGTCTTTGCCCTCTTCACTTCGGTAGTCGATTACGTGATCGGCACCCAGGCTCTTGACCAGAGCCATCTTCTCAGGACCGCCCGCTGTGCCAATGATATGGGCCCCCAAGTGCTTCAGCAACTGCATCATGAGAAAGCCGGCGCCGCCTGCCGCTGCATGCAGCAACACCCAGTCACCTGGTTTGACGCTGTACGTCTCGGTGGCAAGGGCGAGCACCGTCAAGCCGCTCATGAAGCTGGCCGTCGCATCTTCAAATGGCAAGTTGTCTGGGAGCTTGAGCGTCTTGGAAGCGGGCACGGCACTGTACTCGGCGTATCCGGCATTGGCGAGCCAGATGACGCGGTCACCGACCGAAAGGTTGTACTCTTCGGTGCCGCGCCCGAGCGCCGCAACCACGCCGGCGGCCTCCCGGCCAAGGATTTCGGGCTTGGGTGACGGGTACAGGCCTGTGCGGAAATATGTGTCGATGTAATTGATGCCAGCAATTTCGTTTTTGACGAGCACTTGGCCATCTGTCGGTGTTGGGACAGGATGATCGGTTCTGTACTCCAGGACCTCAGGCCCCCCGGTCTTGGTTACGACGACGGCACGTTGAACTTGTGGAATCGACATGGTGATGATGGGCGGGAAGTTTGGGTTGCCGAAAAACCGAATGATTACCAAAAGCCGCCTGTCTTTCCCCGTCCTTGCCATTCCTGGCTGCGCTGTGAAATAGGGGGGGCTTGGTGTGCCAAGAAGACTATGACAATAGGTGACAAAGGGGACAATAGGGGTGCGGAGTTAAGGCGGAACCACCGCTCCCCCTCCATGCTCACAAAGGGAGGATCCACACCTCCGAATTCGCTGGATAACTCGACCATTGTTCGGCACCTGTGGGCTGCAGTAGTCAGATCGTCTAACAGGACATGCGTTGAGTGCCACCCGCTTTTCGTCACTCAGACCACGGCCAATTCCGACCCAACAGCAAAATCGCCGTCATGAGCTCGTGTTGTCTTCGAGGATTCCATTGGGGCGGTCAGCCCGTCGGTCGTGAGACCACAGTCAACGGTCAGAGCTGCTATGTCACGGGCTCCAGCGCAGACGTGGCCATCATCGTCATCCACGATCTCTATGGCTGGACATTCTCCAACACCCGCCTCCTGGCTGACCACTATGCTGCTGAGGTCGACGCCACAGTTTATGTTCCTGACTTGTAAGGTTTTCGTGGCCCATGATTTGCGTGTTGACTGATTTGCTCACGACGGCAGCTTTGGAGGTGCTGTCCTCTCTCCCGCCCTGATCGACAACCCTGCCGAGTGGGGGAAACTCGACCTTCCTGGCTTCATGGAGCGCAACTCCAAGGCCGTGCGCTTCCCCGAGATGGCCTCTTTCGCGACATATCTGCGAACCCAGCACGCCTGCATCGGTGCAGTGGGCTTCTGCTACGGTGGTTGGGCTGCCTTCCAGCTGGGCGGCAAGCAGGAGGACGGCCAAGCCCCCCTTGTCGACTGCATCACGGCTGCGCATCCGACCTTCTTGACAGAGGACGAGATGCGCAATGTTGGCGTCCCGGCGCAGATTCTGGCCCCAGAAGTGGACCCCATGTTCACGGCCGAGTTGAAGGCGTATGCGGTCAATGAAATCCCCAAGGTCGGCGTTCCGTTCAGTTACCAGTACTTCCCGGGGTTGTCACACGGGTTTGCGATTAGGGGGAATAGGGAGGATGTGGCGGAAACCAAGGGATTGGAGAGGGGGATGCGGGCTGTGGTGGCTTGGTTCAGGGAGTGGCTGGTCCATGGGCAATAGGTTACTGTGTCTGTGTCTTGGTAGTTCGACAATAGAGTATCCTAACTTGGTCGTGCCATCAGAAACAGGATTGAATTCCCTGCGGCAATTCCGCAACCCAGAATGCACACATCCCGACTCGGGAAATGTCGGCGCGGGGTTCATTCCGCAGTAGTACCAAAGCGTAAGTTCCTAGCTTCAAGGGGGTTATCAAGGCCAAGTGTCGGGTAGATGCGGCTTTCCAACCCACCATGGTCAGGTGTGATAAGGGGGGTTGACTGATAAACAAACAAGATACTCCAGACCTTGCAGGACATGTTTGCACATTTATGTCAACAGATTGCGGTCTTGGCTTCTCCTTTCCATTGTGACCACAATCAGATACGAACAACCAGAAACAAATCCCACCATGTCCGTCGGCGAGACACCTGCACCGTACGTCCCTTCCTCCAGGACCCCATTGTGCATTCTCGCCTCTTGTGTTTGGTGTTGACCCTGTGTTCAGATGGGGCGCCGATCATCTTCGAACCCGATTTGTAAAGGCCCTGTCCGACATGTACCGCGCCGAAGTGCCTCTGTACGACAAGCTCGTTGACATTGTTCAAGCCGTCGACGACTCTGTACTGGCCGCCCAAGGCCACAGTGTTGCTGACCTCCCAGTTCGACACCGATTGGAGCGTCATGGCGCCATCCGACTCGGGACGGCCGAGGAGATGCGCATGATCGGCCGTCTTTTCGGCATCATGGGCATGTATCCTGCGGGCTACTATGACTTGCAAATCGTGGGATTCCCTCTGCACGGCACTGCGTTTCGACCCACGAGCGAGGAATCCCTTGGCAAGAACCCCTTCCGCGTCTTTACCACAGTCCTCCGAGCCCATCTCATCTCCAGCGACTTGGTCCGGAAAACGGCATCCGGCATTCTCTCCACCCGAACCCTGTTTTCGCCGCGCCTGCGCAACCTCATGGACAGGGCCGAAGCCGACCGGGACAGCATGACGGCTGAGGAAGCAGACGAACTTATCGCCGAGGCCCTGAAAATCTTCAAGTGGCACTCCCGGTCGACGGTGCCCCTAAAGACGTATCTGAGCCTCAAGAACGAACACCCCATGGTAGCCGATATCGTGTGCTTCCCCAGCGCCCACATTAACCACCTCACACCTCGCACCTTGGACATTGATGCCGTGCAGCTGGAGATGATTCGCCGAGGCCTGCCCGCCAAGGAATGCATTGAAGGACCACCCAGCGGCAGGAAGTGCGAGATCTTGTTGCGGCAGACGAGTTTCAAGGCCTTGGAGGAGCAGGTGGTGTTTGCCGACGACTCGGGTAATCTAGATGGCGGTGAAGGCTGCACGGTCAAGGGAACTCACACGGCGCGATTCGGCGAGGTTGAGCAGAGAGGAGCGGCAGTGACGAGAAAAGGCCGCAATCTCTACGACCGCCTGCTTGCATCTGCCGTGGCAATTCGAAATCAGAACCCCGAGACGTGCAACTTTGACGACGTCTTGGCCAAGGCCTTTTCGGCGTACCCGGACGACTGGACGACGCTCCGCCGGGAAGGGCTGGTGTTTTTCCGATACAAGGTCGCCCCGGGTGCCTCCTCGGCTTCGGTGACCGACGACCTGCTTCTCTCGGCTCGCTCGGTGTCGATGGAGGACCTGCTGGAAAGGGGTTTGGTGCAGTGTGAGCCCATCACGTACGAAGACTTCCTCCCGTTCTCGGCTGCGGGCATCTTCACGTCGAATCTCGGCGGCTCTGGCGGGAGCAGCCCAACGCGGGGAACACCAGAGGCGGAGGAACCGCTGGACGGCCGAAGGGAGCTGGAAGGACTGTTGGGGTCGGCCATCCCGAGCGAAATTGACCTGTACCACGACCTGCAATCGGCCAGCGTCGGGGAGTGCGAGAAGGTGCTCGGGTTGGAGCAAATCGTCTTGGCCCATTGACAGAAACATTGTACTTGCATTGAATCGCTATCGAGGCATGTTGATGAATTTGGCTAGTCCTTGAAGTTTTGGAAACAAAGGTCGTTCGGCAAAGACTCAAGCTGGGAGAGAAAGGGCATGAATGGCCAGTATGAAGGGTCTGGCGAAGTAGTCGAAGCCCACATGACATCCATGCCGGAACTGGAATCCAGTCCTGTGGCTTCCAGGGCAAAGGTTGGACTCGGGACCAAATCCGCGCCAAGTTGGTGCTGAGCTTGGCAGGTCGTGGTCGTACCCGCTTGAGTGACCTCCATCCCCACCCCGAGGCCATTGTTCCCGGCATCGAGAGCTGTTGTGACATTCGCGACATGCGAGGATGAATTGCCCCCGGAGTCGTTGGCCCTTGGCTGTTGCCCAGAGCCTTCGGGTGGCGAAGCTGGGCCGCGTTGAACCTGATTTTCGTTAGTCGGCGTCCAGAGGTCAGGGTTTCCCACTTGACAGACCTGGCTCGCCAAAAGGCGTCTTGCACTCTCCTGGAGGAGATGATAGGATTTACTCGCCACAGTTGACAAGGTCTTGTACCGTGAGAGAGATGCCAGGCACAGCTCCCAACTGGCTGTAACTGAATCGGGCCTCACGACGTTGTGGGCAAAGCTGCACAGCCTCCCCATGAGGAGGGTGCTTCCGCAGGTGTGTAGATCTGGACACGTCATGTCAGAAAGTCTGGTGCAGGCATTGCGCGTATTGACGGGAAGCGAGTTGTACTTGCAGCTCACGTTGTACCACCACGCTATCAGACGCCGTGATCGAATGTGCACGTCCAGGGCCTTGACCAAGCTGTCTGCCGAGAGCACACACTGTGCTGCAATGTCGGAGAGCATCAAATCTTGAACTCTTGCTACCATGGGATTGGTATGGGGCTGTTGGCTCAGTTGAGCATGCCGGTGTTTGCGAAAGAGGTGTTCTAGCGCTGGTCGGAGGATGAGAACCCTGACGTGAAGGAATCTGGCATGCAGGCGTCTTGCCTGTGCCGAGAAATCTGTAGGTGGGATGTTTTCAGGGGAAAGAGGATGACTGAGCTTGCCGTCTTCTTCGGCTTGGTTGCTTGAAGAGCAGTCATACTGAAGATGGGTCGGAAGGGAATCTCGCCACTCCATGATCATGGTGTCCAGGTCGAGCAACGATTGGGTGTCGACGCTGGTGCTGTGAGATGCATCGTCGCACTCCTCCCTGTCCAGGACCTTGCCAAGGATACCATACAGCTTGATTGTCTGTACGTAGCCTTCAAGCATGCTCGGGCAGTTCACTGGCTGGCGGTTTCGCTTCACGCCGGCCTCCTCGCAGAGATGCTCGTCATCGATAGCCTCGGGCAGTCGTAGCTGCTCTCCTCCGGTAGTCGTGATCATCAACGGCCGGCCAAACGACATGGAGATTTCCCGGTCGAGCAAGACACAGCCGTACCAAACACGGATACGCATCTCGGTATGAAGCTGACTCGGCCATGATCGTAAAAGACCTCTTCTCCTGGCCTCCTGGACGCTCAGCTGCAGGCCCATGTTCTGGGCCATGCGGACGGCAAGCCCTGTGATGTTCCAGCACTTTGAATATCGCTCGGTGCTCTGCAGGTAGAAGCCCATCAGCAAAAGCAGCTGGACCAGCTCGATGCCAACGTCCTCGTCGATGATGTCTAGCAGGTTGATCTGCTGTGCAGTGTTGAAGTAGGTGCTGGCACGCGCCGAGTTCTGCTCGGGAATTCCCACGGCGAAGAGCGATGCAAGCGCGAAGACGGCGTTGGCCACAGCGGGGAAGGTCTTGTCAAGCGTGACTTGAAGTTGGCGAGAATGGAGAGTTGCGGGCTCCCACAACGACTTGTACTGCTGCAGAAATGTCGGCTGGTGCAAAATAGGGTACATGCGGTGGACGCGGGCAAAGTAGATGCAGACCAGCTCGTCAGCGTCACATCGAAGGGGTAGGGACCAACGTCTGGTGTCATGGGGCCCATCAGGCGCCCACTGCGGTGGTGCTGGTCCTAGTCCGAGATTATCTCCCATGCAGCCGGCAGGGGCTGCGTGTGACGATGGTGTCTCGCTGAGCGCCTGGTCGATGGGCCGCATCAAACGTTCTACGCTGGTAGGTTCGAGGCGTGGCGGGAGCGGCGGGGGGGGAGTTCGGTACATGGGGGCAGCGATTGAAGGCTTCGCCCGAGGGAGGCCCCCTTGTGCTGAAGTTGTGATTGGTGGCGCACAAAATTCGGCAACGGGGCCAGGTACTCGGGGCTGGCCGCGGCTGGAACTGCTGTCGTTTGTTGGTGAGCCCGGCACATGAACTGGGGAGCCAAGTTCCACCATGTCTGCCGCTGCGACATGATTGGGGCCTTCGTTATTTCCGTTGGCATCTGTGTCATTGACGGATCCCCAATCGACGCCAACGTTTGCTACGTTGGTTTGAGGGGCTTGGGATCCTCGACAAGCTTGTTCTTCCGCCTGTTCCAACTCCCGCAAACGGTTTCGGAGGGATTGGATCGTACTACACGGATGTGAGTCCTGCTTAGGCTGCGTGCCGTGCCGTGGCTCGATTCCGGCTAGCAAAGCAATTGAAGGGAAAGAGGACAACTAACTCCTGCTGCCATGCTCGCTCCTGCAACTCGGCAAGGTAGACGCACGAAGTCATGCGCTTCGTACAACCACCACAGATCGGGACGGCACCATCGCATCGGCGCTTGCGCATCCGGCATTCCTCGCACGCAAGAGGGGCGCGCTTTCGAATCGCAGGCCTTTTTGGCCCTGATGCTGATTGCACTTCCCCTTCTGTTCCACTTGGGCGCCGCCGCTTGTTGGATAATTCCTCTGCCATGGTGGAAAGGATAATTGCACTTTGTTTCCGCAATCGCGGGGAAGCTTAGAGGCAGTGCAAAGGTGATGGCGCTAGCAGGCGCTAGAGTAGTGCCGAGGTTACTTTGTATTGTGGAGTGTGGAGAAGTGCTATTGGACTGGCGTGTGACGACCCGCAGGTCGCCCTTGCCGGTCGGCTCGGATCGACGTGACCTGCATACGCCACCGTGTAAAACCAGTGGGGCACCGTTCTCGCACAGTGACCTCTGTAGGCTTGGCACCCTCTGGAGACAGAGGTCATGAGGCTCACAGAGGCCGAAGGCCTCTGTGGGAGAAACCTCTGCAGAGCACTCGACAA